>CADDYZ010000002.1:0-56788 GCA_902810775.1 Myriosclerotinia sulcatula | reverse complement strand
GACAGAGTAGCTAAATTTTTGTATTGTTTGTTGATATTAAACTCGAACAGATAAACGACAGGCTGGGAAGCAAGCTAGATCAAGGTGTATATAAGATTACTTTATAGTAAAACCCATATATTTATTTAAGGAAATATATGGGGAAAACATAACTGCTTTTTTTAGGTCTCAGAAAAGGCTATATCAAGTGAACGTGAAAACATGGTAAGTGAATAAACTAAAAAAGTTAAACAATTGACGAGCTTGTGCCATCCAACTATATTATATATTATGATTAGTTAATAATATAACTGCTATCTAATACCATTTTAATATCAAAGTCTTTATCTAATACTTAGAAATATCTGGGTATACCCTTTTATCTTTTACATCGGATAATTATCTCTAGTTTCCAAATTAAAATCGTCACCAAGGTGTGTTTTATGTGTCTAATAATCTCATCATTTAATTTATACAAGTAACCTGTATCTGAATATATTGATATGTAAACCAATTTTAAATTATCTATTATAAACGACATATTATTAGATGTAACAGCGAAACAGTCGTGAATAGCAAAAATATTGTTATGTATTGAATTACCCTTTTAATAAAGTTATTAACTAACATAACCAAACTAGCTGCATCTAAGGAGTGGATAAGGTTAGGCATAAAAGCTCTTATCTGTTTCTTTTATCTAAGTTTTCTTTAAGAACTTTTATAGTAAAAGTAGTTGGTTTATAACTAAAAGGTTTTAATCTAACATCTCTCACCTCTAAATAACTTTGAGATGCTACTAGCCCTGTAGGTAACGTCTAAGGAATACTTAAACCCACATCCGAACAAACACTAGCTATGCCCTTTAAATGTTTAGTTAACTTACTTAAATAAGGAAAGTATTCGTTTAATACAAAAGATAATCCTTTTCATATGTTTATAAAATCGTCATATTCTAATTTAATATCATAATTCTTATGTCTATACCAAGTCTGTTTATTACCACCTTTATTTTTTAATTTTGTATATTCTGAGTCAAATTCAAAGGATTCTTGTAAATATTTAATACCAACTAAAGAAGAAACATTGTATGGAATAGTCATAACAGCTTTTAATAATACTCCCTTTGTATTGTTAAAGTAAGTCTATTGTAGCTTTCTACATCTTCGTCTGTTAGTAGTTTTCTTAATCTCTAATAACGATTCTGTATCTTGCTCTAATTCCGATTTGTAAGTTCATCTCTTAGCTTTTTATCAGTCTCTAATATTGACCCAAAATATCTAAAAATAGTGGATGATAAGAAGCTATAAAAATCATCAGGTTTATCTTTGTTTGAACGCTTAGTTAAATTTAAATTTTAGATAACTCAATGTTTTGTCCTAGCATAGCTAAATGCTGAAACCCGTTACAAGTAGCATCTAATTGATAGGTAAATAAGTCTCAAAGTGTGTAACTCCACTGTTGTCTAAACAATCCAACCATCTTCTATACTCAAAACTAAACGTAAACAGGTATTTACTTTCAGCTTGTGATAAAAGTATACCATTTTCAAAGTTATAAATATTTTCAAAATTATCATCAACCCATTTCAGTCTATCTATTTTGGATTTTTGAGCATCCAAAACAATTAGCACCAAATATTTTAAGATACTCTATAGAACCTAGATCTGTCTTTAATATTTGTTCACCTTTAGAAAATAACAATAATGCTTTGGATAGTTCTGTACCTTGATAGTTTAAGTAATTACAAATACAATATATTCTACCTCTGTAATCCATTCTTACAGGTAAAAAGAACTCAGGTACATTCTCATACACATCAGCTATAGCAAATATGTTGTCTTCATATTTTTTACTCTTAAAACTTTCTAACTCAATTAATTCTTGTTTTGACAGTTCTGAGTTTAGTTTATTATCTAAATCATGAGATAAATTAATCATTGTCAGTCTAAATTTAGTGTCATAAGTTTTAATAAATTTTAAAACATCTTTATTAATTTTATATCCAACAGAAGCTAAGGCGTTAATACCTGAATATACAACATTTGTCTCTTTTATCTCAGAAGAATCTTTCAACCTTCAATTTTAATTATTAAAGGATTAGTATATACATGATCATTCAAGAGATACCCACCTAAATCATGTTTAATTACACCATCTTTACTAGTAATTTTATACTTTTAGGTTTAACTATCATAGGTAGGTTATCTGGTAAATTTAAAGGTAATGTTTTAAGCTTTAAGTGTGGCTCTACAGAAGTTGTAGGTACTAAAATATTCATCGCCTCTTTATTGTCATCTAAAGACTTAACTAACTTAGTTTTCAATAAATCAACTTCTTCTAATCATTGTATAAGTATAACAGCTATATTATGTAATAAACTACTATCATATAATTTAACAAGATCTTGATTATTCAACCTTCAATCACTCATTGTATAACTATTGTACTTTCTTCCGAATCACGATCAACATCACCTAATTTCTCTTTCCTTTCTTTATTATATAAGAAATAAAAGTAATATTGTATTAATTGTTTACCTATAGTAGAGGATATATTAACTAATTTATTATCTTCTTGTTTAGGTTTGTTTACAATAACTATAAATATTCCTAATAATATACTAACGACTAACGTTTCATTAATTACATCCAAAATAATCCTAAAATAATAACCAGCTATTTCATTGTCCTTTAGATTATTTACATTTGTCTCTAATTTACGCGATTTATAATTAATAATTAATTTAGTTCTCTTCTTTTTTAACTAATAAAATATCCTTTAAATTAGTACCTAATTTAGCTATAACCTCAAATATTTTCGAAGAATCTAACTTAGTATTCTTATTTAGATTTAACAAATAATTCTCTAACATCCTTTGAGTTTGATTATTAGTTGGGTTTTATATATAATGTTTTAATTTCATTAAACATTATCTGTCTATTTTAATATTATCATTACTATCAAACCGTTTAGCTAAATTAGAATCACAATAAAAGGAGTGAGAGAAAAGATCTCTGGTTAAGCTTAGTAACAAGCAAATTATTATCAACCAGCAAATTATTAGTAATATGTGACCTAGTACTAATAGTGTGAAATTGTGTTTTTTTAAGGTAAGAAGTTATACCTCGTGTTTTCAGGTTCCATAACACACCATCAGTCCAAACTCACTTCAACACACTAGACCTTTTATCCTCTTTAGATTCTAATCTACTATTTGGTAATGTACTCTTTTCACAGTCGATTATATGATATCTGTATGATCTAGATATATTTTGATATGTATCTAAATATTTAATATTTAATATCCTATCGATTTTACTCTTAGGTTTAATTGATATAAGTTTTTTTTCTTCTATAGATTTATAACCAGGTATATAATAACCTAGTTGATTTTGTATAGATACTTCACGACCTTCAGAATTTTCGACCATATCATAATTTACATATAAGTAATCATAAAAAGAGTCTGATATATTATCAGGATCACCATAATAAAGAGGTTCACCGTTTTCATAATCCAAATCATAATTAGAAGTATTTAATTCTAACTCAGTTTTATTTGATATACCAAAAGAAGGGAGAGAGGTAGAAAAAGCTCTCTTAGATTTTGAGTTTTGTCCTGTGATACCTTGTTTACACTTCAAAGCAGAACGATGAGATTTAATATTTTTAGTTATAGATTCTGAACTAGATGGCTTAGCTATACCAGAATTTTTAATAGAATTTTTAAAAGAGGTTTTTACATTTACGTTACTATTTTTATTAAGTCTACACGTAGGACAATTATATATTAAGTCTTCTAAATTATCTTTACCTACGTATATACCAGAAAAGGATAGTTAACATCTCTTTCCATTATATTAATAGAAACACCTTCTTTATATATACCTGTACCAATTTCTACTAAAAGATCCGGATCTATATATTCATCACTATATTCAAGCATATCCATAACATGATAATCTCATTCTTTCATCAAACCAAGAGGAAGAGAAGAGGAAGAAAAGCTCTATAGCTTTTAACTTGAAGTAAATTATTAGGTCTATGTTGCCATCGAGTATATGTTCCATAACTTCTTTTATATGTTCCATAACTTCTTTCATATGGTACAAAGGTAAAAGAGTTTGTATTAAGTATAGTAGGATTACTTGTATTAATAATATTACTTGTATTAATAATATTACTAGTAACTTTACGCCCAGTTACAAAGTCGAGGTTATATTCTGTGATATGCTGCTTGTAGTTAGAGAAACCTATAATTCGACTTATATTAATACCAAGTATGCTTATGTTTCCAACACCTACTTCCACAACATCCTTATACTCCTCCTTACTTAATTTAGTTATAATTAATAGAGAGTCTTTATTAAAATTAATTATATTTTTAAATAGTTCATAATATAAAAGATCATTAAACCGTAACCCTATTAAGAAAATCATCTCCTCCATTATTCACTGCCTAAGATGTTCATTATCATATACAATTGATCTAAAAGTTATAAATATAGTATTACCATAAGTACCGAATACTAGGTTTAAACAGTTATTCTTGAAAGGATCCGGTGTATAAACAGGTATGAATATATTCTTTACGTTTATATTTTGTTTGTAATCAATATAGAAACATAATTCGAACTTATAATAACCCGGTTCTAGTTTATCATTAAATCTAAAAAAAGAAGACATATTTTCACATTCTAAAAAATATCTCCGTTCTATAGGAGTTCTCAAATGTTTATCTTTATTAAGTGAACCAATTTTTCCTATATTCTCCCAAACTCAAATAAAAGGTTTTAAAGATGGCAACATTAAGACAGCTTTACCATCTTCAAATACAAAATTATCATCTCTCGAATTAATTCTTAAGCTAGATGGAAGAGAAGAAGAGCTATAAAACCTATGGTAGGATTACGAGAGAAAGAGAAGAGGAAGAAAAAGCTCTGTTACTTAGATTAAGGCTAGATACAGAGGTATTCGAAAGTTGTAAAGATTTAGAAATATAGATAGGACTTGCTCCGCATGTATAAGTTGAATAACTTCTTTTACGTTTACCTAATGCCGACGATGATGAACTAGAATTTGCATTACTTCTGTTAGTAGTTGCTTGAACACCTCGCGCATTACTTTCTAGTTCAGCTAACTGAGATAGTATAGGTGAATTTATATTACTTCTCAATGTTGTAGCTTGACCAGGATTTTCTGGTTCACTAGCTTGAGTACTAGAGCTAGAACCTGTGTTATTTACAGAGTTATTATCTTGTTCACGAAGTAGATTACCTATTTGCATTCTTTCAGTTATTAATACATTAGAATATTTATCAGGATTTAATTTTAAATCCTCACCATGTAATATCTCCTCTTTTGATCTACGTCCAGCTAATTTAGAGCTCTCACTTCAAAGGTGTGCTACAAATTCCTCTAAACTACCTTCAATATGAATTTGGTGTTTAGATATATTCCTTGCATTAGTACCATTAATAAGACTAAATATCGGACTATGATTATCAGGATGTAAAGCATGACTTACAGGTAAAGTTCTTAAATCAAAACGCATACCCATTAAATGTTTATCACCCTTAGAATTTATAGCGGTAATACATATATCTACCACCTCACTTACTTTTCCAGTAGAATTACTGTTTTCAAGTATATTTAATAGATAATCCCACCCAACTTTTTTAATACCTTGTGCAAGATGATAATTATCCATATCATGAACAACCCCTACAAATCCTCCATATGTAGAAGGTATACCCGTCTCATTTAGAAGAGTACCCGCTGGATTAACATATTTTTGATTATTATCTCTGACCATAGGATTATTTACAACAGGATTGTTACTACCACCAGACGATTGCCCAGTATTTAGTCCTTGACCACTATTTTGTCCTTGACCAGTATTTTCTCCTAGTATAGGAGAATCTACAGCTCTACCTTTACCTTTGTCCTGTCTAGATATTGGTTCGCCCTCATCGTCACTCTTTAAAAGATATGGAGATTTTGCATGACCATTTTCTTTATATGGCGGGTTATTATCTGGTGAATGATCCATAATCATTTTTTTTTACTATTAGAAATGATACTTATAAGTAGTCTTATAGATTGTGAAAGAGAACTGAGCTTAAGTAACTTTCAATCAACTGAAAATAATTTAGGTAACTTTCAATCAAATGAAAATAATTTTTCGTCTATACTATCAAATACATCCTCTAAAACCCCTTTAAGAGGTAATCTAACTAACAAAGCAAAAACACCAGATAAACCTAAAGAAGCTCACTCAGGACAAACGTTAAAACATAAACCAATTAAAAATTCAGCAAGACCAGAGAATTTAATAAGAATACCTAAAGTAATAAACAATAATCCAATACAAACATTTTTAGCTGTGAAATGCTTTAGCAAATTTTTTTTACTAAAAAATCTAATCTTCTTAGTATCATCCTTATTATTTAAAGGAGCTAATAAATGAGTAGTAGAAGATAAACCTTTATTACATTCCACAAGGGGAAACACATTAATCTTTATTAAAGCATTTGGTCTTTTAGTTCAAACAACTAAACTATTGTTAGCTTTATTTAAACCAACTAAAGAATAAGTTTTAGAAGAAAAAGATCTGCAACTCATCATATATCTCTTATTATTACCCATCAACGTAGAATAAGACCTCACATTAGTCTTTACACGATTACTTATACTAGTAGTATTTATAGTAATATTACTTGTATTATCCTCTTTAGTATAATAATGCTCATCATCATCCTCATCATTATACTCTTTAATCAGCTCTAATATGATATCATCACTTAAGCTAAATTGACCACAATAAATTCTTTCTAGGTCATATAACATTTTGATATTAATATGAGTAAAAATAAATAATGCCCAGAACATTACTGCATCACCCCCTCCTCTTACATCAAATACAGATGAATAATATAATCTATCAATTAGACTAGTATCAAAGACAATTGTATCAATCTTCGTAAAACCACGTTGTCCCGTAATCATATTAAGTTGATCTGTATTACTACCATTGTAACAATATAATTTATCTAATATTATATCAGATTCAATATAAGCATAAAAAGTAAGTCTGTATCTTTTACTAGAATCTAAACAAGCTAATACATATTCTAATTCACCCAGAAACCCCTCAAACTCAAAATTTCCAAGGTGAAATATCTGATCCCCTAAAGGGGATAGTTTTAATACAGCTGTATTATTCTTTAAAAATAATATCTGTAGGCGTAGAATTAATTAATAAAGAAGAAAGCGAAGAATCATCAAAGAATGGAGAAGAGGAAGAAAAAGCTCTATTGTTTAGTTTAGCAACAAAATAATTAGCCAAATTATTAGACATAAGACAGGATTGCTTGGCTAGGAGGAAATTCATAGCAGTGTAAATACGCAATGGAGAAAAAGTGTTTCGTTTGTAATTTTTTCATTTTTTATTATATTATTCATTCCTCTTAATCTGTTAAAGCAACTAGAAATTCAGGTAAGTCACAACCAATTGAATTGGTATACTTACTTGGTTAGATTTACAAGGATAAATATTAAAGGCATAATCAACTTGAACTACGTAGCTAACCAGGAGCCAAGGTTACTACGTAGACCTTAAACTAGAATCTGATTTCCTCTATTATCATTTTCTGCATGGATATATAGCAACATACCACTCTGACGGTAGGAAAAACACATTGTGCACTCGATTCGGATACCCAGACGGCTTGGAATTCAACCGCACCCTCCAGTACCATAAGCTCTTACGACACTTAGATGCAAACTATCCCGCCAAACGACTAACGGTGAGATCCTACCACACACTTAGGGAGGTTTAAGCTATGCTCAATACCTCATAGACGCAAGGGTTTCTGTAAGTAGCTTGGAACCGCCAACCAAATTCAATCAAGCTGAATACTTATATGTTTTAAACAAAGCCGATATATTTACCATATAAATCCTGCTTAGCAACAAAATCTCTGCGCAGCGTTTACATCAACAAATCTCTGGGACACCAAAGATTACAACCTAGCTAAGAGAACACCAAATAAAAGCAAATACCAAATAAGACCAAGATAAGACCAAGATAACAACGTATACTTCCATTTCGTCATTACTTCTAGCGTTTAATTGTATAAACACGCTTCCTTAAATCAGAAACACACCCTCCTTGAATACTACAATTAGTATTGACATCTAGCGTTATCTGTATTTAAGACGCTTCTATGATCAAAATAAAATAATAAATAAGACAAGTACACCCACCAAATAATACCAACTAAACTTCTAACAATCTCACTAGGTATAGATACGTAGGAATCAAACCTAAAATTATGATCACCAATCAAATAGTAGAACACCTCTTCACACATCCCTTAATAATAATCATATTAAAACTTCTAATATCATATAAAATATAGCTTAGAATCAATGACCAACTTTCATAGGTATATCCCAGCATACTCGAAGCGAAGACCAGTTCGTATCTCAACGGCTCTCTCCATTACGTCGATGTTTTATAGTGAAAAAGATGCACTCTCTCCCTTTTATCTATCCTACAGGGTGGCAACACTTGCATTAAGGTTAAACCCCATGCACCATCATATAATACTCAGATTGCATTTATCAACCTTACTTCCTACAACAGCCTTAAATATGATATAAGAGAAAAAGACAACTATTCAACTCTTCAACACAAGATGTTTAATCAAGCGATAACGACTAATACACTAACAGAGCAATAAGACCAAGATAATACCAACAAGCCCAATAATACCAATAAAACCAAGAAGACCATAACCCTAAAACCAAGGGAGGTGGAGACATCAGGACTCGATCCTGAAATAACAATATGCAAAATTGTAGTTTTACCAATTAAACTATGTCCCCTACAAATATTCAAAACCTTTCAAACAGCACACAATTTTGCATTTTCGCCTACATTACAAATAGGACAGGTTGCACCGATATCATATTTCTAGCACCTAAACCTATACCGTTGAGAAGTATAAATTATGCGCCTTCGCCTACATTTATTCTTATTGTCTAATCTCCGAATCCAGGTAAACCGAAATAGGCTATCCTATCTATTACGGTAAGCTTTTTTTTTTAATAAAAACAACATAGTAACCAAACACCACTCAATTTACCCTATATACTCGTGGAAAGTTGCGTTTTCCGGTTACACCCAAAATGACCCCATCTAATCGTGGAAACCAAATCTAACAGAAACTCGCTATTCTATCTATTACGGTAAGGTTAATCAAAACAAAAACAAGTACTCTACCCCCTGAGAGGAGAGAGGATCTGACCTCGCTAAATCGAAGCCATTATAGAGAGGAAAGTCTATTTTCCACTTCGACACTTTTTGGAGAATATCTGATTAGCACCCGAAAACCGAAAATTAACTCTCCTCTCTAGAAAAAATCTTATACGAGCTGAGAATTTTTACTAAGTATTAATTCACTATAAGATGTATAAGAACCATCTATTACCGAAGCGAGATGTAAAAATAGTAAATTTCACCTCGGGAATAAGCTAATCTACACTATAAGGTAACAAAATAGCCTTAAGATTATGGATGTGAATGGAGAGAAATGCGGCGGAACTGGGAGTAGAGCAACTATGTCGATGATACTCAGTTAACCCGCATATAATTTCTAGTTTACATAACCCCCCTCCGGATGAAATAAACCGGGAGAACGTCTAATGAACCATTTGGCAAGATGGAGAAAGCATTAGATTATATAGAGGTGCTTGAGAACAATACACACCTAACCGACTCAGGAAAGAATGCAGGTACGGACTTTTTTAATAATATAATATGAAATTCAATTTTTTACTTTCTCATAACACTACAACTTCCCCACTTTATCTTCCTTATACGACTTTCCTCAAGCTTACTAATAGCCACTCTTTATTGTTTCCCTTGCCTAATCTAAAGAGATCTTATCATATATCTACTTCATTGAGAGTTAATTCCTCTTATAATCTTCAACCCATTTTTGCTTATCCTAAAAAAAAAGCGGGTGGGATTAATTTAACCACTAATTATACTATATTTATGAATCAATTTAGACCTTTTCATAGTACTCAATATACATTTTATAAAGCTAAATATAATATTTACACCGAATTAAAATATTTTCTAGATAATAATCCTATTAATAATGAATCTCAAATGAAAATTGAAGAATTTTTATTGAATAATGGATTCAATCAAATAGATAGTGATAAAAAAATTCGTGGAATATATGGTGGGTTATATTCAAAAAAAAGTACTGATTTCTTACTTAAATTTAAACCCGATCTTATTAAAAAAATAAATAGTTTCGTTAAATTTAAAGAAACCTACAAAAATGAAGAAACCAAAAAAATCTCATTATAAAATACTGTTAGTTAATATTATTGAAATAGTTGGAAATAAATATATTTTGACTACGTTGTTAGGTAGGTATATAAAGATTTTATCTAATACTAGATATAATTTTGCTTCTGTTAAAAATTTAGTTTTAGATATAGCTCTAGATCTAAGTACTGATTTAATTAAGGAATATTTATATTTATTATATAAATCACATTTAGAACATCTCATTAAAGAAGATCACACTGGAGGTGATAGTCAGTATACCTTTTCTGATTGAACAAATGATAATTCTAAAATAGTAACTGAACTAAGTGATAGTGTTTTAAAAGTAGGAATTGGTACTATAATTATTGAATGATTGGAAGATTGTAATCTTATAACTAAGAAACTAGTAAAACTTAATAAAAGTCAACATAATGTTTATTCAGCTCCTGAAGCTGTTGTTGATGAATGAGATAGCACTCTTGCTCATATATTAACACCATCTGAATCAACTGAAGTTCTTATAAATTCTAAAAAATTATTACTTACTTCCCCTTTCAGATTACCTTCTATTGTAACTCCTAAACCGTATATATGTTTACCTGATGGAAAGGTTAAATTAGGTGGATATTTACTTAATGATATAAAATATACAGATCCTTTAATATTACCAAACCATACTTTAAGTCAACAATCTTATATTCATAAAAATAACATTTTATACGTAACTGTGAATAAAATTAATTCAATAGGATATAAGATTAATACTGAAGTATTAGATTTCATAAATATGAACCCTAAGTTTTATACAGAAGTATTAATAAGTGATAATCATCCTTTATTAAGTAAAAGTAAACTAACTCCTAATGAAAAAGTTATATTACAAAAACATTTTAGTAAATTAGATTTACAAAATCATATTTTAAATATAGCTAATTTATTTTATAACACACCTGAAATATTCATGGTAAACCGTATAGATAATAGAGGACGATTATATTGTGTTACTGAATATCTAAACTATCAATCTACAGAACTAGCAAAATCCTTATTACTTTTCAGTAAACCTAGTACTATTGATAGATTTAATAGTGCAACTTCTTTGTTATACTTTAAAGCTTACGGAGTAAATTGTTATGGTAATAAATTAGATAAATGATCTCTAAATAAAAAGGTGGAATGAATAGACTCTAATGTTAATAGAATTTTAAATTATGAAGATGGAGAGATAATATTAGAATCAGAAAATAAATTATTATTCACAGCATTCTGTATAGAATTTAAAAGATGATGAAACTTTTATTATTCTTCATCACTCACAACATTTAATACTTATTTACCTATTCAACTTGATGCTACATGTAATGGTTTTCAACACTTGGTTTTATTAAGTGGTGAAACAAATTTACGGAAAGAATTAAATCTAAGTGAAACAAATCATTCTCAAGCTCCTAATGATTTTTATTCTTATATATTAGAAAACCTTAAAGAATATTTAATTAACTTAAATATGGATGATTTAAGTGAAGACTTAAAACTAAGTTATAGAAGAATAAATAATTTTTGTTTAGACAGAAAGCTAATTAAGAATATGATTATGACCATTCCTTATAATGCTACTTCAAGAAAAATTATTGAAGATATGACATCTGTCTTAGTTAAAATATATGAAAAAACGGGGGATGTTACTCAAGATTGATATATTCACCCCAATGATCCTTCTAAACAAAAATTATCTTATCAAGACTTATATTTATTAGTATCATCTATAAAACTAGTTTTAGATATAATAGCACCCAGAGTAACAAAAACAAAAGATTATCTTCATAAAATAGCTGAAGTTTGTACTAAATTAGAAATACATATTCCTTGACTATTACCAACAGGATTGGAAGTTAGACAAAGCTATCTTGAAGAAAAATTGTTAAGATTAAACCTTTCAGTTATTCTAAAACTCAAATAAAATTATCTAGTTATACCAAAAAATTAGATTTAAATAAACAAACCAGAGCATTTATGCCTAATTTAATACATTCTTTAGATTCAACATCCTTAATGTTATTACTAAATAAATATTTTAATAATTCTGAATTTAAAGTGAAGAATATTTATTCTATTCATGACTGTTTTGCTATTCCTATGAATCATATAGAATTTATAATAGATAGCTTAAGAATGATATATATTTCATTATATTCTGACTCTCAATACTTAGAAAAATTAGATTCAGGTATTTTGGCTGTAATATCATATCATTACCGAGATGTTGAAATATTTAGGGATGATAATAAAATAGTTATTACACAAAATAATGAAAAAAAAGAATTCTTTTTTCCAAATATAAAAGAAGTTATAGGTAAAAAAATACCTCTAGATAAAAATACACTTTATCTTATAAATTAAATTATAGTACTTAAAGTACTAATAAAAAAAGATTAAAAAAAAAAAATATAAAAAAAAGCTTGTTATATCACATCACAAATATTATATCTTAGCTTAACTAAGATTAAAGATATTGTAAACATATAACAGTTTTTAATACTAAAGTTTTTTACCAATCAATCCTTATAGTGTTAGGATTGATTGGTTTTTTTTTAATATATCAACCACTTTTAATGTTCAAGTTTTTCTTAGAGTATTTATTGAAAGTTTTTCTTTCCTCCGGACTAAAAAAAAACCACCAACTAGTTGTTTATTATACAACTAAGTTGATGGAAAAAAAAGTCTGTTACTTTTTTTATTCTTTTACAACCCTTGAAAAGGTTTTTTTTAATAAAATTATAAATATCTTATATGCGAGGAAATTAATAAAAACAAAATATAATTTATTTAGATAGTAAGATAATTATAAATCTGAGGCATTATTACATCCTATTAACAATGGTCTTGTGTCTATTCATTTTTTAGTTATAGAGTCGTATATTTTAATTCTTTTAATATAATTATTGGGGTTTAAATTAATATCATTTTTAGTCTCTATACTAACATAACCTTCTGGATAATACTTTTTTGAACTAGTTTTAACTCCACTTGAAATTACTTGACCATTTAATAATTTAATAAAGTCATTTTCGGTTAGTTTTGTATTACTAACTCCTTTAGCCTTTATTATGATTTCTTCTTGTTGATTTTTTTCATTTCAGACTATTATACAATATAATTTTGATGATATAAAATATCCTCTTATAATTTTATGTTCTAACTTAAATTGACCTATTTTTTTACCTATATAATCACCTGGTAGTTGAATATCTGTAACAATACTATCAGTATCTGTATAATATATTTTACCACCTAAGGATAATATATAGTTCTTAATATTTAACATGAAAATACTACTATAGGCGGTTACAGCTGCTGAAACTCCTACAGAAACATTACGTACTGTGTTAATTTCTTCTTGATCTTGAGAAGATCCTTTATTGTTAAGTACATCAATATAATCAATTCCTTGTTGTTCACAAAGAACTTTGGAAATTTCAGTGGAATGAGTTACTATATGGAGGTCTTCTGTAATAGTTTTTCATCGGAAATAGAATATTTAGAATAAATATCCAGATAAGTCTGGTTGTCATCTATTAAGGATGTTACTTGTTTTTCTATATTCATACCAAATCTTCCTAATAAACTGTTAAGTAAAAGTTTAGCTATTAATCTTTTAGCACCTGTATTATCTTCTTTATGTTTATAAATAGTTTTAACATATTCATTAAAAACATTACTAACTCTATTAAAATTATAACCTTTACGTATTTTAATTTTATATCCATGTTTTAGTGCTAATTCTATTTGAGGAGAAAAGAATCATCCACTAAATTCACCTATAGGATAAGTTAATAAACCTTTGTGTCTAAAAGGTAAAAGTCCAAAATAATCATTATTAGTTTTAACATCACAGTAAAAGAATCCAAAAAGATTGTCTTTTTTTATATCTAAACTTTCTTCTTCAACTAGAGTTTCTATATATGTAGACATATTACCTGGCATATCTTTTAATGCTGAATAAGGGTATAAGGAATTCACATCATAATAGTACAAGTTCTCTCCATAACCTCTATAAACTTCGGATAGTCCTCCATAATATGCTTGTTTGATATCTTCGTATATAGCTTTATTTTTTATTAAAGGTAAATAATTTTTTTATGATAATGATTAGCCAAGAAAATCTTAACTGCTAAACTAGTTATAGTCAAACATTCACTTACTTGAACATTATGGTCATCGAATGTATGATGACTGAATTCGTACATTATTTGTAATAAGCTAATTAAATCACTTTCAAGATATTTAATAGTTTCTTCTCTTAAATTCCAGTTAGAATTTTGAAGTTTAGTATATTCTGATATACTCATATCTTTTTTAGCTGTATTGTAATATTCAATACTAGGTGTGTTACCTATATAATTCAGAGTTTTATCTGTAACAAAGGAGTATGGGAATGAAGGTTTTTCAAATTTAGTTGAAAAACCTTTAGATAGAACATCTAAAGACATAGGAAGTAATGCTAAACTATCCACAAGAAATATAGTATTTGTTACAGATTTAGATTTTTTAACCGATATCTGTAATTTAAGAATTCTATTATCTCTAAGTACAGCCTTCATTCTAAAAAATCTTTCACTGACTTTTTTATTATAATCTGCTAATATTTTTAAAATAAAACAATATCATAACCTCCTAGATTGTGTGTATAAAACTTAGCATTTTTATATTTAGCGGTTAACATTTCATTAATACACTCTATCACAATATTACTTGAAGTTTCACCTTTGTCTAAGTAATAAGTTTTTACAGTAGGTTTTGAAATTAATACATTATTTCCACCATAACAAAAACCTACTGCATATACTTCAGTTTTCCCCGTCACTGTATTTAAATATGTTTCCAGATCAAATGAACCTATATGTTTATTAAAAGTATTTTCTGAACTTTTAGGTGGAGTATATTTAATTAAGGGTAATTTATTGAATAATGTTGATCGTACTATCTTATTATCTCTAATTGTAATAGATGATTTAGATTTGGGATTATGTCTTATGAATGAATTTCCTTCTAATATTTCGTCAATATAACTTTCAATAAGTATATTATCACTAAGTGAAAACATCCTTTTAGTTTTGTTTGAATCTATATCAGTTACAACACGTTTAACTTTGTTTTTTTCATCAATATAAGTTCTGGTTGAATAAGATTTTTTACCATATGATGTTTCATCCGTTGTTAAGGGTAATAGGGAACTTTTATATGCCCTTCTAACACCTTTAATATTTGTTATATTTGGTTTTAATGGTATAAGATTAACATTTTTAGGTATGTTTTTAAAATGGGGATCTCTATCTAACGATCTAAAAATAATTGAGAAAAAAGCAATTCCGTGTTCCTGGTATTCTTCTAAGTAATCTAATAAATAACCAACAAATCTAACAAAAAATTGATCGAAATTTAAAGGAGCTTGATGACTTTGAAATTTATAATCTAAATAATTATAAAACCCAATTTCCTGTCCATCTAAACCATCACCTCCTTTATCTAAATTTTTATATATTTTATGATAATAATTTCAGACATCTTTATAGTAAGGTGATTTAGTAAAATTCCATGTCAATAATTCTTCATAATTAAAAGAAAACCAAATTGAGGTCCAAGATTCCTAAAACCACCTGATAAAAATTTTACTTTAAACATAACAGAAACTATTGTGTTATTCTTTAATACTCCACTTAGATGTGAAGAATAATTTTCTTTAACTGTCTTCCTAAAAAAATTAGGTTTGATGTTCAGGTGAATATCTGGTGGGAAGAATAAAGTTCTATATTCTAATTTGAAATTAGGATCTGATTTCAGAACATTTAACTTCTCTGTATATGTAGCTTTATCAACAGGCTGTGTAACACTTTCTAAAATTCCAGGGAAGAAATGCTTCAAATATGCCTTGGAAGCTTCTGTTCTTTCAGAATATTTATCTGAAAGAGGAGAAGCTTTATCTGAAAATTTCCGATTAAATATTCTACTAGTATATATGTTTGTATTGGGTAAACATATATAAAAGAAAAAAGGATAAGCAAAAATGGGTTGAAGATTATAAGAGGAATTAACTCTCAATGAAGTAGATATATGATAAGATCTCTTTAGATTAGGCAAGGGAAACAATAAAGAGTGGCTATTAGTAAGCTTGAGGAAAGTCGTATAAGGAAGATAAAGTGGGGAAGTTGTAGTGTTATGAGAAAGTAAAAAATTGAATTTCATATTATATTATTAAAAAAGTCCGTACCTGCATTCTTTCCTGAGTCGGTTAGGTGTGTATTGTTCTCAAGCACCTCTATATAATCTAATGCTTTCTCCATCTTGCCAAATGGTTCATTAGACGTTCTCCGGTTTATTTCATCCGAGGGGTTATGTAAACTAGAAATTATATGCGGGTTAACTGAGTATCATCGACATAGTTGCTCTACTCCCAGTTCCGCCGCATTTCTCTCCATTCACATCCATAATCTTAAGGCTATTTTGTTACCTTATAGTGTAGATTAGCTTATTCCCGAGGTGAAATTTACTATTTTACATCTCGCTTCGGTAATAGATGGTTCTTATACATCTTATAGTGAATTAATACTTAGTAAAAATTCTCAGCTCGTATAAGATTTTTTCTAGAGAGGAGAGTTAATTTTCGGTTTTCGGGTGCTAATCAGATATTCTCCAAAAAGTGTCGAAGTGGAAAATAGACTTTCCTCTCTATAATGGCTTCGATTTAGCGAGGGTCAGATCCTCTCCTTCTCTCAGGGGTAGAGTACTTGTTTTGTTTTGATTAACCTTACCGTAATAGATAGAATAGCGAGTTTCTGTTAGATTTGGTTTCCACGATTAGATGGGGTCATTTTGGGTGTAACCGGAAAACGCAACTTTCCACGAGTATATAGGGTAAATTGAGTGGTGTTTGGTTACTATGTTGTTTTTATTAAAAAAGCTTACCGTAATAGATAGGATAGCCTATTTCGGTTTACCTGGATTCGGAGATTAGACAATAAGAATAAATGTAGGCGAAGGCGCATAATTTATACTTCTCAACGGTATAGGTTTAGGTGCTAGAAATATGATATCGGTGCAACCTGTCCTATTTGTAATGTAGGCGAAAATGCAAAATTGTGTGCTGTTTGAAAGGTTTTGAATATTTGTAGGGGACATAGTTTAATTGGTAAAACTACAATTTTGCATATTGTTATTTCAGGATCGAGTCCTGATGTCTCCACCTCCCTTGGTTTTAGGGTTATGGTCTTCTTGGTTTTATTGGTATTATTGGGCTTGTTGGTATTATCTTGGTCTTATTGCTCTGTTAGTGTATTAGTCGTTATCGCTTGATTAAACATCTTGTGTTGAAGAGTTGAATAGTTGTCTTTTTTCTCTTATATCATATTTAAGGCTGTTGTAGGAAGTAAGGTTGATAAATGCAATCTGAGTATTATATGATGGTGCATGGGGTTTAACCTTAATGCAAGTGTTGCCACCCTGTAGGATAGATAAAAGGGGGAGAGAGGTGCATCTTTTTTCACTATAAAAACATCGACGTAATGGAGAGAGAGCCGTTGAGATACGAACTGGTCTTCGCTTCGAGTATGCTGGGATATACCTATGAAAGTTGGTCATTGATTCTAAGCTATATTTTATATGATATTAGAAGTTTTAATATGATTATTATTAAGGGATGTGTGAAGAGGTGTTCTACTATTTGATTGGTGATCATAATTTTAGGTTTGATTCCTACGTATCTATACCTAGTGAGATTGTTAGAAGTTTAGTTGGTATTATTTGGTGGGTGTACTTGTCTTATTTATTATTTTTATTTTGATCATAGAAGCGTCTTAAATACAGATAACGCTAGATGTCAATACTAATTGTAGTATTCAAGGAGGGTGTGTTTCTGATTTACCCAAGGAAGCGTGTTTATACAATTAAACGCTAGAAGTAATGACGAAATGGAAGTATACGTTGTTATCTTGGTCTTATCTTGGTCTTATTTGGTATTTGCTTTTATTTGGTGTTCTCTTAGCTAGGTTGTAATCTTTGGTGTCCCAGAGATTTGTTGATGTAAACGCTGCGCAGAGATTTTGTTGCTAAGCAGGGATTTATATGGTAAATATATCGGCTTTGTTTAAAAACATATAAGTATTCAGCTTGATTGAATTTGGTTGGCGGTTCCAAGCTACTTACAGAAACCCTTGCGTCTATGAGGTATTGGAGCATAGCTTAAACCTCCCTAAGTGTGTGGTAGGATCTCACCGTTAGTCGTTTGGCGGGATAGTTTGCATCTAAGTGTCGTAAGAGCTTATGGTACTGGAGGGTGCGGTTGAATTCCAAGCCGTCTGGGTATCCGAATCGAGTGCACAATGTGGTTTTTCCTACCGTCAGAGTGGTATGTTGCTATATATCCATGCAGAGGAAATGATAATAGAGGAAATCAGATTCTAGCCTTAAGGTCTACGTAGTAACCTTGGCTCCTGGTTAGCTACGTAGTTCAAGTTGATTATGCCTTTAATATTTATCCTTGTAAATCTAACCAAGTAAGTATACCAATTCAATTGGTTGTGACTTACCTGAATTTCTAGTTGCTTTAACAGATTAAGAGGAATGAATAATATAATAAAAAATGAAAAAAATTACAAACGAAACACTTTTTCTCCATTGCGTATTTACACTGCTATGAATTTCCTCCTAGCCAAGCAATCCTGTCTTATGTCTAATAATTTGGCTAATTATTTTGTTGCTAAACTAAACAATAGAGCTTTTTCTTCCTCTTCTCCATTCTTTGATGATTCTTCGCTTTCTTCTTTATTAATTAATTCTACGCCTACAGATATTATTTTTAATAAGAATAATACAGCTGTATTAAAACTATCCCCTTTAGGGGATCAGATATTTCACCTTGGAAATTTTGAGTTTGAGGGGTTTCTGGGTGAATTAGAATATGTATTAGCTTGTTTAGATTCTAGTAAAAGATACAGACTTACTTTTTATGCTTATATTGAATCTGATATAATATTAGATAAATTATATTGTTACAATGGTAGTAATACAGATCAACTTAATATGATTACGGGACAACGTGGTTTTACGAAGATTGATACAATTGTCTTTGATACTAGTCTAATTGATAGATTATATTATTCATCTGTATTTGATGAGGAGGGGTGATGCAGTAATGTTCTGGGCATTATTTATTTTACTCATATTAATATCAAAATGTTATATGACCTAGAAAGAATTTATTGTGGTCAATTTAGCTTAAGTGATGATATCATATTAGAGCTGATTAAAGAGTATAATGATGAGGATGATGATGAGCATTATTATACTAAAGAGGATAATACAAGTAATATTACTATAAATACTACTAGTATAAGTAATCGTGTAAAGACTAATGTGAGGTCTTATTCTACGTTGATGGGTAATAATAAGAGATATATGATGAGTTGCAGATCTTTTTCTTCTAAAACTTATTCTTTAGTTGGTTTAAATAAAGCTAACAATAGTTTAGTTGTTTGAACTAAAAGACCAAATGCTTTAATAAAGATTAATGTGTTTCCCCTTGTGGAATGTAATAAAGGTTTATCTTCTACTACTCATTTATTAGCTCCTTTAAATAATAAGGATGATACTAAGAAGATTAGATTTTTAGTAAAAAATTTGCTAAAGCATTTCACAGCTAAAAATGTTTGTATTGGATTATTGTTTATTACTTTAGGTATTCTTATTAAATTCTCTGGTCTTGCTGAATTTTTAATTGGTTTATGTTTTAACGTTTGTCCTGAGTGAGCTTCTTTAGGTTTATCTGGTGTTTTTGCTTTGTTAGTTAGATTACCTCTTAAAGGGTTTTAGAGGATGTATTTGATAGTATAGACGAAAAATTATTTTCATTTGATTGAAAGTTACCTAAATTATTTTCAGTTGATTGAAAGTTACTTAAGCTCAGTTCTCTTTCACAATCTATAAGACTACTTATAAGTATCATTTCTAATAGTAAAAAAATGATTATGGATCATTCACCAGATAATAACCCGCCATATAAAGAAAATGGTCATGCAAAATCTCCATATCTTTTAAAGAGTGACGATGAGGGCGAACCAATATCTAGACAGGACAAAGGTAAAGGTAGAGCTGTAGATTCTCCTATACTAGGAGAAAATACTGGTCAAGGACAAAATAGTGGTCAAGGACTAAATACTGGGCAATCGTCTGGTGGTAGTAACAATCCTGTTGTAAATAATCCTATGGTCAGAGATAATAATCAAAAATATGTTAATCCAGCGGGTACTCTTCTAAATGAGACGGGTATACCTTCTACATATGGAGGATTTGTAGGGGTTGTTCATGATATGGATAATTATCATCTTGCACAAGGTATTAAAAAAGTTGGGTGGGATTATCTATTAAATATACTTGAAAACAGTAATTCTACTGGAAAAGTAAGTGAGGTGGTAGATATATGTATTACCGCTATAAATTCTAAGGGTGATAAACATTTAATGGGTATGCGTTTTGATTTAAGAACTTTACCTGTAAGTCATGCTTTACATCCTGATAATCATAGTCCGATATTTAGTCTTATTAATGGTACTAATGCAAGGAATATATCTAAACACCAAATTCATATTGAAGGTAGTTTAGAGGAATTTGTAGCACACCTTTGAAGTGAGAGCTCTAAATTAGCTGGACGTAGATCAAAAGAGGAGATATTACATGGTGAGGATTTAAAATTAAATCCTGATAAATATTCTAATGTATTAATAACTGAAAGAATGCAAATAGGTAATCTACTTCGTGAACAAGATAATAACTCTGTAAATAACACAGGTTCTAGCTCTAGTACTCAAGCTAGTGAACCAGAAAATCCTGGTCAAGCTACAACATTGAGAAGTAATATAAATTCACCTATACTATCTCAGTTAGCTGAACTAGAAAGTAATGCGCGAGGTGTTCAAGCAACTACTAACAGAAGTAATGCAAATTCTAGTTCATCATCGTCGGCATTAGGTAAACGTAAAAGAAGTTATTCAACTTATACATGCGGAGCAAGTCCTATCTATATTTCTAAATCTTTACAACTTTCGAATACCTCTGTATCTAGCCTTAATCTAAGTAACAGAGCTTTTTCTTCCTCTTCTCTTTCTCTCCGTAATCCTACCATAGGTTTTTATAGCTCTTCTTCTCTTCCATCTAGCTTAAGAATTAATTCGAGAGATGATAATTTTGTATTTGAAGATGGTAAAGCTGTCTTAATGTTGCCATCTTTAAAACCTTTTATTTGAGTTTGGGAGAATATAGGAAAAATTGGTTCACTTAATAAAGATAAACATTTGAGAACTCCTATAGAACGGAGATATTTTTTAGAATGTGAAAATATGTCTTCTTTTTTTAGATTTAATGATAAACTAGAACCGGGTTATTATAAGTTCGAATTATGTTTCTATATTGATTACAAACAAAATATAAACGTAAAGAATATATTCATACCTGTTTATACACCGGATCCTTTCAAGAATAACTGTTTAAACCTAGTATTCGGTACTTATGGTAATACTATATTTATAACTTTTAGATCAATTGTATATGATAATGAACATCTTAGGCAGTGAATAATGGAGGAGATGATTTTCTTAATAGGGTTACGGTTTAATGATCTTTTATATTATGAACTATTTAAAAATATAATTAATTTTAATAAAGACTCTCTATTAATTATAACTAAATTAAGTAAGGAGGAGTATAAGGATGTTGTGGAAGTAGGTGTTGGAAACATAAGCATACTTGGTATTAATATAAGTCGAATTATAGGTTTCTCTAACTACAAGCAGCATATCACAGAATATAACCTCGACTTTGTAACTGGGCGTAAAGTTACTAGTAATATTATTAATACAAGTAATATTATTAATACAAGTAATCCTACTATACTTAATACAAACTCTTTTACCTTTGTACCATATGAAAGAAGTTATGGAACATATAAAAGAAGTTATGGAACATATACTCGATGGCAACATAGACCTAATAATTTACTTCAAGTTAAAAGCTATAGAGCTTTTTCTTCCTCTTCTCTTCCTCTTGGTTTGATGAAAGAATGAGATTATCATGTTATGGATATGCTTGAATATAGTGATGAATATATAGATCCGGATCTTTTAGTAGAAATTGGTACAGGTATATATAAAGAAGGTGTTTCTATTAATATAATGGAAAGAGATGTTAACTATCCTTTTTCTGGTATATACGTAGGTAAAGATAATTTAGAAGACTTAATATATAATTGTCCTACGTGTAGACTTAATAAAAATAGTAACGTAAATGTAAAAACCTCTTTTAAAAATTCTATTAAAAATTCTGGTATAGCTAAGCCATCTAGTTCAGAATCTATAACTAAAAATATTAAATCTCATCGTTCTGCTTTGAAGTGTAAACAAGGTATCACAGGACAAAACTCAAAATCTAAGAGAGCTTTTTCTACCTCTCTCCCTTCTTTTGGTATATCAAATAAAACTGAGTTAGAATTAAATACTTCTAATTATGATTTGGATTATGAAAACGGTGAACCTCTTTATTATGGTGATCCTGATAATATATCAGACTCTTTTTATGATTACTTATATGTAAATTATGATATGGTCGAAAATTCTGAAGGTCGTGAAGTATCTATACAAAATCAACTAGGTTATTATATACCTGGTTATAAATCTATAGAAGAAAAAAAACTTATATCAATTAAACCTAAGAGTAAAATCGATAGGATATTAAATATTAAATATTTAGATACATATCAAAATATATCTAGATCATACAGATATCATATAATCGACTGTGAAAAGAGTACATTACCAAATAGTAGATTAGAATCTAAAGAGGATAAAAGGTCTAGTGTGTTGAAGTGAGTTTGGACTGATGGTGTGTTATGGAACCTGAAAACACGAGGTATAACTTCTTACCTTAAAAAAACACAATTTCACACTATTAGTACTAGGTCACATATTACTAATAATTTGCTGGTTGATAATAATTTGCTTGTTACTAAGCTTAACCAGAGATCTTTTTCTCTCACTCCCTTTTATTGTGATTCTAATTTAGCTAAACGGTTTGATAGTAATGATAATATTAAAAATAGACAGATAATGTTTAATGAAATTAAAAACATTATATATAAAAACCCAACTAATAATCAAACTCAAAGGATGTTAGAGAATTATTTGTTAAATCTAAATAAGAATACTAAGTTAGATTCTTCGAAAATATTTGAGGTTATAGCTAAATTAGGTACTAATTTAAAGGATATTTTATTAGTTAAAAAAGAAGAGTTAACTAAATTAATTATTAATTATAAATCGCGTAAATTAGAGACAAATGTAAATAATCTAAAGGACAATGAAATAGCTGGTTATTATTTTAGGATTATTTTGGATGTAATTAATGAAACGTTAGTCGTTAGTATATTATTAGGAATATTTATAGTTATTGTAAACAAACCTAAACAAGAAGATAATAAATTAGTTAATATATCCTCTACTATAGGTAAACAATTAATACAATATTACTTTTATTTCTTATATAATAAAGAAAGGAAAGAGAAATTAGGTGATGTTGATCGTGATTCGGAAGAAAGTACGAATAGTTATACAATGAGTGATTGAAGGTTGAATAATCAAGATCTTGTTAAATTATATGATAGTAGTTTA
Organism: Myriosclerotinia sulcatula; assembly: GCA_902810775.1. Taxonomy (NCBI): domain Eukaryota; kingdom Fungi; phylum Ascomycota; class Leotiomycetes; order Helotiales; family Sclerotiniaceae; genus Myriosclerotinia; species Myriosclerotinia sulcatula. Next base: position 32,746 of record CADDYZ010000002.1, on the reverse strand, counting down.
TTACATAATATAGCTGTTATACTTATACAATGATTAGAAGAAGTTGATTTATTGAAAACTAAGTTAGTTAAGTCTTTAGATGACAATAAAGAGGCGATGAATATTTTAGTACCTACAACTTCTGTAGAGCCACACTTAAAGCTTAAAACATTACCTTTAAATTTACCAGATAACCTACCTATGATAGTTAAACCTAAAAAGTATAAAATTACTAGTAAAGATGGTGTAATTAAACATGATTTAGGTGGGTATCTCTTGAATGATCATGTATATACTAATCCTTTAATAATTAAAAATTGAAGGTTGAAAGATTCTTCTGAGATAAAAGAGACAAATGTTGTATATTCAGGTATTAACGCCTTAGCTTCTGTTGGATATAAAATTAATAAAGATGTTTTAAAATTTATTAAAACTTATGACACTAAATTTAGACTGACAATGATTAATTTATCTCATGATTTAGATAATAAACTAAACTCAGAACTGTCAAAACAAGAATTAATTGAGTTAGAAAGTTTTAAGAGTAAAAAATATGTAGAAGACAACATATTTGCTATAGCTGATGTGTATGAGAATGTACCTGAGTTCTTTTTACCTGTAAGAATGGATTACAGAGGTAGAATATATTGTATTTGTAATTACTTAAACTATCAAGGTACAGAACTATCCAAAGCATTATTGTTATTTTCTAAAGGTGAACAAATATTAAAGACAGATCTAGGTTCTATAGAGTATCTTAAAATATTTGGTGCTAATTGTTTTGGATGCTCAAAAAAATCCAAAATAGATAGACTGAAATGGGTTGATGATAATTTTGAAAATATTTATAACTTTGAAAATGGTATACTTTTATCACAAGCTGAAAGTAAATACCTGTTTATTGCGTTTAGTTTTGAGTATAGAAGATGGTTGGATTGTTTAGACAACAGTGGAGTTACACACTTTGAGACTTATTTACCTATCCAATTAGATGCTACTTGTAACGGGTTTCAGCATTTAGCTATGCTAGGACAAAACATTGAGTTATCTAAAAATTTAAATTTAACTAAGCGTTCAAACAAAGATAAACCTGATGATTTTTATAGCTTCTTATCATCCACTATTTTTAGATATTTTGGGTCAATATTAGAGACTGATAAAAAGCTAAGAGATGAACTTACAAAATCGGAATTAGAGCAAGATACAGAATCGTTATTAGAGATTAAGAAAAAACTACTAACAGACGAAGATGTAGAAAGCTACAATAGACTTACTTCAATAACAATACAAAGGAGTATTATTAAAAAAGCTGTTATGACTATTCCATACAATGTTTCTTCTTTAGTTGGTATTAAATATTTACAAGAATCCTTTGAATTTGACTCAGAATATACAAAATTAAAAAATAAAGGTGGTAATAAACAGACTTGGTATAGACATAAGGAAAATTATGATATTAAATTAGAATATGACGATTTTATAAACATATGAAAAGGATTATCTTTTGTATTAAACGAATACTTTCCTTATTTAAGTAAGTTAACTAAACATTTAAAGGGCATAGCTAGTGTTTGTTCGGATGTGGGTTTAAGTATTCCTTGAACGTTACCTACAGGGCTAGTAGCATCTCAAAGTTATTTAGAGGTGAGAGATGTTAGATTAAAGCCTTTTAGTTATAAACCAACTACTTTTACTATAAAAGTTCTTAAAGAAAACTTAGATAAAAAGAAACAGATAAGAGCTTTTATGCCTAACCTTATCCACTCCTTAGATGCAGCTAGTTTGGTTATGTTAGTTAATAACTTTATTAAAAAAGGTAATTCAATACATAACAATATTTTTGCTATTCACGACTGTTTCGCTGTTACATCTAATAATATGTCGTTTATAATAGATAATTTAAAATTGGTTTACATATCAATATATTCAGATACAGGTTACTTGTATAAATTAAATGATGAGATTATTAGACACATAAAAACACACCTTGGTGACGATTTTAATTTGGAAACTAGAGAGATAATTATCCGATGTAAAAAAGATAAAAAAAGGGTATACCCAGATATTTCTAAAGTATTAGATAAAGACTTTGATATTAAAATGGTATTAGATAGCAGTTATATTATTAACTAATCATAATATATAATATAGTTGGATGGCACAAGCTCGTCAATTGTTTAACTTTTTTAGTTTATTCACTTACCATGTTTTCACGTTCACTTGATATATAGCCTTTTCTGAGACCTAAAAAAAAAAAGCAGTTATGTTTTTTTTCCCCATATATTTCCTTAAATAAATATATGGGTTTTTTTTACTATAAAGTAATCTTATATACACCTTGATCTAGCTTGCTTCCCAGCCTGTCGTTTATCTGTTCGAGTTTAATATCAACAAACAATACAAAGAATTTAGCTTCTCTGTCTGCCTCAAAACCTTATCTTTAAATAAAGTTAAAAAAAACCCACAATAAATATTGTGGGTTTTTTTTATCTTTAAATAAAGTTAAAAAAAACCCCACAATAAATATTGTGGGGAAAAAAAGAAAATAGTTAGCTTTAAACTAATTATCTTTTATAGGATGTATATTTACCTCAGTATTATACACCTGATTTTTTTTTTTTAATTGTCGGATCTACGGTTTACCTGGTGAAGCAAAAAACCTTGTAATATAAAATCTAATTTAAGTTTAGTATTAATATAGATAAGGTTATACCTCGTATTTAATATATAGATATAGTCGTACTATGATAATTGTTAAAAATAACAAATAACCACTATTTATTCCACCGTGTTGTGCGAAGCTAAAGTTTTTCTATAGTAACTAAATTTACATTATTTTGTTTTGTATAAATAATTAAGGCTTTTTTATCTTTAGATGTAACCATACTTCGTAAGATATTTTTATTATTCATAATAGTATACTCTAAAGGTTTAGTTTCTATCCATATACCTTCGCTATTAAATATTTTATATCTTTTTTTATATGCATCAAAGTTTAATATAGTAGTTTTATTGTTTTTAATATTAACAAAACCTTCTTCGTAACTTCTTTCGGCATAATTTTTCATAGCTTTAGTATTTTTTTGATATAAATACATGTTTACAAAGTCATCTAAGCATAAACTTGAACTATCCACTCCTTTAGCTTTTATTATTATTCTACCATCATCTAATATTAGACAATAGGTTTTGCATGAGATAAAATATGCCTTTTTTATTTTATGTTCCAGTTTAAATTGACCTAGTTTATTTCCTAATAGATGCTCAGGTAGTTGCATATTTGTTACTATACTATCTGTATCCATATAATATAGTAACCCACCTTCACTTAATACTCATACTTTGATAGTGTTCATATAAACACGTGCATATGATGTTATAGCAGCTGCAGTTGAAATTGAAACATCTTTAAATCAATTAGTTGTTTCTATATCCTTTTTAGTTTTACGTAAAACTTCGAAGAAATCTACACCATTTTTTTCACAAACTGATCTAGAAACATCCTTCGAATAGCTAACTAAAAACACATTTTTATTTAATTCTTTTATAGAACGAACTTCTCTAGTAGATAGAATAAAATTTAATTCTTCTTGGTTAACCAAATCAGTTTTAGGTTTGTATATAGACATACCTAATCTACCAAATGGTGAATTTAAAAGCATTTTTGTTACAGATTTAATTAACCCTTTGCTGTTCATACGTTTATTATATAAATCATCAACAAACCCGTCAAATACCTTTTCTAGTTTGTTAAAATTGTATCCTTTTAATATTGTAATTTCACAACCATTTTTAATGGCAAATTCTATTTCAGCTGTGAATCATACTCCTAAAATATCTCCATTAGGCAATATTAAATTTCCCTCATCCTGTATAGGTAATAGTCCTAGATAACTCGTTCTAGCTACAACTTTACATAAGAAAAACCCAAAAAGTTTGTCTAAATTTAGTCCTTTACCACTAAAATCTTCTATATAAGTAACTTTATTACCAGGCATAGGATTTTTTGCTACAAAAGGATACTCAGAATTAACATCGTAATAATTTAGATCTTCACCGAAAGGTTTATATACTTCAGTTATTCCACCAAAATATCCTTGTTTTATAAACTTAAATACGTTTGGCTTGTTGATTATAGGTAACTTAGCATTATTTAAATATTTGTTTAAGAATATATTTAACCCTAATCTAGATATAGTTAAACACTCAGTTATCTCTAAATCATAGTTCATAAATATATATTTCTTAAATTTATTAATTACTTGAAGTAAACTATTTAAATCTAGACTTAAATATTTAAGACATTCACTTTTCAAATTTCAATCATGCTTATTTATGATGGAATAATCCTCATCAGACATGCTAACTCCCTTCTTAGAGTAAAAATATTTATCAGGGGTATTTCCTATATAACCTAATCTTAGTTCATTTACAAAACTATGTGGAAAGCTTCCCTTAACAACATCACACTCAAAATCTTTACATAATTTATCTAAACTACCTTGTAATAAAGAGTAAGAATCTACTAAACTAATTTTCACAGATTTAGAGTTAACCTTTATCCTTATATTTAGTCTAAGTATTTGATTATCTCTATAAATAGCATCTAACTTATAATATTCTTCGTGGGTTTTAAAGTTAAATTCGTATAAAACCCTAAGAATAAAATATGCGTCATATCCTCCAAAATTATGAATATAAAATATAAAATTATGGTGTTTACTTATTAACATAGCATTAATACAATTTAAGATAATTTCGTCACTTTTATCAGGTGATCATTTATCTAAAAAGAATAAATTATCCTCTCCGTTAAATATTTTAAACCCTATCGCATAAACAAAGGACTTATTCAAAGAGGGATTAAAAAAAGCTTCGAGATCTAATACACCGAAGTTAGTGTTACTAACAGTCTTGAAATTTTTCTTAGTAGGCTTTAGATAAGGGAATTCATACTTAGCGTTATAACTAGTAATTTCATCTTTCTTTATAGTCACCGACGTATTACGAATAGTACGAATAAATTCATCTTTACTTACAATTGTATCTTGAACTAACACGATTTTATTACCAGTTAAACTAAAAACTTCACTCACCCGTTTGTCACCATCTAATTTAGTAACAATTACATATTTGACTTTAGATTTGTTAGTATATAAGTAAAAATCAAGGTTATGTAAAATAGGGTTTTCTTTATTAATAAGAACACTATTACTTGTAGATTGTACAAGTAAACCTATAAAGTCTATATTATCAACTAATACTTTTAATTTCCCGTCCTCGTCTTTAAATTTGTAAATCTTATCACCATAATAGAAAGTATTATATGATAAAGGAAGGATAGAATTATTAAACAATTTCTTATCAGAAGTTTTCACAAACTCTTTGTTAATATCAATTTTATTTATACTCTTAATCTTTAAGTCATCTAATTCATTCATAGGAATATACATAACTTCTACATATAAAATATCACAATCAAAATATTCGTGTTTAAATTCTGTAATAAGTTCAAACAAATCCGTATAAAATTTATAAAATTTAGGGGTAAAATCATTAGAATTAGTATAATTAAAAATTCTATGTGTACCACCCATTCCAACACCACCATCATCTCTAGTTAATTTCAACAGAAAAGCGTAGTTTATGTTTTCTTTTAAAAGAGGCATAAAATACCCACTTAGATACTCAAAGTTAAAGTCTAAAATATTAAAGTATTCATATTTAATCTTACCATCTTTTTTTAAAAAACCTATAGGCTTTTTATGTACTACTTCTACTCTTTTACCTTCTGAAGAAAAAGCTCTCAGCTTTCCTATAGTGCTCGACAAGGAAGCATAAGCAAAAGCTGAAAGAGAAACTAAAGATGAACCACCCCTTTTGCCAGGAGAACTCAGCGTATGATAATTTATTACAAATTTAGCATTCGAAGTTAAACCCTTATTATTATAACCACAATCCTTTCCTTCGCCGGAGCTATCACTTTTATTTCTTCTTATAGTAATCAAAGTATTATTATATATATGTTCATAACCATAGTTATTAAGACGTTGATGAAGTAAATCTTCAATAACCATTCTAGTAAACAATACTATTTCTTTATACCCCTTTTCTTTATCACCACTGTATCACATATCAACACCAAATATAAATTCTCAACCCTTTGTATTTTCACCTCTCACTAAGCTATGTTTATAACCAGGTTCAGGGCTTTTATATACAACAGGTTTAGGGTATTCGGTAGTTACAAAAAAACAGATTCTATAATCACCTTTAGATAATCTTCTAAAAATAACACATAAATTTATAATAAAATCCTCTTCTAATGCAGTAATTAAACCGTCATTATACAGCTTATGTATATCATTTGTTAAATTAGGTGCTAACAATTGATCCAGAACCCTTTTGTAATTATACCTATAAGGTATAAAGAATGCACAAGTACCTTTGTTTTTACTACTCTTAAAATCGAAATAAGAAATTCCAGGTTCTATATCAAGACATTTAAAATACTGAGATTTACTTATCTTTTTTAAAATACGTATATCGCTAAACTCGACAAGTTTCATCTCATTACTTTCTCCTCCTTCCGTCGAAAAAGATCTCTTATTTAGATTAAGGCTAGATATAGATGTATTCGAAACCAGTAAGTATTTAGAAAGACAGAAAGAACGACTAGATGTTGAATAACTTCTTTTTCTTTTACCCAGCGTAGCCGATGAAGTAGAATTTATATTACTTCTATTAGTTGTAGGTTGATAAGTTTGAGTTTGTGATTGCGTAGGACTTAGCGTATCAGAGCTTCGAGTATTAGAGCTAGATTTTGTGTTACTTCCTGGGTTATCTTCTTCCCCTTTACGTAGTAAAATACCTATTCTCTTATCCTCAGGTATTGAAGCAAGTACTCCTACATTCCCTGAACTAGTATTGTTACCACCTTTAGTATTGTTACCAGAACTAGTATTGTTACTTGAACTAGTCTCGTAACCAGAACTAGTATTGTTACCATAAAGAGTCTTGTAACTCGAACGCTCCCTGTTAGCTTCATTAAGTAATCGCATTATTTTCATATGAGTGAGTTCATCCGGCGTTGCAATCATACTTGCTATTAAGTGTTCTGTACTATCAGGATTCAGAAGCATAGGTAATTTACTTTTATTTCTGACATTTGTTTGAGGATCAAAATTATATATTCTACTCTTCTTATCAGGATGAAATCGATGAGATTCAGGTAAACTCCTTAAATCAAAAGTAAAAATATATGAATTTACATGCCCACTGGTAGATTTACTAGTAAAACATAAGTCTACAACCTCTGTTGTCACTTTTATTTCACGATTACATGTAAACATCTTTATTAGATAATCCCACGCCAATTTGTCCATACCTCGTGCTGGAATATAATCAGCTACCAACTTACCATCAATAGTAATATTTCCTCTAACCAAAGTTGGATGAGAAGGCCCATTGTGTATAGAGCCCTGTTTAGAAGTACCTTGTCCAGAACCTTCCCCATGTCCAGAGCCAGTTACATGTCCAGACCCTTGGTGAGAAGTACCTTCTCCTTGACCAGAAGCTGATGAAGAACCAGAAGCAGAAGGAGAATCAAGAGCTCTTCCCTTCCCCTTTTCCCGTCTAGGTGGTACTTCACCCTCATCTGTTTTTAAATGAGCAGTAGAATTTTTACCTTCAACGTCATACCCTTTAAACCTAGGTTTAGAATCATCACCATCCCCCAGACCTATCGTCATTTTATCACTATCCCCAAATAAGTCCATAAAACTAACCCCTTCAAATAAACTAAAATCAATGTTTCTTAAATCTGTGTTTAGTTTTCTAATATTTAACAACTCTCAACCAACAGGCTGTAATCTATTTTTTTTAATATTTAACAACTCTGAATCAAATTGAAAAAGTTCAGCAAAGTCTATACTATCAAATACATCCTCTAAAACCCCTTTAAGAGGTAATCTAACTAACAAAGCAAAAACACCAGATAAACCTAAAGAAGCTCACTCAGGACAAACGTTAAAACATAAACCAATTAAAAATTCAGCAAGACCAGAGAATTTAATAAGAATACCTAAAGTAATAAACAATAATCCAATACAAACATTTTTAGCTGTGAAATGCTTTAGCAAATTTTTTTTACTAAAAAATCTAATCTTCTTAGTATCATCCTTATTATTTAAAGGAGCTAATAAATGAGTAGTAGAAGATAAACCTTTATTACATTCCACAAGGGGAAACACATTAATCTTTATTAAAGCATTTGGTCTTTTAGTTCAAACAACTAAACTATTGTTAGCTTTATTTAAACCAACTAAAGAATAAGTTTTAGAAGAAAAAGATCTGCAACTCATCATATATCTCTTATTATTACCCATCAACGTAGAATAAGACCTCACATTAGTCTTTACACGATTACTTATACTAGTAGTATTTATAGTAATATTACTTGTATTATCCTCTTTAGTATAATAATGCTCATCATCATCCTCATCATTATACTCTTTAATCAGCTCTAATATGATATCATCACTTAAGCTAAATTGACCACAATAAATTCTTTCTAGGTCATATAACATTTTGATATTAATATGAGTAAAAATAAATAATGCCCAGAACATTACTGCATCACCCCCTCCTCTTACATCAAATACAGATGAATAATATAATCTATCAATTAGACTAGTATCAAAGACAATTGTATCAATCTTCGTAAAACCACGTTGTCCCGTAATCATATTAAGTTGATCTGTATTACTACCATTGTAACAATATAATTTATCTAATATTATATCAGATTCAATATAAGCATAAAAAGTAAGTCTGTATCTTTTACTAGAATCTAAACAAGCTAATACATATTCTAATTCACCCAGAAACCCCTCAAACTCAAAATTTCCAAGGTGAAATATCTGATCCCCTAAAGGGGATAGTTTTAATACAGCTGTATTATTCTTATTAAAAATAATATCTGTAGGCGTAGAATTAATTAATAAAGAAGAAAGCGAAGAATCATCAAAGAATGGAGAAGAGGAAGAAAAAGCTCTATTGTTTAGTTTAGCAACAAAATAATTAGCCAAATTATTAGACATAAGACAGGATTGCTTGGCTAGGAGGAAATTCATAGCAGTGTAAATACGCAATGGAGAAAAAGTGTTTCGTTTGTAATTTTTTTTCATTTTTTTATTATATTATTCATTCCTCTTAATCTGTTAAAGCAACTAGAAATTCAGGTAAGTCACAACCAATTGAATTGGTATACTTACTTGGTTAGATTTACAAGGATAAATATTAAAGGCATAATCAACTTGAACTACGTAGCTAACCAGGAGCCAAGGTTACTACGTAGACCTTAAGGCTAGAATCTGATTTCCTCTATTATCATTTCCTCTGCATGGATATATAGCAACATACCACTCTGACGGTAGGAAAAACCACATTGTGCACTCGATTCGGATACCCAGACGGCTTGGAATTCAACCGCACCCTCCAGTACCATAAGCTCTTACGACACTTAGATGCAAACTATCCCGCCAAACGACTAACGGTGAGATCCTACCACACACTTAGGGAGGTTTAAGCTATGCTCCAATACCTCATAGACGCAAGGGTTTCTGTAAGTAGCTTGGAACCGCCAACCAAATTCAATCAAGCTGAATACTTATATGTTTTTAAACAAAGCCGATATATTTACCATATAAATCCCTGCTTAGCAACAAAATCTCTGCGCAGCGTTTACATCAACAAATCTCTGGGACACCAAAGATTACAACCTAGCTAAGAGAACACCAAATAAAAGCAAATACCAAATAAGACCAAGATAAGACCAAGATAACAACGTATACTTCCATTTCGTCATTACTTCTAGCGTTTAATTGTATAAACACGCTTCCTTGGGTAAATCAGAAACACACCCTCCTTGAATACTACAATTAGTATTGACATCTAGCGTTATCTGTATTTAAGACGCTTCTATGATCAAAATAAAAATAATAAATAAGACAAGTACACCCACCAAATAATACCAACTAAACTTCTAACAATCTCACTAGGTATAGATACGTAGGAATCAAACCTAAAATTATGATCACCAATCAAATAGTAGAACACCTCTTCACACATCCCTTAATAATAATCATATTAAAACTTCTAATATCATATAAAATATAGCTTAGAATCAATGACCAACTTTCATAGGTATATCCCAGCATACTCGAAGCGAAGACCAGTTCGTATCTCAACGGCTCTCTCTCCATTACGTCGATGTTTTTATAGTGAAAAAAGATGCACCTCTCTCCCCCTTTTATCTATCCTACAGGGTGGCAACACTTGCATTAAGGTTAAACCCCATGCACCATCATATAATACTCAGATTGCATTTATCAACCTTACTTCCTACAACAGCCTTAAATATGATATAAGAGAAAAAGACAACTATTCAACTCTTCAACACAAGATGTTTAATCAAGCGATAACGACTAATACACTAACAGAGCAATAAGACCAAGATAATACCAACAAGCCCAATAATACCAATAAAACCAAGAAGACCATAACCCTAAAACCAAGGGAGGTGGAGACATCAGGACTCGATCCTGAAATAACAATATGCAAAATTGTAGTTTTACCAATTAAACTATGTCCCCTACAAATATTCAAAACCTTTCAAACAGCACACAATTTTGCATTTTCGCCTACATTACAAATAGGACAGGTTGCACCGATATCATATTTCTAGCACCTAAACCTATACCGTTGAGAAGTATAAATTATGCGCCTTCGCCTACATTTATTCTTATTGTCTAATCTCCGAATCCAGGTAAACCGAAATAGGCTATCCTATCTATTACGGTAAGCTTTTTTAATAAAACAACATAGTAACCAAACACCACTCAATTTACCCTATATACTCGTGGAAAGTTGCGTTTTCCGGTTACACCCAAAATGACCCCATCTAATCGTGGAAACCAAATCTAACAGAAACTCGCTATTCTATCTATTACGGTAAGGTTAATCAAAACAAAAACAAGTACTCTACCCCTGAGAGAAGGAGAGAGGATCTGACCCTCGCTAAATCGAAGCCATTATAGAGAGAAAGTCTATTTTCCACTTCGACACTTTTGGAGAATATCTGATTAGCACCGAAAACCGAAAATTAACTCTCCTCTCTAGAAAAATCTTATACGAGCTGAGAATTTTTACTAAGTATTAATTCACTATAAGATGTATAAGAACCATCTATTACCGAAGCGAGATGTAAAAATAGTAAATTTCACCTCGGGAATAAGCTAATCTACACTATAAGGTAACAAAATAGCCTTAAGATTATGGATGTGAATGGAGAAATGCGGCGGAACTGGGAGTAGAGCAACTATGTCGATGATACTCAGTTAACCCGCATATAATTTCTAGTTTACATAACCCTCCGGATGAAATAAACCGGGAGAACGTCTAATGAACCATTTGGCAAGATGGAGAAAGCATTAGATTATATAGAGGTGCTTGAGAACAATACACACCTAACCGACTCAGGAAAGAATGCAGGTACGGACTTTTTTAATAATATAATATGAAATTCAATTTTTTACTTTCTCATAACACTACAACTTCCCCACTTTATCTTCCTTATACGACTTTCCTCAAGCTTACTAATAGCCACTCTTTATTGTTTCCCTTGCCTAATCTAAAGAGATCTTATCATATATCTACTTCATTGAGAGTTAATTCCTCTTATAATCTTCAACCCATTTTGCTTATCCTTTTTCTTTTATATATGTTTACCCAATACAAACATATATACTAGTAGAATATTTAATCGGAAATTTTCAGATAAAGCTTCTCCTCTTTCAGATAAATATTCTGAAAGAACAGAAGCTTCCAAGGCATATTTGAAGCATTTCTTCCCTGGAATTTTAGAAAGTGTTACACAGCCTGTTGATAAAGCTACATATACAGAGAAGTTAAATGTTCTGAAATCAGATCCTAATTTCAAATTAGAATATAGAACTTTATTCTTCCCACCAGATATTCACCTGAACATCAAACCTAATTTTTTTAGGAAGACAGTTAAAGAAAATTATTCTTCACATCTAAGTGGAGTATTAAAGAATAACACAATAGTTTCTGTTATGTTTAAAGTAAAATTTTTATCAGGTGGTTTTAGGAATCTTGGACCTCAATTTGGTTTTCTTTTTAATTATGAAGAATTATTGACATGGAATTTTACTAAATCACCTTACTATAAAGATGTCTGAAATTATTATCATAAAATATATAAAAATTTAGATAAAGGAGGTGATGGTTTAGATGGACAGGAAATTGGGTTTTATAATTATTTAGATTATAAATTTCAAAGTCATCAAGCTCCTTTAAATTTCGATCAATTTTTTGTTAGATTTGTTGGTTATTTATTAGATTACTTAGAAGAATACCAGGAACACGGAATTGCTTTTTTCTCAATTATTTTTAGATCGTTAGATAGAGATCCCCATTTTAAAAACATACCTAAAAATGTTAATCTTATACCATTAAAACCAAATATAACAAATATTAAAGGTGTTAGAAGGGCATATAAAAGTTCCCTATTACCCTTAACAACGGATGAAACATCATATGGTAAAAAATCTTATTCAACCAGAACTTATATTGATGAAAAAAACAAAGTTAAACGTGTTGTAACTGATATAGATTCAAACAAAACTAAAAAGGATGTTTTTTCACTTAGTGATAATATACTTATTGAAAGTTATATTGACGAAATATTAGAAGGAAATTCATTCATAAGACATAATCCCAAATCTAAATCATCTATTACAATTAGAGATAATAAGATAGTACGATCAACATTATTCAATAAATTACCCTTAATTAAATATACTCCACCTAAAAGTTCAGAAAATACTTTTAATAAACATATAGGTTCATTTGATCTGGAAACATATTTAAATACAGTGACGGGGAAAACTGAAGTATATGCAGTAGGTTTTTGTTATGGTGGAAATAATGTATTAATTTCAAAACCTACTGTAAAAACTTATTACTTAGACAAAGGTGAAACTTCAAGTAATATTGTGATAGAGTGTATTAATGAAATGTTAACCGCTAAATATAAAAATGCTAAGTTTTATACACACAATCTAGGAGGTTATGATATTGTTTTTATTTTAAAAATATTAGCAGATTATAATAAAAAAGTCAGTGAAAGATTTTTTAGAATGAAGGCTGTACTTAGAGATAATAGAATTCTTAAATTACAGATATCGGTTAAAAAATCTAAATCTGTAACAAATACTATATTTCTTGTGGATAGTTTAGCATTACTTCCTATGTCTTTAGATGTTCTATCTAAAGGTTTTTCAACTAAATTTGAAAAACCTTCATTCCCATACTCCTTTGTTACAGATAAAACTCTGAATTATATAGGTAACACACCTAGTATTGAATATTACAATACAGCTAAAAAAGATATGAGTATATCAGAATATACTAAACTTCAAAATTCTAACTGGAATTTAAGAGAAGAAACTATTAAATATCTTGAAAGTGATTTAATTAGCTTATTACAAATAATGTACGAATTCAGTCATCATACATTCGATGACCATAATGTTCAAGTAAGTGAATGTTTGACTATAACTAGTTTAGCAGTTAAGATTTTCTTGGCTAATCATTATCATAAAAAAGGAAATTATTTACCTTTAATAAAAAATAAAGCTATATACGAAGATATCAAACAAGCATATTATGGAGGACTATCCGAAGTTTATAGAGGTTATGGAGAGAACTTGTACTATTATGATGTGAATTCCTTATACCCTTATTCAGCATTAAAAGATATGCCAGGTAATATGTCTACATATATAGAAACTCTAGTTGAAGAAGAAAGTTTAGATATAAAAAAAGACAATCTTTTTGGATTCTTTTACTGTGATGTTAAAACTAATAATGATTATTTTGGACTTTTACCTTTTAGACACAAAGGTTTATTAACTTATCCTATAGGTGAATTTAGTGGATGATTCTTTTCTCCTCAAATAGAATTAGCACTAAAACATGGATATAAAATTAAAATACGTAAAGGTTATAATTTTAATAGAGTTAGTAATGTTTTTAATGAATATGTTAAAACTATTTATAAACATAAAGAAGATAATACAGGTGCTAAAAGATTAATAGCTAAACTTTTACTTAACAGTTTATTAGGAAGATTTGGTATGAATATAGAAAAACAAGTAACATCCTTAATAGATGACAACCAGACTTATCTGGATATTTATTCTAAATATTCTATTTCCGATGAAAAAACTATTACAGAAGACCTCCATATAGTAACTCATTCCACTGAAATTTCCAAAGTTCTTTGTGAACAACAAGGAATTGATTATATTGATGTACTTAACAATAAAGGATCTTCTCAAGATCAAGAAGAAATTAACACAGTACGTAATGTTTCTGTAGGAGTTTCAGCAGCTGTAACCGCCTATAGTAGTATTTTCATGTTAAATATTAAGAACTATATATTATCCTTAGGTGGTAAAATATATTATACAGATACTGATAGTATTGTTACAGATATTCAACTACCAGGTGATTATATAGGTAAAAAAATAGGTCAATTTAAGTTAGAACATAAAATTATAAGAGGATATTTTATATCATCAAAATTATATTGTATAATAGTCTGAAATGAAAAAAATCAACAAGAAGAAATCATAATAAAGGCTAAAGGAGTTAGTAATACAAAACTAACCGAAAATGACTTTATTAAATTATTAAATGGTCAAGTAATTTCAAGTGGAGTTAAAACTAGTTCAAAAAAGTATTATCCAGAAGGTTATGTTAGTATAGAGACTAAAAATGATATTAATTTAAACCCCAATAATTATATTAAAAGAATTAAAATATACGACTCTATAACTAAAAAATGAATAGACACAAGACCATTGTTAATAGGATGTAATAATGCCTCAGATTTATAATTATCTTACTATCTAAATAAATTATATTTTGTTTTTATTAATTTCCTCGCATATAAGATATTTATAATTTTATTAAAAAAAACCTTTTCAAGGGTTGTAAAAGAATAAAAAAAGTAACAGACTTTTTTTTCCATCAACTTAGTTGTATAATAAACAACTAGTTGGTGGTTTTTTTTTAGTCCGGAGGAAAGAAAAACTTTCAATAAATACTCTAAGAAAAACTTGAACATTAAAAGTGGTTGATATATTAAAAAAAAACCAATCAATCCTAACACTATAAGGATTGATTGGTAAAAAACTTTAGTATTAAAAACTGTTATATGTTTACAATATCTTTAATCTTAGTTAAGCTAAGATATAATATTTGTGATGTGATATAACAAGCTTTTTTTATATTTTTTTTTAATCTTTTTTTATTAGTACTTTAAGTACTATAATTTAATTTATAAGATAAAGTGTATTTTTATCTAGAGGTATTTTTTTACCTATAACTTCTTTTATATTTGGAAAAAAGAATTCTTTTTTTTCATTATTTTGTGTAATAACTATTTTATTATCATCCCTAAATATTTCAACATCTCGGTAATGATATGATATTACAGCCAAAATACCTGAATCTAATTTTTCTAAGTATTGAGAGTCAGAATATAATGAAATATATATCATTCTTAAGCTATCTATTATAAATTCTATATGATTCATAGGAATAGCAAAACAGTCATGAATAGAATAAATATTCTTCACTTTAAATTCAGAATTATTAAAATATTTATTTAGTAATAACATTAAGGATGTTGAATCTAAAGAATGTATTAAATTAGGCATAAATGCTCTGGTTTGTTTATTTAAATCTAATTTTTTGGTATAACTAGATAATTTTATTTGAGTTTTAGAATAACTGAAAGGTTTAATCTTAACAATTTTTTCTTCAAGATAGCTTTGTCTAACTTCCAATCCTGTTGGTAATAGTCAAGGAATATGTATTTCTAATTTAGTACAAACTTCAGCTATTTTATGAAGATAATCTTTTGTTTTTGTTACTCTGGGTGCTATTATATCTAAAACTAGTTTTATAGATGATACTAATAAATATAAGTCTTGATAAGATAATTTTTGTTTAGAAGGATCATTGGGGTGAATATATCAATCTTGAGTAACATCCCCCGTTTTTTCATATATTTTAACTAAGACAGATGTCATATCTTCAATAATTTTTCTTGAAGTAGCATTATAAGGAATGGTCATAATCATATTCTTAATTAGCTTTCTGTCTAAACAAAATTATTTATTCTTCTATAACTTAGTTTTAAGTCTTCACTTAAATCATCCATATTTAAGTTAATTAAATATTCTTTAAGGTTTTCTAATATATAAGAATAAAAATCATTAGGAGCTTGAGAATGATTTGTTTCACTTAGATTTAATTCTTTCCGTAAATTTGTTTCACCACTTAATAAAACCAAGTGTTGAAAACCATTACATGTAGCATCAAGTTGAATAGGTAAATAAGTATTAAATGTTGTGAGTGATGAAGAATAATAAAAGTTTCATCATCTTTTAAATTCTATACAGAATGCTGTGAATAATAATTTATTTTCTGATTCTAATATTATCTCTCCATCTTCATAATTTAAAATTCTATTAACATTAGAGTCTATTCATTCCACCTTTTATTTAGAGATCATTTATCTAATTTATTACCATAACAATTTACTCCGTAAGCTTTAAAGTATAACAAAGAAGTTGCACTATTAAATCTATCAATAGTACTAGGTTTACTGAAAAGTAATAAGGATTTTGCTAGTTCTGTAGATTGATAGTTTAGATATTCAGTAACACAATATAATCGTCCTCTATTATCTATACGGTTTACCATGAATATTTCAGGTGTGTTATAAAATAAATTAGCTATATTTAAAATATGATTTTGTAAATCTAATTTACTAAAATGTTTTTGTAATATAACTTTTCATTAGGAGTTAGTTTACTTTTACTTAATAAAGGATGATTATCACTTATTAATACTTCTGTATAAAACTTAGGGTTCATATTTATGAAATCTAATACTTCAGTATTAATCTTATATCCTATTGAATTAATTTTATTCACAGTTACGTATAAAATGTTATTTTTATGAATATAAGATTGTTGACTTAAAGTATGGTTTGGTAATATTAAAGGATCTGTATATTTTATATCATTAAGTAAATATCCACCTAATTTAACCTTTCCATCAGGTAAACATATATACGGTTTAGGAGTTACAATAGAAGGTAATCTGAAAGGGGAAGTAAGTAATAATTTTTAGAATTTATAAGAACTTCAGTTGATTCAGATGGTGTTAATATATGAGCAAGAGTGCTATCTCATTCATCAACAACAGCTTCAGGAGCTGAATAAACATTATGTTGACTTTTATTAAGTTTTACTAGTTTCTTAGTTATAAGATTACAATCTTCCAATCATTCAATAATTATAGTACCAATTCCTACTTTTAAAACACTATCACTTAGTTCAGTTACTATTTTAGAATTATCATTTGTTCAATCAGAAAGGTATACTGACTATCACCTCCAGTGTGATCTTCTTTAATGAGATGTTCTAAATGTGATTTATATAATAAATATAAATATTCCTTAATTAAATCAGTACTTAGATCTAGAGCTATATCTAAAACTAAATTTTTAACAGAAGCAAAATTATATCTAGTATTAGATAAAATCTTTATATACCTACCTAACAACGTAGTCAAAATATATTTATTTCCAACTATTTCAATAATATTAACTAACAGTATTTTATAATGAGATTTTTTGGTTTCTTCATTTTTGTAGGTTTCTTTAAATTTAACGAAACTATTTATTTTTTTAATAAGATCGGGTTTAAATTTAAGTAAGAAATCAGTACTTTTTTTTGAATATAACCCACCATATATTCCACGAATTTTTTTATCACTATCTATTTGATTGAATCCATTATTCAATAAAAATTCTTCAATTTTCATTTGAGATTCATTATTAATAGGATTATTATCTAGAAAATATTTTAATTCGGTGTAAATATTATATTTAGCTTTATAAAATGTATATTGAGTACTATGAAAAGGTCTAAATTGATTCATAAATATAGTATAATTAGTGGTTAAATTAATCCCACCCGCTTTTTTTTTAGGATAAGCAAAAATGGGTTGAAGATTATAAGAGGAATTAACTCTCAATGAAGTAGATATATGATAAGATCTCTTTAGATTAGGCAAGGAAACAATAAAGAGTGGCTATTAGTAAGCTTGAGGAAAGTCGTATAAGGAAGATAAAGTGGGAAGTTGTAGTGTTATGAGAAAGTAAAAAATTGAATTTCATATTATATTATTAAAAAAGTCCGTACCTGCATTCTTTCCTGAGTCGGTTAGGTGTGTATTGTTCTCAAGCACCTCTATATAATCTAATGCTTTCTCCATCTTGCCAAATGGTTCATTAGACGTTCTCCCGGTTTATTTCATCCGGAGGGGGTTATGTAAACTAGAAATTATATGCGGGTTAACTGAGTATCATCGACATAGTTGCTCTACTCCCAGTTCCGCCGCATTTCTCTCCATTCACATCCATAATCTTAAGGCTATTTTGTTACCTTATAGTGTAGATTAGCTTATTCCCGAGGTGAAATTTACTATTTTTACATCTCGCTTCGGTAATAGATGGTTCTTATACATCTTATAGTGAATTAATACTTAGTAAAAATTCTCAGCTCGTATAAGATTTTTTCTAGAGAGGAGAGTTAATTTTCGGTTTTCGGGTGCTAATCAGATATTCTCCAAAAAGTGTCGAAGTGGAAAATAGACTTTCCTCTCTATAATGGCTTCGATTTAGCGAGGGTCAGATCCTCTCTCCTTCTCTCAGGGGGTAGAGTACTTGTTTTGTTTTGATTAACCTTACCGTAATAGATAGAATAGCGAGTTTCTGTTAGATTTGGTTTCCACGATTAGATGGGGTCATTTTGGGTGTAACCGGAAAACGCAACTTTCCACGAGTATATAGGGTAAATTGAGTGGTGTTTGGTTACTATGTTGTTTTTATTAAAAAAGCTTACCGTAATAGATAGGATAGCCTATTTCGGTTTACCTCGGAGATTAGACAATAAGAATAAATGTAGGCGAAGGCGCATAATTTATACTCTCAACGGTATAGGTTTAGGTGCTAGAAATATGATATCGGTGCAACCTGTCCTATTTGTAATGTAGGCGAAAATGCAAAATTGTGTGCTGTTTGAAAGGTTTTGAATATTTGTAGGGGACATAGTTTAATTGGTAAAACTACAATTTTGCATATTGTTATTTCAGGATCGAGTCCTGATGTCTCCACCTCCCTTGGTTTTAGGGTTATGGTCTTCTTGGTTTTATTGGTATTATTGGGCTTGTTGGTATTATCTTGGTCTTATTGCTCTGTTAGTGTATTAGTCGTTATCGCTTGATTAAACATCTTGTGTTGAAGAGTTGAATAGTTGTCTTTTTCTCTTATATCATATTTAAGGCTGTTGTAGGAAGTAAGGTTGATAAATGCAATCTGAGTATTATATGATGGTGCATGGGGTTTAACCTTAATGCAAGTGTTGCCACCTGTAGGATAGATAAAAGGGAGAGAGGTGCATCTTTTTCACTATAAAACATCGACGTAATGGAGAGAGAGCCGTTGAGATACGAACTGGTCTTCGCTTCGAGTATGCTGGGATATACCTATGAAAGTTGGTCATTGATTCTAAGCTATATTTTATATGATATTAGAAGTTTTAATATGATTATTATTAAGGGATGTGTGAAGAGGTGTTCTACTATTTGATTGGTGATCATAATTTTAGGTTTGATTCCTACGTATCTATACCTAGTGAGATTGTTAGAAGTTTAGTTGGTATTATTTGGTGGGTGTACTTGTCTTATTTATTATTTTTATTTTGATCATAGAAGCGTCTTAAATACAGATAACGCTAGATGTCAATACTAATTGTAGTATTCAAGGAGGGTGTGTTTCTGATTTACCCAAGGAAGCGTGTTTATACAATTAAACGCTAGAAGTAATGACGAAATGGAAGTATACGTTGTTATCTTGGTCTTATCTTGGTCTTATTTGGTATTTGCTTTTATTTGGTGTTCTCTTAGCTAGGTTGTAATCTTTGGTGTCCCAGAGATTTGTTGATGTAAACGCTGCGCAGAGATTTTGTTGCTAAGCAGGGATTTATATGGTAAATATATCGGCTTTGTTTAAAACATATAAGTATTCAGCTTGATTGAATTTGGTTGGCGGTTCCAAGCTACTTACAGAAACCCTTGCGTCTATGAGGTATTGGAGCATAGCTTAAACCTCCCTAAGTGTGTGGTAGGATCTCACCGTTAGTCGTTTGGCGGGATAGTTTGCATCTAAGTGTCGTAAGAGCTTATGGTACTGGAGGGTGCGGTTGAATTCCAAGCCGTCTGGGTATCCGAATCGAGTGCACAATGTGGTTTTTCCTACCGTCAGAGTGGTATGTTGCTATATATCCATGCAGAGGAAATGATAATAGAGGAAATCAGATTCTAGCCTTAAGGTCTACGTAGTAACCTTGGCTCCTGGTTAGCTACGTAGTTCAAGTTGATTATGCCTTTAATATTTATCCTTGTAAATCTAACCAAGTAAGTATACCAATTCAATTGGTTGTGACTTACCTGAATTTCTAGTTGCTTTAACAGATTAAGAGGAATGAATAATATAATAAAAAATGAAAAAAATTACAAACGAAACACTTTCTCCATTGCGTATTTACACTGCTATGAATTTCCTCCTAGCCAAGCAATCCTGTCTTATGTCTAATAATTTGGCTAATTATTTTGTTGCTAAACTAAACAATAGAGCTTTTTTTCCTCTTCTCCATTCTTTGATGATTCTTCGCTTTCTTTCTTTATTAATTCTACGCCTACAGATATTATTTTAATAAGAATAATACAGTATTAAAACTATCCCCTTTAGGATCAGATATTTCACCTTGGAAATTTTGAGTTTGAGGGTTTCTGGGTGAATTAGAATATGTATTAGCTTGTTTAGATTCTAGTAAAGATACAGACTTACTTTTATGCTTATATTGAATCTGATATAATATTAGATAAATTATATTGTTACAATGGTAGTAATACAGATCAACTTAATATGATTACGGGACAACGTGGTTTTACGAAATTGATACAATTGTCTTTGATACTAGTCTAATTGATAGATTATATTATTCATCTGTATTTGATGTAAGAGGAGGGGGTGATGCAGTAATGTTCTGGGCATTATTTATTTTTACTCATATTAATATCAAAATGTTATATGACCTAGAAAGAATTTATTGTGGTCAATTTAGCTTAAGTGATGATATCATATTAGAGCTGATTAAAGAGTATAATGATGAGGATGATGATGAGCATTATTATACTAAAGAGGATAATACAAGTAATATTACTATAAATACTACTAGTATAAGTAATCGTGTAAAGACTAATGTGAGGTCTTATTCTACGTTGATGGGTAATAATAAGAGATATATGATGAGTTGCAGATCTTTTTCTTCTAAAACTTATTCTTTAGTTGGTTTAAATAAAGCTAACAATAGTTTAGTTGTTTGAACTAAAAGACCAAATGCTTTAATAAAGATTAATGTGTTTCCCCTTGTGGAATGTAATAAAGGTTTATCTTCTACTACTCATTTATTAGCTCCTTTAAATAATAAGGATGATACTAAGAAGATTAGATTTTTTAGTAAAAAAAATTTGCTAAAGCATTTCACAGCTAAAAATGTTTGTATTGGATTATTGTTTATTACTTTAGGTATTCTTATTAAATTCTCTGGTCTTGCTGAATTTTTAATTGGTTTATGTTTTAACGTTTGTCCTGAGTGAGCTTCTTTAGGTTTATCTGGTGTTTTTGCTTTGTTAGTTAGATTACCTCTTAAAGGGTTTTAGAGGATGTATTTGATAGTATAGACTTTGCTGAACTTTTTCAATTTGATTCAGAGTTGTTAAATATTAAAAAATAGATTACAGCCTGTTGGTTGAGAGTTGTTAAATATTAGAAAACTAAACACAGATTTAAGAAACATTGATTTTAGTTTATTTGAAGGGTTAGTTTTATGGACTTATTTGGGGATAGTGATAAAATGACGATAGGTCTGGGGATGGTGATGATTCTAAACCTAGGTTTAAAGGGTATGACGTTGAAGGTAAAAATTCTACTGCTCATTTAAAACAGATGAGGGTGAAGTACCACCTAGACGGGAAAAGGGGAAGGAAGAGCTCTTGATTCTCCTTCTGCTTCTGGTTCTTCATCAGCTTCTGGTCAAGGAGAAGGTACTTCTCACCAAGGGTCTGGACATGTAACTGGCTCTGGACATGGGGAAGGTTCTGGACAAGGTACTTCTAAACAGGGCTCTATACACAATGGGCCTTCTCATCCAACTTTGGTTAGAGGAAATATTACTATTGATGGTAAGTTGGTAGCTGATTATATTCCAGCACGAGGTATGGACAAATTATGGGATTATCTAATAAAGATGTTTACATGTAATCGTGAAATAAAAGTGACAACAGAGGTTGTAGACTTATGTTTTACTAGTAAATCTACCAGTGGGCATGTAAATTCATATATTTTTACTTTTGATTTAAGGAGTTTACCTGAATCTCATCGATTTCATCCTGATAAGAAGAGTAGAATATATAATTTTGATCCTCAAACAAATGTCAGAAATAAAAGTAAATTACCTACTGCTTCTGAATCTGATAGTACACTTAATAGCAAGTATGATTGCAACGCCGGATGAACTCACTCATATGAAAATAATGCGATTACTTAATGAAGCTAAGGGAGCGTTCGAGTTACAAGACTCTTTATGGTAACAATACTAGTTCTGGTTACGAGACTAGTTCAAGTAACAATACTAGTTCTGGTAACAATACTAAAGGTGGTAACAATACTAGTTCAGGGAATGGGAGTACTTGCTTTACCTGAGGATAATAGAATAGGTATTTTACTACGTAAAGGGGAGAGAAGATAACCAGGAAGTAACACAAAATCTAGCTCTAATAAAGCTCTGATACGCTAAGTCCTACGCAATCACAAACTCAAACTTATCAACCTACAACTAATAGAAGTAATATAAATTCTACTTCATCGGCTACGCTGGGTAAAAGAAAAAGAAGTTATTCAACATCTAGTCGTTCTTTCTCTTTCTAAATACTTACTGGTTTCGAATACATCTATATCTAGCCTTAATCTAAATAAGAGATCTTTTTCGACGGAAGGAGGAGAAAGTAATGAGATGAAACTTGTCGAGTTTAGCGATATACGTATTTTAAAAAAGATAAGTAAATCTCAGTATTTTAAATGTCTTGATATAGAACCTGGAATTTCTTATTTCGATTTTAAGAGTAGTAAAAACAAAGGTACTTGTGCATTCTTTATACCTTATAGGTATAATTACAAAAGGGTTCTGGATCAATTGTTAGCACCTAATTTAACAAATGATATACATAAGCTGTATAATGACGGTTTAATTACTGCATTAGAAGAGGATTTTATTATAAATTTATGTGTTATTTTAGAAGATTATCTAAAGGTGATTATAGAATCTGTTTTTAACTACCGAATACCCTAAACCTGTTGTATATAAAAGCCCTGAACCTGGTTATAAACATAGCTTAGTGAGAGGTGAAAATACAAAGGGTTGAGAATGGTGTTGATATGTGATACAGTGGTGATAAAGAAAAGGGGTATAAAGAAATAGTATTGTTTACTAGAATGGTTATTGAAGATTTACTTCATCAACGTCTTAATAACTATGGTTATGAACATATATATAATAATACTTTGATTACTATAAGAAGAAATAAAAGTGATAGCTCCGGCGAAGGAAAGGATTGTGGTTATAATAATAAGGGTTTAACTTCGAATGCTAAATTTGTAATAAATTATCATACGCTGAGTTCTCCTGGCAAAAGGGGTGGTTCATCTTTAGTTTCTCTTTCAGCTTTTGCTTATGCTTCCTTGTCGAGCACTATAGAGAGCTTTTTCTTCAGAAGGTAAAAGAGTAGAAGTAGTACATAAAAAGCCTATAGGTTTTTAAAAAGATGGTAAGATTAAATATGAATACTTTAATATTTTAGACTTTAACTTTGAGTATCTAAGTATTTTATGCCTCTTTTAAAAGAAAACATAAACTACGCTTTTCTGTTGAAATTAACTAGAGATGATGGTGGTGTTGGAATGGGTGGTACACATAGAATTTTAATTATACTAATTCTAATGATTTACCCTAAATTTTATAAATTTTATACGGATTTGTTTGAACTTATTACAGAATTTAAACACGAATATTTTGATTGTGATATTTTATATGTAGAAGTTATGTATATTCCTATGAATGAATTAGATGACTTAAAGATTAAGAGTATAAATAAAATTGATATTAACAAAGAGTTTGTGAAAACTTCTGATAAGAAATTGTTTAATAATTCTATCCTTCCTTTATCATATAATACTTTCTATTATGGTGATAAGATTTACAAATTTAAAGACGAGGACGGGAAATTAAAAGTATTAGTTGATAATATAGACTTTATAGGTTTACTTGTACAATCTACAAGTAATAGTGTTCTTATTAATAAAGAAAACCTATTTTACATAACCTTGATTTTTACTTATATACTAACAAATCTAAAGTCAAATATGTAATTGTTACTAAATTAGATGGTGACAAACGGGTGAGTGAAGTTTTTAGTTTAACTGGTAATAAAATCGTGTTAGTTCAAGATACAATTGTAAGTAAAGATGAATTTATTCGTACTATTCGTAATACGTCGGTGACTATAAAGAAAGATGAAATTACTAGTTATAACGCTAAGTAATTCCCTTATCTAAAGCCTACTAAGAAAATTTCAAGACTGTTAGTAACACTAACTTCGGTGTATTAGATCTCGAAGCTTTTTTTCCCTCTTTGAATAAGTCCTTTGTTTATGCGATAGGGTTTAAAATATTTAACGGAGAGGATAATTTATTCTTTTTAGATAAATGATCACCTGATAAAAGTGACGAAATTATCTTAAATTGTATTAATGCTATGTTAATAAGTAAACACCATAATTTTATATTTTATATTCATAATTTTGGAGGATATGACATATTTTTATTCTTAGGGTTTTATACGAATTTAACTTTAAAACCCACGAAGAATATTATAAGTTAGATGCTATTTATAGAGATAATCAAATACTTAGACTAAATATAAGGATAAAGGTTAACTCTAAATCTGTGAAAATTAGTTTAGTAGATTCTTACTCTTTATTACAAGGTAGTTTAGATAAATTATGTAAAGATTTTGAGTGTGATGTTGTTAAGGCTTTCCACATAGTTTTGTAAATGAACTAAGATTAGGTTATATAGGAAATACCCTGATAAATATTTTTACTCTAAGAAGGAGTTAGCATGTCTGATGAGGATTATTCCATCATAAATAAGCATGATTGAAATTTGAAAAGTGAATGTCTTAAATATTTAAGTCTAGATTTAAATAGTTTACTTCAAGTAATTAATAAATTTAAAAATATATATTTATGAACTATGATTTAGAGATAACTGAGTGTTTAACTATATCTAGATTAGGGTTAAATATATTCTTAAACAAATATTTAAATAATGCTAAGTTACCTATAATCAACAAGCCAAACGTATTTAAGTTTATAAAACAAGGATATTTTGGTGGAATAACTGAAGTATATAAACCTTTCGGTGAAGATCTAAATTATTACGATGTTAATTCTGAGTATCCTTTTGTAGCAAAAAATCCTATGCCTGGTAATAAAGTTACTTATATAGAAGATTTTAGTGGTAAAGGACTAAATTTAGACAAACTTTTGGGTTTTCTTATGTAAAGTTGTAGCTAGAACGAGTTATCTAGGACTATTACCTATACAGGATGAAATTTAATATTGCCTAATGGAGATATTTTAGAGTATGATTCACAGCTGAAATAGAATTTGCCATTAAAATGGTTGTGAAATTACAATATTAAAGGATACAATTTTAACAAACTAGAAAAGGTATTTGACGGGTTTGTTGATGATTTATATAATAAACGTGAACAGCAAAGGGTTAATTAAATCTGTAACAAAAATGCTTTTAAATTCACCATTTGGTAGATTAGGTATGTCTATATACAAACCTAAAACTGATTTGGTTAACCAAGAAGAATTAAATTTTATTCTATCTACTAGAGAAGTTCGTTCTATAAAAAGAATTAAATAAAAATGTGTTTTAGTTAGCTATTCGAAGGATGTTTCTAGATCAGTTTGTGAAAAAAATGGTGTAGATTTCTTCGAAGTTTTACGTAAAACTAAAAAGGATATAGAAACAACTAATTGATTTAAAGATGTTTCAATTTCAACTGCAGCTGCTATAACATCATATGCACGTGTTTATATGAACACTATCAAAGTATGAGTATTAAGTGAAGGTGGGTTACTATATTATATGGATACAGATAGTATAGTAACAAATAACCTACCTGAGCATCTATTAGGAAATAAACTAGGTCAATTTAAACTGGAACATAAAATAAAAGGCATATTTTATCTCATGCAAAACCTATTGTCTAATATTAGATGATGGTAGAATAATAATAAAAGCTAAAGAGTGGATAGTTCAAGTTTATGCTTAGATGACTTTGTAAACATGTATTTATATCAAAAAATACTAAAGCTATGAAAAATTATGAAAGAAGTTACGAAGAAGGTTTTGTTAATATTAAAAAAATACTACTATATTAAACTTTGATGCATATAAAAAGATATAAAATATTTAATAGCGAAGGTATATGGATAGAAACTAAACCTTTAGAGTATACTATTATGAATAATAAAAATATCTTACGAAGTATGGTTACATCTAAAGATAAAAAGCCTTAATTATTTATACAAAACAAAATAATGTAAATTTAGTTACTATAGAAAAACTTTAGCTTCACACAAACACGGTGGAATAAATAGTGGTTATTTGTTATTTTAACAATTATCATAGTACGACTATATCTATATATTAAAGAGGTATAACCTTATCTATATTAATACTAAACTTAAATTAGATTTTATATTACAAGGTTTTTGCTTCACCAGGTAAACCATTAGATCCGACAAAAAAAAAAAAAAATCAGGTGTATAATACTGAGGTAAATATACATCCTATAAAAGATAATTAGTTTAAAAGCTAACTATTTTTTTTTTCCCACAATATTTATTGTGGTTTCTTTATTTAAAGATAAAAACCCACAATATTTATTGTGGGTTTTCTTTATTTAAAGATAAGGTTTTGAGGCAGACAGAGAAGCTAAATTCTTTGTATTGTTTGTTGATATTAAACTCGAACAGATAAACGACAGGCTGGGAAACAAGCTAGATCAAGGTGTATATAAGATTACTTTATAGTAAAAAAACCCATATATTTATTTAAAATATATGGGGAAAAAACTAACTACTTTTTTTTAGGTCTCAGAAAAGGCTATATATCAAGTGAACGTGAAAACATGGTAAGTGAATAAACTAAAAAAGTTAAACAATTGACGAGCTTGTGCCATCCAACTATATTATATATTATGATTAGTTAATAATATAACTGCTATCTAATACCATTTTAATATCAAAGTCTTTATCTAATACTTTAGAAATATCTGGGTATACCCTTTTTATCTTTTACATCGGATAATTATCTCTCTAGTTTCCAAATTAAAATCGTCACCAAGGTGTGTTTTTATGTGTCTAATAATCTCATCATTTAATTTATACAAGTAACCTGTATCTGAATATATTGATATGTAAACCAATTTTAAATTATCTATTATAAACGACATATTATTAGATGTAACAGGAAACAGTCGTGAATAGCAAAAATATTGTTATGTATTGAATTACCTTTTTAATAAAAAGTTATTAACTAACATAACCAAACTAGCTGCATCTAAGGTGGATAAGGTTAGGCATAAAAGCTCTTATCTGTTTCTTTTTTATCTAAGTTTTCTTTAAGAACTTTTATAGTAAAAGTAGTTGGTTTATAACTAAAAGGCTTTAATCTAACATCTCTCACCTCTAAATAACTTTGAGATGCTACTAGCCCTGTAGGTAACGTTCAGGAATACTTAAACCCATCAACAAACTAGCTATGCCCTTTAAATGTTTAGTTAACTTACTTAAATAAGGAAAGTATTCGTTTAATACAAAGATAATCCTTTTCATATGTTTATAAAATCGTCATATTCTAATTTAATATCATAATTTTCCTTATGTCTATACCAAGTCTGTTTATTACCACCTTTATTTTTTAATTTTGTATAGGAGTCTTCAAAATTCTTGTAAATATTTAATACCAACTAAAGAAGAAACATTGTGTGTTAATAATACTCCTTTGTATTGTTATTGAAGTAAGTCTATTGTAGCTTTCTACATCTTCGTCTGTTAGTAGTTTTTTCTTAATCTCTAATAACGATTCTGTATCTTGCTCTAATTCCGATTTTGTAAGTTCATCTCTTAGCTTTTTATCAGTCTCTAATATTGACCCAAAATATCTAAAATAGTGGATGATAAGAAGCTATAAAAATCATCAGGTTTATCTTTGTTTGAACGCTTAGTTAAATTTAAATTTTTAGATAACTCAATGTTTTGTCCTAGCATAGCTAAATGCTGAAACCCGTTACAAGTAGCATCTAATTGGATAGGTAAATAAGTCTCAAAGTGTGTAACTCCACTGTTGTCTAAACAATCCAACCATCTTCTATACTCAAAACTAAACACAATAAACAATTATTTACTTTCAGCTTGTGATAAAAGTATACCATTTTCAAAGTTATAAATATTTTCAAAATTATCATCAACCCATTTCAGTCTATCTATTTTGGATTTTTGAGCATCCAAAACAATTATAAAATATTTTAAGATACTCTATAGAACCTAGATCTGTCTTTAATATTTGTTCACCTTTAGAAAATAACAATAATGCTTTGGATAGTTCTGTACCTTGATAGTTTAAGTAATTACAAATACAATATATTCTACCTCTGTAATCCATTCTTACAGGTAAAAGAACTCAGGTACATTCTCATACACATCAGCTATATGTTGTCTTCTACATATTTTTCTCTTAAAACTTTCTAACTCAATTAATTCTTGTTTTGACAGTTCTGAGTTTAGTTTATTATCTAAATCATGAGATAAATTAATCATTGTCAGTCTAAATTTAGTGTCATAAGTTTAATAAATTTTAAAACATCTTTATTAATTTTATATCCAACAGAAGCTAAGGCGTTAATACCTGAATATACAACATTTGTCTCTTTTATCTCAGAAGAATCTTTCAACCTTCAATTTTTAATTATTAAAGGATTAGTATATACATGATCATTCCCCACCTAAATCATGTTTAATTACACCATCTTTACTAGTAATTTTATACTTTTTAGGTTTAACTATCATAGGTAGGTTATCTGGTAAATTTAAAGGTAATGTTTTAAGCTTTAAGTGTGGCTCTACAGAAGTTGTAGGTACTAAAATATTCATCGCCTCTTTATTGTCATCTAAAGACTTAACTAACTTAGTTTTCAATAAATCAACTTCTTCTAATCATTGTATAAATTATAACAATATTATGTAATAAACTACTATCATATAATTTAACAAGATCTTGATTATTCAACCTTCAATCACTCATTTGTATAACTATTCGTACTTTCTTCCGAATCACGATCAACATCACCTAATTTCTCTTTCCTTTCTTTATTATATAAAAATAAAAGTAATATTGTATTAATTGTTTACCTATAGTAGGGATATATTAACTAATTTATTATCTTCTTGTTAGGTTTGTTTACAATAACTATAAATATTCCTAATAATATACTAACGACTAACGTTTCATTAATTACATCCAAAATAATCCTAAAATAATAACCAGCTATTTCATTGTCCTTTAGATTATTTACATTTGTCTCTAATTTACGATTTATAATTAATAATTAATTTAGTTAACTCTTCTTTTTAACTAATAAAATATCCTTTAAATTAGTACCTAATTTAGCTATAACCTCAAATATTTTCGAGAATCTAACTTAGTATTCTTATTTAGATTTAACAAATAATTCTCTAACATCCTTTGAGTTTGATTATTAGTTGGGTTTTATATATATGTTTTAATTTCATTAAACATTATCTGTCTATTTTAATATTATCATTACTATCAAACCGTTTAGCTAAATTAGAATCACAATAAAGGTGAGAGAAAAAGATCTCTGGTTAAGCTTAGTAACAAACAAATTATTATCAACAACCAAATTATTAGTAATATGTGACCTAGTACTAATAGTGTGAAATTGTGTTTTAAGGTAAGAAGTTATACCTCGTGTTTCAGGGTTCCATAACACACCATCAGTCCAAACTCACTTCAACACACTAGACCTTTTTATCCTCTTTAGATTCTAATCTACTATTTGGTAATGTACTCTTTTCACAGTCGATTATATGATATCTGTATGATCTAGATATATTTTGATATGTATCTAAATATTTAATATTTAATATCCTATCGATTTTACTCTTAGGTTTAATTGATATAAGTTTTTTTTCTTCTATAGATTTATAACCAGGTATATAATAACCTAGTTGATTTTGTATAGATACTTCACGACCTTCAGAATTTTCGATATATAATTACATATAAGTAATCATAAAAGAGTCTGATATATTATCAGGATCACCATAATAAAGAGGTTCACCGTTTTCATAATCCAATCATAATTAAATTTAATTCTAACTCAGTTTTATTTGATATACAAAGAAGGGAGAGGTAGAAAAAGCTCTCTTAGATTTTGAGTTTTGTCCTGTGATACCTTGTTTACACTAAAAGCAGAACGATGAGATTTAATATTTTTAGTTATAGATTCTGAACTAGATGGCTTTATACCAAATTTTTTAATAGAATTTTTAAAGAGGTTTTACATTTACGTTACTATTTTATTAAGTCTACACGTGGACAATTATATATTAGTCTTCTAAATTATCTTTACCTACGTATATACCAGAAAAAGGATAGTTAACATCTCTTTCCATTATATTAATAGAAACACCTTCTTTATATACCTGTACCAATTTCTACCGGATCTATATATTCATCACTATATTCAACATATCCATAACATGATAATCTCATTCTTTCATCAAGAGAAGAAGAGGAAGAAAAAGCTCTATAGCTTTTAACAGAAGTAGGTCTATGTTGCCATCAGTATATGTTCCATAACTTCTTTTATGTTCCCAACTTCTTTCATGGTACAAAGGTAAAAGTTTGTATTAAGTATAGTAGGATTACTTGTATTAATAATATTACTTGTATTAATAATATTACTAGTAACTTTACCTTGATTACAAAGTCGAGGTTATATTCTGTGATATGCTGCTTGTAGTTAGAAACCTATAATTCGACTTATATTAATACCAAGTATGCTTATGTTTCCAACACCTACTTCCACAACATCCTTATACTCCTCCTTACTTAATTTATAATTAATAGAGTCTTTATTAAAATTAATTATATTTTAAATAGTTCAACCCTATTAAGAAAATCATTCTCCTTATTCACTGCCTAAGATGTTCATTATCATATACAATTGATCTAAAAGTTATAAATATAGTATTACCATAAATACCGAATACTAGGTTTAAACAGTTATTCTTGAAAGGATCGGTGTATAAACAGGTATGAATATATTCTTTACGTTTATATTTTGTTTTGTAATCAATATAGAAACATAATTCGAACTTCCGGTTCTAGTTTATCATTAAATCTAAAAAGAAGACATATTTTCACATTCTAAAATATCTCCGTTCTATAGGAGTTCTCAAATGTTTATCTTTATTAAGTGAACCAATTTTTCCTATATTCTCCCAAACTCAAATAAAGGTTTTAAGATGGCAACATTAAGACAGCTTTACCATCTTCAAATACAAATTATCATCTCTCGAATTAATTCTTAAGCTAGATGGAAGAAGAAGAGCTATAAAACCTATGGTAGGATTACGGAGAAAAGAGGAAAGAAAAAGCTCTGTTACTTAGATTAAGGCTAGATACAGAGGTATTCGAAAGTTGTAAAGATTTAGAAATATAGATAGGACTTGCTCCGCATATGGATGAATAACTTCTTTTACGTTTACCTAATGCCGACGATGATGAACTAAATTTGCATTACTTCTGTTAGTAGTTGCTTGAACACCTCGCGCATTACTTTCTAGTTCAACTGAGATAGTATAGGTGAATTTATATTACTTCTCAATGTTGTAGCTTGACCAGGATTTTCTGGTTCACTAGCTTGAGTACTAGAGCTAGAACCTGTGTTATTTACAGAGTTATTATCTTGTTCACAGAGTAGATTTGCATTCTTTCAGTTATTAATATTAGAATAGGTTTAATTTTAAATCCTCATATAATATCTCCTCTTTTTGATCTACGTCCAGCTAATTTAGAGCTCTCACTTCAAGGTGTGCTACAAATTCCTCTAAACTACCTTCAATATGAATTTGGTGTTTGAATATATTCCCTTGCATTAGTACCATTAATAAGACTAAATATCGGACTATGATTATCAGGATGTAAAACATGACTTACAGGTAAAGTTCTTAAATCAAAACGCATACCCATTAAATGTTTATCACCTTAGAATTTATAGCGGTATTACTATATCTACCACCTCACTTT
>CADDYZ010000001.1:0-273989 GCA_902810775.1 Myriosclerotinia sulcatula | reverse complement strand
TAGGCAGTAAAAGAAGGTTGTGAAATCAAGAGCCAAGGTTAAGCCTTATTTTAGTTTAACAACTAAGCCGATCCGCTTTCAAAATTAAAAAGTAATAATAACTTTATGTTAATTATATGGATATATACCATTACGCTAGGGATGTTAGTCCTCCGATGTTTTGTTTCTAAAAATTTCGCGAATAAATCTATTGGTCAACAATTGGGTCAATTTCAAGAATGACTTATAAAGTTAACTTAAAGGAATTTACTTAAGCACTATCTAAAAAAAAGATAAAGGAGTAAAAGCGTTCAACGACTAGAAGGTGAGTATGCTAACAATAATCCTTCTCTTAAACCCTACATATTTATTTTGCCTGTGTATACAATTATTAATAGTATTATTAATATTAATATAAATTTAATATTATAATATGCGATAGCCTCAACTAGGTATTGAGCATGAGCAAGCATTATAAAGCAAAATTTATTTTATTTAGTGAAAACACTTAAAAACCCGTAAAAAAAATACTTACGCCATTCTAACAGTTGGACATCTGAATCGGTATCGGATGTAGTTAATCTTATCTATTTCGATAGTAAAGCTAGAGAATTTTCTACTTCTAATCCTTTTAATAGCCCTACTTTGGTTAAGTATACTAAGGATAACCCTTTAGGGCAGAAGAATATTGATGTATTGGCCTTTTTTCCTTTTTATAATAATAATCTGATTATTAGGTGATAATCAAATTATTTATTATAAAAAATTGCTGCGCTAGAAAAAATAGAAGCGCTTAGAGCTGTGGCATTTTATGAAGATTTTAATAAAGTGTGGATTTATATAAAGATGAGGAATTTATTTAATTAAGGTATAAATCTTGGGTGTACTCTGAAGCTAAGGTTATATTTGACAAGCTGTCTAATAACCATGAAATGAAAAATCCTCGTAACATTAATGATTTAATTAAGCAGGCAACAAATAAATATAAACCAGAATGTGAATAAGTTTTAGGAATGAAAGAGATGACAGTTTATCCTGAAATACCGAAATGGACTGCCTCTAGTTCTGGTTCTAGTTCGACTCTTTCTACCAGTACTTCTAGTACTGGCACTTCTGGTTCTACGTGTACTTCTTCAGCAGAAAATCAGAATACTAGCACTTTTCAGGTGAAAATTTAAAATATGAAGAAGGAGAGTCTAGTACTCAGCCTTTAAAACACATCAAAGAAAACACTACATTACTAGTAATGCTTACGGAGATTATATATCTAAAGCTAGTGATCATGTAGGCCAAGGAAATCCTACTTTGGGTAATCTTACCTTCGGGAGCAGTAAAAATATGTCAGCTTATTCTTCAGTTTAGTACTTAAGACATAACTGGAAAAAGATTATATGGGACTTATACTTGAAATATATAAGACATTTTTATCTAATCTCTAGAAAGTTAACTGTTTTTTTTTAGTTATCTAATAAAATATATCCTTTGCCTATTAATTAATATGAATTTAATTTAAAAGGAAAATGTCTAAAATTGGTCTGAATATATATTAGTAATACAGAATATATATTAGTAATAGAGAATATATATTAGTAATACAGAATGTATATTAGTAATAGAGAATATATATTAGTAATACAGAATGTATATTAGTAATGCAGATTAAAATAGAGATAATTATTATTAATAATATGGCTTCGCTAGTTTTTCGTTCCTCAATACTTGTTTTGAGGGACAAAAACAAGTTTTTTAAGTAAAAAATAGAAAAAAAATATATTTTTTTACTCTTTTATAACAAGGGATAGGAATTTTTTTTATAAAAAAGTACTAAAGAATAAAGAGTAATTGTTTTATTTTTAGAGTATTAAATGGTTTAACCTCAGATTTTAATTTAAATAAAATATATTTAATGAGTATATTTTATATTTAAATTAAGATTTTTAATAAATATAAATGTTATATTTAATTATATTAGTACCAGTATTTTAAGCCTTTTTAGTTACTGCTCCTTTTTTTATATAGTATATTACAGGGTTTTGAATAAAGTTTAGCATATATACTTTAAATGATATAGAGACCTTAGTTTAAGGGTAAAATACGAGACTTTTAATCTTTGTTATATGGGTTCGAATCCCAGGTCTTAAAACTATTTTATTTTACAATTAAAATTAAACGGCCATAGGTTAATGGTAGACCTTTCGTCTCCAAACGATTTGTGTCGATTCGAATTCGGCTGGCCGTATGGGGTTAGTATTCTAATTGGTAAGAACCTTCTTTGTCATAGAAGTGTATATCGGATCGAGGCCGGTTTAACCCGTATACTTATATATAATAATTATAAGTATTTAGGAAAAGTTGTTATTGGTAAAACGAGATATTTGCTAAATATTGTGTTCTACACCTGGGTGTTCGAATCATCTCTTTTCCGATATACTAGAAAATATAAAGAGTACACTTTATTAAATTATAAAGAGCATAGTTTAATGGTAAAATTTGAAGCTTCAAACTTCACCTTCTCAGTTCAAATCTGAGTGCTCTTGATGGTAATTTATTCAATATTATTTTTATTATTATCTAATGCCGTCACTTTAAGACGAGACAAGTCTATACTTTTTAGTAGAGTAGCTATTACAGTTTTACTCTATTCTTCTTTAATTGCTTTTATAGCTTATACTTTTGTTTAGATAGTGGTATAGGTTTATATGGTGGTTTATTCCATGCTACAAGTACAACACATGTTTTTCATGTTTTATCTTTTAATCAGTGCTGCAATTCTACAATTAACAGCTTTTTATCCAAGAAAAGTCTGAATAGCTGAATATTCTTCAATAAGTAAGCTATTATTATATAACTTTCTTTACTATAGATCCAAAATAGTAAATAAAATGGGAGAGCAATTTAAAATAATAGAATACCCTGAGCGACAATCTGGGACATTGTCAATATTATGGGGCAAACTGTCAAACTCCGGGGACCTCCTAAAGCTTCTGATTCCAAATCTGGTTGAATTATACCGTGGTGGCTGAACTAATTCCTCAGGTACGGAAATAACTCAGAAGATGACCCTTCGTATTCTCAGGTTAACGATCAAATTTCTTTCGGTTATATACCTAGGGTTATTACGTAAGGGCTGAAAAAATACTGTTTTTTCAGTCGAGAGATCAATGGACAATCGCGGATCTAAATCAAACTACATGTTTGTAAAAGAGCAACGAGTAGACGGCAGTTGATTCATTGGATCATGTCCAGTGAATTTAAGGTATACTCTAAGAGGGTTCGAGAGAATTTCCTGAGCTGGAATCCCTTCTAACCAAATTCTAAGTAAACGGCTATATTCAACAACTAATAACTCAAAAAATCTTCTTCAACCAAAATTATCTACTATAGACAAGGGTAGTTTGAGTTTAAACCCCTGATTCGTAACAGGGTTTATAGACGGAGATGGTTCATTTGCTGTTTCCATTGCTAAGAAGAAATCGGGTATAGGTTGAAAAATTCAACCCATATTAACAATAGGGTTAGATCAAAAAGATCTAGATCTTTTGGTCCAAATTAAAGATTTCTTTAAAGTAGGTAAGATTTATACTAGTAAAAGGGGGATAATTTATTATACCGTAGGTTCTACAAAAGATTTAATAAAACATATCTTACCTCATTTTGACAAATATCCTTTAGCTGCTAAATTAAAAGATTATTTGGTATTTAAGAAAATAATTCTTCTTATGGAAAAGGAGAACATAATTACTTGCCAGGTTTATTAAAAATCTTCTCACTAAGAGCTATTTTAAACAAAGGGTTACCGGTTATAATAAAAACCGAATATCCTAATATTATCCCTGCTATTCTACCAGAATTTAAGGTATCCTC
This sequence comes from Myriosclerotinia sulcatula, assembly GCA_902810775.1. Lineage (NCBI taxonomy): Eukaryota > Fungi > Ascomycota > Leotiomycetes > Helotiales > Sclerotiniaceae > Myriosclerotinia > Myriosclerotinia sulcatula. Next base: position 270,146 of record CADDYZ010000001.1, on the reverse strand, counting down.
TGACTTTAATCCTCATTGGTTATCGGGATTTATAGCTGCAGAAGGGTCTTTCTTTATTTCTCTTTATAGTAATGAGAAAAGAAAAGCAGGGTACGCAGTAAGTCTAGTTTTTAGTTTAAGTCAACATGTTAAAGATATAGAGTTACTAGAAAGACTCGCTAAATACTTAAAATGTGGTAGAATCAGTGAAGCCAGTAACCGTGAAACAGCTGAATGAATTGTCAGCAGGTCGGATGATATTAACCTAAAATTGATTCCATTCTTAACAAATTATACTCTTTCAGGAGTAAAACTATTAGATTTCGAGAGATTTAAAAAAGCGTCTATTTTAATAGAAAATAAAATGCACTTAACACCAGAAGGAGTTACATTAATAAAAGCTATTAAAGATGCAATGTATAATAGGTAATTGTGTTAATAGAAAGGTTAATCTGGTTTAGTTGGATTTTAAAGGTTATAGTTGTATTCAAAGATTAAAAGTTAATTATTTAGAATTTGTATGATAAATTCAGTTACTTCGTTAATATTATTATTTATTATAACAGGAGCTGTATTTTTAGTGTCAACTAGTGATTTAGTTTCTATTTTTTTATCTATAGAGCTGCAAAGTTATGGATTATATTTACTTAGTACATTATATAGAAACTCAGAATTAGCCACAAGCGGTGGTTTAACTTACTTTTTATTAGGTGGTTTAAGCTCTTGTTTTATACTTTTAGGATCTAGCTTACTATATGCAAATTCAGGTACAACTATCTTAGATGGTATATACGTGATTACTAGTTTAAGTGATATAGGAAACAATAGTCAAACTTCCGCAGAGAATATTTTGTATTGATATAAACCTTATTATATTAATTTTTCTTTATTAATTATGAGCATAGGATTCTTATTTAAGGTTTCAGCTGCACCATTTCATTTCTGAAGCCCTGATAGATGATTTGGGAAATCATCAAAAACACTGTCATCATGTTTGCGGGGCCAATTACCAAATTCCGGGGACACCTTAGAACTTAAGGTACCAAGCTATAGTTGAGAAACTATATGTGGCTGAATTAATTCTTCAGACTTTTTTTATGGTTATGACCGTAAAAATAAGGTAACAAACCTTAAGACTTCTGAAAAGAGAGTAGGTTATCGCGGATCTAAATTAGTCACTAGTTTATCTCTTTTTCCTTTAGTGTTATATAGCTTGCTAATTTTTCCCCCTGCTATCGCACACTACTATTTTTTTTATCTTTATCTATTTGCCTGTACTGTGTTTTTAATAGTGTTACCTATATTAAACTATGGTTTAGATGTTCTGTTTTCCTTATTAAAAAAAGCCTTGGATATCTATTATCATAATTTCTCTTCTACTTTGGCTTTACTAGTACATGCTTTATATTCTTATAATAAGGGCTTTATCTATAATCCTCACGAAGCAATGGACAGACAGACAATAAAAAACGCGTGCTTCCTTTATAAGAGTAGTCTAATACCCTCGAAATCACCATCACCTTTATTATCAGCCATAGACGGATCTCGTGGGTATTCTACTAATTCTTTCACGGTTCTACCGTCTTTTACGCCGGTAAAAGTCTATGTAAATGCTGATAAAGATAAGGTCCTAATACTAAAAGAAAATAAAGGTAAGTGTGGTATATACCGTTGAACAAATATAACTAATGGGAGAAGTTATGTAGGTAGTAGTGTTAATCTAGAGAGAAGATTGAAATGTTATTATAACATTTATTTCTTAGAAACAGCTATAAAAAAAAGGAAGAGCCTGGTTTATAGTAGTTTGCTAAAGCATGGTTATTCTAACTTTACTTTGGATATATTAGAATATTGTGATTCATCCGAAGTTTTACAAAGAGAGCAATATTATATTGATTTGTTAAAACCAAGATATAATATTTTATTAATAGCTGGTTCCCGGTTAGGTTCCAAACATTCTGAAGAAGTAAAAGCCAAAATATCTGCTTCGGCTAAAGGTAATAAAAACGCTACAGGAGGTAAAGGTCGTATACGAGGAGATGGAGCAGGAAGTCCTAGTGTACCCATAGAACTACTTGATAAGGAAACAGGTATAAAAAATATATCCTTCAATGAACGAAGTAGGGAAAGCCTTGGGTGTACCAGCAGGAAGTATTAGAATGTACTTTTCTAGAAATAGCCAGAAGCCATATAAAGGGAGGTATTTAATGCAAAAATTAGCTGGCAAATAAACAATAAAAAAAGTTTTTAATTATGACTATAAAAGAGCAACGAGTATACGGTAATTGATATGGGCGAAGCCCCATGTTTAAGATGTACTCTATTAGATTTCGAGAGAAATCGTTTAGTAAAAATCCCTTCTAACCAAATTATGCAAAGACGACTTTATACAAATAGTAACAACCTTAATACATATTCTCTTCTTAGACTACCTTGATTTGTTACAGGATTTACAGATGCTTTGAGAGGGATGTTTCACTATTATCGCACGTAAATCAACTAAAAGTAGAACAGGTTGAAAAAGCGAAGCTAATTTTATTATCAATCTTCATAAAAGAGATGTTAAATTGTTAAAAGATATTAAAAGCTTTTTTGGGGTATAGGTCGAGTAAGTAAAGAGAAACGGTTGTTGCGATTTTACGGTCAGTTCTTTAGACCAGATTATTACAGGAATCCTTCCTCATTTCGATAAATACCCTTAGTTTCTAATAAACTTGCGGATTATATTTTATTTAGAGAGGTTGTTATGGTTATGAAGCAAGGTGGACATTTAACATCTGAAGGTTTAAAAGCTATTCTTAATATTAGAGCTTCTATAAATAGAGGATTAACTCCGGCATTGAAAAAGCTTTTCCTGATTATGTTCCTGTGACTAGACCTTTAATTGATATACACAAGTTACTTCCACTCCATCCTTCTTGAATTGCAGGATTTGCTGCCGGTGATGGTTCTTTCATGGTTAAGTTGAGAGTTGATAAGAATTATAATGCAGGGGGTCGTGTTGAGTTGGCTTTTGTTTTAACTCAACATGTCCGTGATCTGCCTCTTATTAAATGTTTAGCGGATTACTTTGAATGTGGACAGTTTTATTCTTATAAGGATTATGCGGAATTTAAATGTCGTACTTTCAATGACATCCATGAAAAGATAATACCTTTTTTTCTTAAATATCCTATATTTGGTGTTAAATCAAAAGATTTCTAAGATTGGGTTAAGGTTGCGGAGATTATTAATTCTAAAGCTCATCTTACTAAGGAAGGATTTGAAGAAATTCAATTGATTAAGGCTGGAATGAATAAAGGTAGATATAATAATGAATAATTTTATATTATCTTTGTATGTAATTGTTAAGCTAATTTGTATGATAAATTTTACTCCCGAGGATGTGTATGATGCCATACCAACAATAGTTACAACATTTGTAGCTATAGTAGCTAAAATATCTATATTTATATTTTTCTTAGAATTAGTACATTACACAAGTAATTCATTATTTTCTTTCCAATATAATTGAACTACAAGTTTATTAGTTAGCTCTTTACTTTCACTAATAATAGGTACAGTTGTAGGTTTAACACAATTAAGAATAAAAAGATTATTTGCTTATAGTACTATAAGTCACGTAGGTTTTATATTACTAGCACTAAGTATTAACAGTATAGAGTCTATTCAAGCCTTTATATTTTACTTAATGCAATACTCAATTAGTAATTTAAATGCCTTTATAATTTTAATAAGTATTGGTTTTTCTCTTTACTATTACGTTAATGATAATGAAGAATATAAAGAGTTAGCCGATAAAAACAATTCACCTGCCAAGAGGTCTGGGAAACCTCTATTAAGGGTATTATGACCAAACTCCGGGAACTTCCTAAAGCTTCTGGTACCAAGCTATAGTTGAAGAACTATATGTGGCTGAAAGAATAATCACTCAGGTAAGGTAATAAGTCAGAAGATTTGTGAAAACGAAATGGAATACCGCGGATCTAAATCAAATAATATATTTGTAAAAGAGCAACGAGTAGACGGTCAGAGGTGTGTAAAGTTTACACATTTAAGGTATGCTCTAATGGGTTTCGCAAGAAATTATCAAATCAGAATCCCTTCTAATCATTTAAATACATTAAGATCATATACTTCTCTAGCCACACAACACCAACTATGCAGTTTATCAGATAATCTAAACCCCTGGTTCCTAACTGGTTTCTCCGATGGTGAATCAAATTTTCACGTGAGAATAATTAAGAGTAAATCAGTAAAAGTAGGTTGAGTTGTACAACCTTGTTTTCAGATAGGCCTACACAAAAAAGATCTTGATTTATTAGAAAAAATTAAAGTATTTTTGGGTGTAGGAGAAATTTATCATAAAGAACAATCTTCTAATTATGTGGTACAGTCTTTAAGAGGTTTAAATATAATAGTTAATCACTTTGAAAAATATCCTCTTTTAACTAAAAAATCTGAGGATTTAAAGCTATTTGCGCAAATAATGACCTTGATGAATAAAAAAGAACATTTAACTCTGTTAGGTTTACATGAAATTATATCTCTTAAAGCTTCTATGAATTTAGGTCTTCCTACGTCACTGAAAAGTGCCTTCCCTGATATTATTCCGGCTATGAGACCAAAACGTTCGGATGAAGAATTATTAAATTCTAAAATTCATCCTTATTGAATGGTAGGTTTCACGGCAGGAGAAGGGTGTTTTAGTATTAAAATTACTAAGTCATTAACACTAAAGACAGGATACCAAGTACAGTTAAGATTTAATATTACACAGCATTCAATTGATAAGATATTTATGAATAGCTTAGTAAACTTTTGAGGCTGTGGAAAAGTTTATTTAAGATTTAAAGAAAATAAAGTCGATTTTCAAATTTTAAAAATTAAAGATCTGTCCGATAAAGTTGTTCCTTTGTTTAAAAGTATATCTTTACAAGGTGTGAAGTCCAAGGATTTCGCAGATTTTTGTAAAGCAGTAGAGATATTGAAGATAAAGGGACATTTAACTGAGGAAGGATTAGATAAATTGCGTAAATTAAAAGTGGGTATGAATACAGGTAGATAATAAAAAACCTTATTATATAAGGTTTGGTTATTATTTACTTAAAGTATTTTTGGTCTTACGTTGTGTGTATTATTTGTAGGATAAATCTGACCGCCGTGATACAATTAATTAGTCAACTGCAAGGTTACTTTTACATAAATCCAGTTTTAGCCTTAAGTTTTACTATTACAATCTTTTCTTTTGTGGGTATAGTTGAATGCCCATATTTTGGTTAATATATATGTATAATTCTTACTACGAGCTTGTCGGTTACCAGCCTAGCTCGAGTTTTGCCTTTTTTATTAATATATATATTATATATAACGTTATAAATACTTTTTTTATTTCTAAAAAAGGCAAAAAACACGTAGGAAAGAAGCAAGCTCTTTTATAACAAGGTTACTTTAAGTAGGTATACGAGGGGCCGTATATTATTAATAGAAAAAAAATATCCACTATATGCTGGAAACTTCTAATGCTCTGAATACTAATGTTTTATATTAGTAAAAATTTTGGAGTGTATTAATGAACAATCAGCAGAAAACTACTCATAAAAGGATTTATATAACCTTTAGTAGGATTCTCAGAGACTACACGTGATACATTAGGCTGTCTGTTAGCTTAATGAAAAGATAGTCCAAATTAATTTTTAGATTCCTTATTTTTTATCTAAGCTCAAATTTGCGTACGTTTCTATCCCGGAGGGTAAGAAGCCACCCGTAAATAGTCCCTATTCTTTTTTTAGTAATATATTTAACAGAGCTCTACCGAGGGGTTTTAACCTATCTAATAAAAGATACTATTCAATTAATAGTACACCAGTTGTTAATTCAAATAAGGGACAATTAGGTCCCTACTTAGCGGGTTTAATCGAAGGTGATGGGCATATTTATGTATCTTCAGTAGGTAACTTATCAACAAAAAAAAAAATATGGCCATCTTATATCGAAATAGTGTTTGATATTAAAGATTTACAGCTCTTTATCAAAATAAAGGAAATTTTAAAGGGTGGTTATTTAACTATTAGGCCTAATGGGCAAAGTGGTAGATTAACTATTAAAAACCGTGATACTTTAATAAACCTGGTAAAATTAATTAACGGTCATTTTCGTACACCGAAAATTGAAGCTTTACATCGTTTAATTGAAAATTTAAATAAATATAGTAGTGAAATCCCTTTACTCGGTTTAGATTCAATACCTTTAGTTGAATCTGCTTGGTTATCTGGGTTTTTAGAGGCAGACGGTTATTTTTATTTAAACTGAAAATTAAATAAAAATGATTTACCTATTGGTATAACTTATTATTTATATATTAGTCAGAAACAGATTTATGAAAGAAAAGTAGATTCTTCTATAAATGAAAGTAATTTTGCTCATATGGAGGCTATTGCTAAACTACTTAATAGTAGAGTAATATCCATTGAAAGAAAAAGGACTACATGTATTGAAAAGCTATATGTTATAAGAACAGATAAAAAAGATTCGAAGGTTATTATTTTTGAGTATTTAAATAAATTTCCTTTGTTCGGTTATAAATCTTTTGCTCATAAAAATTTGCAAAAAATTCAGGATTTAATTCTAAGCAGAGAGCATAAAGAGCTAGATGGTAAAATTAAGTTGGAGAAATATACTGAAAACATGAAAAAAAGATGTACGCGATATAGAGTTCACACATTTAGATAAATTCTATCAAAATTAAAAAGATACCACCTTTAATAGGATTCTTTGCGAAACAGATGGTTTTAAGTGCTGCTTTAGATAGTGGTTACGTATTCCTTACATTAGTTGGAATATTAACAAGTGTAATAAGTGCAGTGTACTATTTAAACATAATAAAACAAGTTTTTTTTGAAAAACCTGAATATAAAATAAACCCGGAAATAGTAAATATAAACTTACACGGTAGTATTATTAAAAATAATGTTTTAATTAAAAAATTAACATTCAAATTAGACAATATTGTTTTATCTAGTTCTTTAACTATAACAATTTCTGTATTAACTTTAATAATACTATTATTTATATTTACTCCACAAGAATGATTAAGTATGGCTAATATATTAGCATTAATATTATTTAACGCTTAAATGACAAGTACTACTTTTTTTTTTGTATTTATACCTATACTAGCAGTTATATTATTAGCTGTTAATCTTATATTTGCTCCACATAATCCTTATGAAGAAAAGGATTCTGTTTTTGAGTGTGGATTTCACTCATTTTTGGGTCAAAATCGGACTCAGTTTAGTATCTCCTTTTTTATTTTTGCGCTTTTGTTCCTTTTATTTGACCTAGAGATATTGTTAGTTTATCCCTACGTAGTTAGTGCCTATACTAATGGTGTTTATGGTTTAGTAATAATGCTAATTTTTTTCTTAGCATTAACTTTAGGTTTTGCCTTTGAACTAGGTAAAAATGCTCTTAAGATTGATTCTAGACAAAACTTACAGTTCTTAAGTGTTGGAACTGACCGTGTCTATAGTTATTGTGACGAACTTACAAAACACTCAGCGGTTCAGCAAGCGCGTGCGAGGAAAGGTTTTAAATAAGAGATTGTACTCTACTCGCGTTTCAAAAAAAAGTGACATTGGGAGATAACAACCCTAATAAAGCTTTGCTTCTAATTTTTTTCCTTTTTTTTGATAAATAATTTAACTATTATATATATAGATTTATTATAATAAAAAAAAAAAGGAAAAAAAAAAGAAAAAGAGTTAATTTAATAAGAAACCTGTCTTTAGGAAAACTGAAAGATTATCCTAGATATTGTCAAGTCGGAATCCTTTCTAAGTTTATAGATAGACTGAGGATTATTTTTTTCAATATTGTAGGCTAAATTACAGTTAAATTTACTTGCTATATACTTAAATAGTCCCCTAAACCTTACGGGTTTGTAACCTTGCTTTTACAGAGTGTAACTAGTTTTTCTTTAACAGCTTTTAAGTCAGCTTTTTTGAAATTATCTGAATTTAAATTCTCTGTATTTAAATTCTCTGATTTACCTTTTTATAATAATAGTCGAGTTTTGGTTAACAATTATCTTATATATATATTAAGCTTCATTATATTGATCTACTTAGCTTTGTTTACAACAAACTTGGTATTATGCTGAAACGACAATTTTTAGCTATTATTATGTCATCTTTTAGTTTAATAATTGTTTTTTTTTTTATTATAGACCTAAGTTAGTAACTGATATGTTAGTAGATAGAATAGTTTTATTGCTGGTTGTTGGTTTGTTCATATTATCATGTTTATTATCGGCATTTTTTTTTCTGTAAATTTTGTGCAGATTATAAATCATGAAATATATGGAATTATTGTATACGTTATACAGGGTGTCTTTGTTCTTATATTATGTATATAATATTATATATGCCTTTAAATTTAAACAATTTTTTTAATTATTAGCTTTTTTTGTCTATAATTGTTCTTAGTATATCTCTCCTTAATTTTTTTATGGCTATATTATTAAATACAGATTATGGAATTTTTATGGATGGCCCTCAAAGTGGGGGGAATGTAGGAGGTGAACCTCAGGGTGAACCTCAGGGTAATCCTCAGGGTGAACCTAACCCACTCGGCTATGACAGAGGTAATACTCCCGAGAACTCTAGAGATGATATGGAGGGAGCACGTTCTGCTTTATGGAAAATAACCAATAAATCCAGGGATCTTAGCCAGGGTATTCTTGAGTCCAATATAGCTGGTTTTGTACCAGGCAGTCCAGATAATTTAAATAGGAGAGAGGCTAATGTTCTTATTTCTTCTATAAATTCCTATATAGGAAACCCTGAATACGCGTATTTAAAGGGTACGAGGCCCGAAGGGAGAGGGGGTAATATATTAGCACCCTCAGGTCGAGCAGCTCAAAACGGTGAGCTACTGGTTAAGTACGGCCAGAGGGGTAATTACCATTCTGGTAAGTTTAAAAATAAAACCCTAGTTACTCTGGCTAAAATTTCGTTAGAAGCGAAACTGAACGAAACTACATCACCTATACATAGTGATATAGACTACTGTAACTACACTTCAGGTTGCTTGTTTCCATGCTTGTCTTGTATTGCTTCGCACAACCAAGGTTAAAAAGTTAAAGTTGTATTGCTTCAACTCTTGGTTTAAACAAGGCTTAAATTTTAAGTCCTTGCCTGGTTTGGACAGAGTAAGCTGTCCAGGAGAACTATTCTAAGTATATTGCTTGCGATTTCACCATAAAGCAGCCTGGTATGTGATAAATTATTTTACCTGTATATAGATACGATAAATCTGATCGGCCGTGAGACATATCAGAATGTTATTTTTACTTTTTGATATTGAAATTTTACTAGTTTGTCCTTACGTAGTTAGTGCTTACACTAATGGTATATACGGGCTTGTTATTATGTTAATATTTTTCTTAGCTTTAACTATAGGTTTTGCGTTTGAACTAGGTGAGAATGCTCTAAAGATTGGCTCCAGACAAAACTTACTGTTCTTAAACGTTGAAACTGACCGTGTCTATAGCTATTGTGACGAACTTATAACCACACCAGTTCTTGGTTCCTTTTTTTCCCTTTTTTATATTTATAATTTGATTATTACGTTACAATTAAACTATTTATTATAAAAAAGGGAAAAAAAATAGAACGCGGGAAACCATTAAATAAATGGTTCTACCCTACTAAGCGTGATGCGTTTAACTCTTATACTGAAGTAGTAGGAGAAAAAGTTTACTTAAATGCTGATATGCAGAGCTTTGATTAAGTATGGTTACTCTAAATTTAAATGGGAGGTTTTAGAATATTGTGCTCCAGAGGTGAGATTTGTAAGGGAGAATTATTACATAAAGGTATGATATCCTGAATACAATATAGTTCTATAATCTAACACTACGCCTTATAGAGTAGGTTATATACATAAATATTGTACTAAAGGCAAAATTTTACATAGTCAACCAGCTAGAAAGATGGTTGATGTTACAGACACTTTGGCTGGGCAATCAACTATCTTTGATTCTATAGCTTCAGCTGCTAAGTTTTTAAACGTTAAGGGTACTCAGATTAGTAACTATTTTTTAGGAAACCCCGTCAAACCCCCGTTTCTGGGGCTTCTAATTTCCCCCCCCCCCTTTTTTAATAAATAATTATATTACTATATAAATAATAAACTTATAATTAAAAAAAGGCTGGCGTGCCTCTAAAAAAAATAACCAAGAAAAGGTACATTTTCAAGTTAATAGATAAGCCAGTTATCAATGAAAAAGTGGATGTAGTTGAAAGCTTTGCTTCGCCAGTGTAGGTATAGAAATAGAGGTATTAAACCGAATTACTAATGTAACAACGACTTACAGTTCTATTCGTGCCGCAGTTAGAGAATTAGGGTTAGAACATTCAACTCTAAACAAATATATAAATTTAGACGTACCGTACAAAGACCTCTACGTATTTAAGAAAAAATATTTTTTTTTCTTTTTTTTTAGTGTATGGCTTATGTTAAGGTAAGGTTTTAATTTTTACGGCCAGCTTTGCAGGGGCGGAGCCCTAGAAGCCATTAACCCTCTCATTTTGGGGTCAAAATCGGACTCAGTTTAGTTTATCCTTTATTTTTGCTTTATTATTTCTTTTATTTGATTTGGAAATTCTTTTAGTATATCCCTACGTAGTAAGTGCCTATACTAATGGTATTTATGGTTTAGTAATAATGCTAATATTCTTTTTAGCATTAACATTAGGTTTTGCCTTTGAATTAGGTAAAACCGCTTTAAGTATCGATAGTATACAAAACTTTACTTGACAATAGGTCAAGTAAAGTAGTGTTTATCTCTGCGAGGTATATCTCTGCGAGGAAAAAAAATTTTTAGTCACTATTTTATTAGTAATATAATTAAAAAATATCTAAAACGTATATTATAATTTTAAGGACTTTTAATGGATTTTTGTTTAGATAACTCTTAATTTAAAGGCCATTTCTATATAATACAATTAATCGTTTTTATGTTAGTTATAATGACTGCTTTGCAACCATCCCTCCCTTACAGGATGGGCTGGCATATTTGTGAATAATTTAAACATATTTACGTATAAATATGTTTAAATTATTGTCCTCATCTTTAAAGATGAGGTGACTAATTGTAATTTTGATAAGAGTGGGAGGGCTTGCAGAGTGAGTGCAAGAAACAATCAATATTTTATTTTACTAGTACATCCTACAGTAAACAGATACCTGGCTGGTCTTTATCCTGCTTTGCAGGGCGCAAGTAAATCTTAGACTTATCTTTAAATATCTGCTTCTTTTTTTCCCTTTTTTATAATAAATAATTTTATTGTAAAAAAAGGGAAAAATGGGGAAAACATTTATTAGCTAAAGGCTAATCTAAACATGCAATAATAGTGTTTACTATTAAGCCAGGAATTATTTGGTAGAGGTAGATAGCTATCTTGAAGGTAGATAATTATGTTAAGGGGCGGCGGCATTCTTTTTTTTTTTTCCCTTTTTTTATAATTATAATCTGATTATTACGTGATAATCAAATTATTTATTATAAAAAATTGCTGCGCTAGAAAAAATAGGGGCCCCTTAAATGTTTAGGATTAAAATACTCTTTATATAAATAGATTATTAAGCCTAAGAATAATGTAGGAAGCATATGTGTTTCAACCTGCCCTTCATCTGTTTCTACTTTAATATTTTTATATTATATTCTCTTACTATAAAATTTTATTTTTTAATATAATACTTAGAGTAGAAAAAACGTTTTTTATAAATATATATATGCTTAATTTGTTAAATCTTAATCTTCTTAACAATTGTGATACGCCTAGACCTTGGGGTCTATATTTTCAAGACAGTGCTACACCTCAATGTGAAGGTCTAATTGAATTACATGATTTTTAACGTTATTGTGTAAAAAATAGCCAAACTCCGGGGAAGCCCTAAAGCCTAAGTTACCAAACATTAGATCTAATAGGATCACGGTGCGGCTGGACTAATCACTCAGGTATGGTAAGAAGACTTAGTGATATCTCTTAAGATAATGGGTTATCGCGGATCTAAATTACCTCTGTTGTTTAGATATTTATCTTCTACCGCAAGTATAAAAGAGCAACGAGCAGATGGTTATTAAGGATCTAGTTGAGATTCTGTAAGGTGTGCTCTGGTTACTGTGAAAGCAGGTTTCGAGAGATATATTGACGTAAAATTTTTGGTCTTTTACTACCCCTATATTTCCTAGGGAATGGATTTTTATGTTTATACCGTAAAAACGTGGAGATTAAAATAAACAAGCTTTAGTTATCTCAATCTAATATCTGGTACTTTTATTTTTATAAATACCTGCTTCGCTGCTAAAAGAGGAGTCATCAGCATACTTGAAGCTTTTCTGATTAAACAAGCCTGCTGGGTATAAAGGTTTGCATAAGACTAAAAGTATGGTATTAGATAAATATACGGAAAATGTTAAAAATAAAAGTTTAGATTCGTTAAATCCTTTTTTTGTTACCGGGTTTTCAGATGGTGAGGCATGTTTTCATCTTTCCATTGGAAAGAATTCTAAATATAAAATAGGCTATTACGTTAATCCTGGCTTTTCTATAGCTTTACACAGAAAGGATACAGCATTGTTAAAAAATATACAAGCATACTTTGGGGGCATTGGTACTATAAGCCTAAGAAAAGGTGAATTTGCTCAGTTTAGAGTTTTTTCTCTGGAGGACTTAAATATAATCATTAATCATTTGGATAAATATCCTTTGATAACAAAAAAAAAATAGATTATGAATTTTTTAAAAAAGCCTTAGAATTAATTAAAAACAAACAACACTTAACTAAGGATGGGTTTAATAAGATTGTAGCTCTAAGGGCCTCTATGAATAAAGGTTTACCTGAAAATTTAAAGGTAACTTTTTCTAATATTAGTCCTCTTGCAAGACCTTTAGTTAAATCAACAGACGTACTAAACCCCTACTGAGTAGCAGGATTTACAGCGGCTGAGGGTTGTTTTTTTGTAAAATTAGCTTACAATAAAAACAAGGAAAAACCTAGCATTAAGTTAGGTATTCAAATCACTCAGCATAATCGAGATGCAGAATTAATTAACCAATTAACAACTTTTTTTAACTGTGGAAGAGTAGAAAATCTTTTAAGAGCACCTGCTGTAAATTTTGTTGTTACTAAGTTGTCAGATATAACTGATAATATTATTCCTTTCTTTATAGATCACCACTTAGTTGGATCTAAAGCAGATGACTTTGAAGATTTTAAAAAGATAGCTAGTATGATGACACTAAAAGTTCATTTAACTAAAGAGGGTTGGAGGAAGTAATTCAAATCAAATCTGGTATGAATTCTTCAAGACAATAGTCTTTAGTAACTATAGTTAATTCAGATTATTAACAATAGTTAATAATTTATATGATAATTCTTAAAGATGTCTGATTTAAATAATGTAGTATCCATAATGGATATTAGACAATTAGCGTCCAGCTAAAATTAGTTGGAAGTAAACCGGATTTAATCTTAAAGGATGTTATTTGTATTAGTCTAAAATAATAAATAATTATATCTCATGTAATAATATTCGGATAACATTATGTTCTATTTAGTTATAATCTTATTTGGTGTAGGATGAATAATGATCTCTATTGTAAGAAATTATACATCTGTAAATTCACCTATAAGTCATAAGTACTTAAATCATGGTACACTAATAGAGTTAATATGAACAATTACTCCGGCCATAATTTTAATTTTAATCGCCTTTCCATCTTTTAAATTATTATATCTAATGGATTAACACTTTAGTCCACTATACAAACTCATAATTGTATGGTTAAAGAGGATTAATTTCAAGGAAGACTGACTAGTTTTCAGTTTATTTGAAGCGAAGCTTGTTGTTAAAGGTAGATCTTCAGCCAGTGCTGATGACGAACAAGAACGTTCAACGACTAGAAGACAAAAGTTATTTACAAGAATAATCTTCCGTTGCCTTTGCCACGGCATGCTTATATATCTTTTTATTTAAGACAAAAATGAATAAAGCTGTATGTGGTAGCTAGAATATCCTCCGTTAATGAATTTAGACTTAATACGAAATAAGTTACTTAGTATTAGTAAACTTATATTAGGTTTGGATTAGTTTTTGTATGGCCTAGGTGAGGACGATGGGCCATATCAAAAATCTACTTAATATAACGAAGACATAGTCTGATCCATATTGAGAGATGTGGAATTAAAGAATAAAGAAAAAAATCTTTAATTAACATATGTGAACATTAACCAGAGCTCTACAATGTCAGCTTCTCCTGCTACGCGGGGTTATATGAATGGTAGACCTAAATTATTTAACTTAAAAAAATATACTTGCTCAAATATATGAAGGCATATCAACCAAATTACACCACAATTGTCTATAAGGCCTAGCCGAGAATTTAGTTTAGCCGTCGCGACAGCTAGCGTGACTGAAAATAGGGAAGAAATAGATACTCTACCTAATGAAATGAGGAATTTTTATGAGTGATTAGCTGGTTTTACTGATGCAGAGGGTAATTTCTATATAATTATTAGTAGGAGTTGTGCCTTTAGATTTCAAATTAATTTACATAAAGACGATATAGATGTGTTATATTATATTCATAAAACACTAGGATTTGGAGAAGTCCGGTCCTACCATAACTTTGCATCTTTTACTGTAACAAGACTTAAAGATATAGCACAATTACTTAAAATATTTGCTCAATACCCGCTTCAGGGTTCAAAATGACTTAACTATAGAGACTTCTCTAAAGCTTTTGAGCTCTATTATAACCCTGATCGCGGAGCTGAGGTATTAAAAGATCTTTTAATAATTAAAATGGTATGAACCGGTCAAGATCTGATTTTAGAATGCCAAATTCTAAAGAAATTCGCATAACTCCTTACTGATTACTTGGGTTTATAGAAGGAGAAGGTTGTTTTAGTGTTAATAAACGCAACAATTTTCGATTAGACTTCAGTTTATGTCAGTCTTCTACAAATCTTCAGTTGTTGGAAAAGGTAAAGATTTATCTTGATAATTTGGCTAACGAAGATAACACCGAGGGTAATTATGTAGGCGCTTTGGGTATTTCTAATACAAGAGCTAATAACCCTAATCATCAGCCTAGTACTAGAATTGAGACTACTCGTATCCCATATATAACCAATATTTTTATTCCTTTCTTAGAAAGTCTTACTTGACGTAGTAAGAAGCGGTTTGATTTTCAAGATTGAAAGAATATCTTATTATTAAAAGAACAAGGTCATCATTTATCGGAACAAGGTATCAAATTAATAAATCTCATCTTAAGCCAAATGAACAATAATAGACTTTCCACGATTTCTAGTCACCCTACCGTAGATAGGGCGCTTTTACTAGCTGAAATTAATCTCTTAATTAATGGACCTTCAAATTTCGAGTTAAGGAATGGTAGGAAATGAGTAATTTCATTGAATAAGTATTATAATTCTTCTCGTAGAAACATTTGTGTAATCATTACGGATGAAAAGGGTAATAATTTACATTCCTTTGACTCCCTCGCGGATTGTGCTAAATTTTTAGTTGTACACCCTGATACTGTTTCCAAAAGAATAATTAAAGGCATACCTTTTTTATTAGAAAATAGAAGGGCCTATATTAAAAAAGAGGAA
Source organism: Myriosclerotinia sulcatula (assembly GCA_902810775.1). Taxonomy (NCBI): domain Eukaryota; kingdom Fungi; phylum Ascomycota; class Leotiomycetes; order Helotiales; family Sclerotiniaceae; genus Myriosclerotinia; species Myriosclerotinia sulcatula. Next base: position 254,477 of record CADDYZ010000001.1, on the reverse strand, counting down.
GCTAGTAATTAAATATATTCTTTTATCTCTTCGAATATGGAGCGCTAAACTAATTGTGGGTATAATTTGGTTGTTTTAGTCTAAGGTATAATATAAAAGTTATTATACCTAAATATAAATGACAGTGAAAATGTTAATATTTAATATGATATAACATCTATGGAAGTGAGCGATCCCGCCATGTCTGTATTAGCAGAGGGTCTTTTACGTAATTTAAGTGGCCCTGAATCGTATACGTTTAGTTTAATAGAAGGCACCTGTGTATTAACTATATCAGGTAAAATAAACAGTATTAGAAATAAAGTTCCCTATAGCCGAATGTTTCATACTAGAGTAAAAGCTGCCTCTAGAATAGGTCCGCATAATATAGACGTTGTGTCTGTAATAATTGGTTCGTTACTAGGGGATTGCTATGCTAATAAGAGATCTGTGGAGGGTACACGACTTTGCTATAGACAAAGCACAGTACATAAAGATTATTTGTTTTGATTATATAACTTTTTTTATACTAGAGGTTATTGTACTAACTTAGAACCTAGAATATATAAAAGAATATTAAAAAAACGCGGTAGTGATGATAGGACTCATCATGGTTACGAATTTAATACTTTTACTTTTAGGAGCTTTAATTGAATACATAAATTGTTTTATAAGAAAGGGGTAAAATACATTCACGCAGATTTGGTTAAATATATAACACCTTTAGCTTTAGCCATTTGAATATCAGATGACGGAGGTTGAGCTAAGCCAGGTGTTAGATTAGCTGTTAATAGTTTTAAATTAAAGGAAGTAGAATTTCTAGTAGAAGTTCTTAGTGATAAATTTGGTTTAGATTGTACTATTCAAACATTAAAACTTTCAGGTAATTATAATATTTATATCAAAGGATCTTCCGTTCCGAATTTGAGTAAATGAATTTTACCTTATTTACATCCTTCTATGCACTATAAGTTAGGTATATAAACACAATATACTTTATGTATTTAATTATTTATAATATTGAAGTTCTTCTAAGTTCCACTATACGTATTCGATAGTCGAGATATAAATAAGAAGTAATTTATTTATGTCTAAGTATCCGACAGGATTCTTCGACAAAAGACGTAGTCTTTTGTCTGGCGACACGAGTGAAAACAGTTAACATATTATTATATTTAATATCGCGCCTGATGTGGCCTGCATGTTTCACTAGCCTAAATTTTATGCGCCAGGGGGTGCTCCTAATAAAAAAACGAAGTTATAAGGCCTTTTTTTAATTGGGAAATCATTTTATTATATATATAGATTAATTATAAAAAAAAAGGCAAAAAATAAAGTGAAACATATAAAGCAGTTGCTCGCAGAGGTTAATGATAATACAAGACTGTCAGTAAATAATTTTTATTTGTTGCAACAGACTTGGTCACTTGTGGGTGTCAAAATATTTGATGCTTAATGTAAAGTCGAATGTTAGAGTATTAGTTATAATACTTCTAACTGTTTGCACCAGTGATATTGAAGTTATCAATACCCGGACTTTTTAAATACAGACAATGAGTTTATAGAATTTGATTCCTACTTAGTGCCAGAATCTGACTTAGAGGAGGGAGGATTGAGAATGTTAGAAGTAGATAATAGAGGGAAAAACCTTAAGCAAGTTTTATTGACTCTAAAGTAGCCAAACTCCGGGTAAATCCTAAGAGCTCAGAGTACTAACCTGTTAACCTAAAAGGGTAAGGAGAGGGGCCAAACTAATCACTTGGGTATAGTAATAAGCTCTGAGATTTGACGAAAGTTAGAATGGATGTTCGCGGATCTAAATCACCTCTTTTTCTTAGCAGATATAGTTTAGCTCTTAGCAGAGCTTAGTCAGGATTAATGTGTAAAAGAGCAACGAGTAGACGGTTACTCGCCATATCAGCTTCGCATGAAGAGGTTTAAACCTTGAGTACCTCAGGTAGTGAGGGTAGATATATGGTGTAAGGTGTATTCTAATAGCCCATTTCTTTTTTATCTTTTTGGCTGCATGTTTCGACTCTTGGCTAAATAAGAGTAGTCGGAACTTATGACCTGCTAGACATCGTTAGCTAACGAAGTCTAGGCAATATGTTAATGATAGACTGAAAATTACGGAAACGAGGCGTTATGTCTTTAGCTTATACCTAAAAGTTGAGAAATTCTCTCAAGGTAAAAGAAGATTAAAGTATGTCACTATTCTTGGATTGAAATATGTTAGACCTAATCACACTAAGAGGGTCAAACATTCTTTTTATGGATATGCTTTAAGTATAAGAAAATATAGCGCGCCTGGTGCCGGTCCTGAACCATCTAATTTAAGCCCGTGATTTATCACAGGTTTCACAGATGCAGAGGGTTGTTTTTCTATCTCAGTATACAAAGATTCTACGCGTCCCTTAGGTTGAAGAGTCTGTGCTGAATTTCTAATTGGGCTTCACAAAAAAGACGTAGGGCTTTTAAAATAAATTCAAGCTTGTTTAGGTGGTATTGGGCGGATAGGTAAATGCTTCGCAGCAAAAGATGCTTATGCTTTAAGAGTAAATACTATAGGTCAAATGGTAAAGGTAATCCACCATTTTGATAAATATCCTTTAATTACTCAGAAACAGGATTATTATCTTATCTGAAGAGAGATTATTCTTATGATGTCACGAAAGGAACATATAACTCAGGAAGGGCTTTTAACTATTCTTAGTATGAGAGCTTCCTTGAATTTAGGCTTATCTGAGGCTTTAAAGACAGCTTTCCCTAAGATCAAACCCCTTATTAGACCTAAAGTCCATAATATAGCTGTTCCACATGGCGAATGGTTAGCTGGGTTTACATCAGGTGAGGGTTGTTTTTTCGTTTTTGTAAGTAAATCTTTAACACATGTGTTAGGTTTTAAAGTCCAATTAGTATTCCAAATAACTCAACACTCTCGTGATAAAATACTAATTGAAAGTTTAATCTATTTAGGTTGCGGTATGTTTGTAACTACTTCTGATGATAAAGTGCAGTTCAGAGTAGAAAAATTTTGAGACAATTCCGAAAAAATTAATAAATTTTTTTGCAACTGTAATATTCGAGGGGTAAAATCGGAGGATTTTAAAGATTGATCTCGAGTTGCTAAATTAATGCAAGATGGGAAGCATTTGACTTTAGAAGGGCTTAAGGATATTGTAAAAATAAAAGCAGGTATGAATAAAGGAAGAGCTTAATTTTTCACCATTATTTTCCTTTTTCCTGCCAAGCAGGTATTCTTGCATAAAATTAGTTTTAGTAGGATTTATTGCTCCGCACAGTGGCATACCTAACCTAGTACCTTTTTACTTAAGGACGTTATGTTTTTATAATCGGCGGGGTCCGAGGATCTGTAGAATAGAAAAAAAAAAAGAAATTCTCGGAAACGAGGCGTTATGTTCTCAGCTTATACCTAAAGGTTAAGATATAAATTTAAATATCGGATATTCCCATGGAAAAGAGAATCAAGACTTGTTATTCTACCAGAATTAACACACGTAAGATTTATTGTTACAGCAGCTGATGTTATACATAAAAAGTGAGATTTGGTCCTCACTATAGTGTTTAATAACCAAACTCCAGGGAAGCCCTAAAGCATTAGTTACTAAACATTAGACTTAAAAGGTCATTATGCGGCTGAATTAATCACTCAGGTATAGTAACAACACTAATGATTATTTGAAAAGATAATGGGTAATCGTGGATCTAAATCACCTCTTAGTAACAGACAGTTACTGATGTGTAAAAGAGCAACGAGTAGAAGGTTATTCAGGTTTAGATTTGGATTTCTAAATACTGTAAGGTGTATTCTAGTCACCGGGAAACCGGCTCTGGGTAAATATTAAGCAATCCAAGATTAAAGTTAGCACAATAGCCATTCTAAGTTATTAATACTTTAATTTCTAGTTTATTTTTATATAATATAAAGGTGTAGCGTGTAGCAGAACAGTTTTCTTATTCTCTGGCTAAATATTTATATTTAATCCTGTTTTGCTAGGGCGCTGTTATGTGCTTCAAATTAAATTAAATATTTATAGTTATAGTGTGAGGAGTCTTAAATGCCTTAAAGAGGGTAGAAGTTTACTGGTCATTCTAAAGAATAGATTTATAAAAAAAAAGGTTTATATATAATAGGTAATTAATAAGATAAATTTGTGTAACGTCTTTTGCCTTTTTAGGGGTCGTTAATGCCAACTATTATTATAAAAGACCTTCCGTATTAAAAGTAAGAGCTATTATTGGTCTATCTAAGAATGTTTATAGTAATATTAGATATTATTCTAATATAAAACTTTATGGTGATTATAAACATATAACAAGCGATATTTTAAATAAATTAGTAGTTAATCAAGGTGTGTCTATTACACAAGATGTTCTGGATAAATTAATAACCATACCTAGTGTTAAATTTGATTTACCTATAACTGACCAAACTATTCCTGGTTTAGTTGGTTTAATAGGTACACCTAAAACTAGAGGTTTAAAAGCTGGTGTTTATATTTTTACTCATAAAGCTACTGGTCGTAAGTATGTTGGTTCAAGTAATAGTCTTTCCAGAAGATTAGACCATTACTTTAATTTTAAACACTTTAATAAGGACAATTCAGGACAATTAATACCTTTGATTAAAAAAGACGGGTTTAATAAGTTTAACTTAGAAATAACTGTAATGCCTTCTGAGTTTTCTTTTGGTTACTATTTTTTATTTTTAGAACAATACTATTTATTACATAAAAGTTTTGATTTAAATACACAAAGAGTAGTTAATTTTAGAGTTAATCAAGGTAACTCTGTTTATTTATATGATTTATATGGAAAAACTCTATATTATTCTTCTAAATCTATAAATCAATTACAAGGTGACCCCCTCCGGTGGAATACATCCCAATACTGTTAAAAGTTGTCTTAAGGGAAATAATTATTTAAATTTCTTTAATATTACGGATATTCTTATTCAGGGTGCTATTCCAACAAATTTGAGTCTTGCTGAGTTAGCTAGTTTAATTTCAGATAAAAAACGTTTAAGTAATACTTCTAGAACTAAGTTTAGTAAACCAATTACTCTAAAAGAGGTAGAAACAGGTAAATTACTAGAGTTTTCTAGTATTATATCCATAGTAAATCACTTTAAACATATAAATATCATTATGGATAGGAATAAAATAACTAAAGTAATGAACACTGGCGAAGTTTATAAGGGTTATTTGTTCCAAAAATAGTGTTTTTTTTATTTAATTAGTTGTACATATAAAGTTTGTGTTTATTTTTGTACCTCCAAAGATGAAGGTACAAAAGCTACCCGCTAAATATATAAGTTAATAATATGATAATTTTGTGTGACGTCTTTCGCCTGTCCTGCTTTAGGTATTAAATGTGATGCATAAAAAATAAGTGTAGGCTACTTATTAATTGTGCAATAAAGAAGAGCCAAACTCCCGGGGAAGCCCTAAAGCTCTAGTAACCAAAGTCACCCAGGAAGCTGGGAGACCGGCCTGATTAATGCCTCAGGGTATGGTAACATCACTAGAGATGACAGTAATGTAAATGGGTTATCGTGGATCTAAAGCAGAATTTGTCTGTAAAAGAGCAACGAGTAGACGGTTCTTCAATTTTATAGTTGTAAGGTGTACTCTAGTCGTCGGGAAATCCGGTTCTAGGAAGAAATCAAGTAGATAGGCTTATCTATCTATAAAGTAAACCTAAATTAAAGTTACTACAACTGCCTTGGCCTAATAACTATTTAGGATAAAGCTGTAATTCGACCCTAGTTCAAACCATGTGTTTAAGGATATAAACATGGTAAACTATAGAATAGCCGTGGTTTTGGATATTATCCTTTTAATTATATCCTTAAATTCTTTAATGTACTTATATAGAGTTACAAAACTGTCACCAACCTTAGAAGATAAACTTAGTATAGGTAGACAGGTACGACCTAGTATAGGTAATAAACTACATTGAATGCCACGGGCCTCTTATATATTAAATGCAAAAGTGGTATGGTTTAAACCCCATTTGCGCCAAAGGCGTGTAAGTGCATTAAACCCCGTTAGATTTGAGTCGAATGCAGCTACATCTTTTTACAATAGTAAAACATATCGTTCCCAACTTCTAGTTCAAGAACAAATAGTCAAAGGTAACCCTGCTAATAGCGAAGTTATTAATAGTGTTTTACTTAAAAAGTTGCTATATCTCCAAAAGAGCTAGATGAACTTTTAAGCCTTCCTTAGTAAAGTTCGATTTACCTTTTTCTCATGAAACATACCCTTCATTACTAGCGTTAATAAGGAAACCACGTTCTAAACGTAGTAATACAGGAGTCTATATTTTTACTCAGAAATCTACAGGTAATAAATACGTAGGTTCAACTAATGACTTAGCTAGAAGATTTAAGCAATATTTTGACAAAGATCTATTGTTTGCTAATAAAAGTTATGGGTTATTAATGCCTTTGATTAACCAAGAAGGCTTAAGTGCCCTGTTTAACTTACAAGTTCTTGTAGTATCTTCTACTTATCCTAAATATTCACACTGCTTTTTAGAACAATACTTTTTATTAGACAAAAGTTTTAACTTAAATACTCAAAGGATTGTTGATTTTGGAGTTAACCAAGGACTTAAAGTGTTTTTATACGATTTAGATTGTAAAACTTTATATTATTCAAGCAACTCCTTAAATGCTTTCTGTGCGGATTTAGGAATACACAGCTCATCTTATAGAAAATGTATATCAAGCGGTGTTCCTTACTTAGGTTTATTTGTTATTTCAAATAATTTAATAGAGGATGCAGTACCAGCTAATTTAACTGAATCTGAAGTGAGTGAGTTATTAGCTAAACGTAGAAAGAGAATTTAGATAAGCAAGCTATAGATTTAGGTAAAGTCATAGAAGTATTTGATAAAGATACCAACGAAAGAAAAACTTATCCTTCTACTTATAAAGTTGCATATATATTAGGTACTACTAGAACTACAATTAGAAGCTATATTAGTAAAGGTAAAGCATACAAGAATCGTTACTACTTAAAATTTATTTACAATAGTAAATAATCGTAAATTATAAGATGTTATGTAATCATGATATTATACACTGGGAGATTTGTTGGGCGACGTTAGGTCGAAGTTGTAGCACGACCCAGGTAGAAGCGGGACTGAGAATCCCAATATATTAGTATGCCTGGTGGTGGGTAGATAATATTCTTATCTCCCCACACTAAACCGTCAAATTGCGGGAAAGCCTTAAAAGCTGTTTCAACCAAGTAAGAGTGGTAACACATCTTATGGCACAGGTAATGACTCGTGGTATGGTAAAATCGGAACAGATGCACGTAAGGAAATAGGCAATCCGCAGCCAACCACCTTCGCCTTATCCGTAGGATAGGCGACCAACTTTGGGCGGCGAAGTTTTCGCCATCTAAATTCAAGCTTTAATTTATTAAATAAATAAATAAAAATAGTGTGGTCGTTTGCGCCTAAATAAAGCGCTGGTAAGGTGGGCAGTTCATCGACTAAATGGCGGTTGGTTTTTAGCATTATCTACTAAATATATGCTAATTAATTTAAGATATAGTCAAACCCTATCCGAAAGGATACAGGATAATTTTTCTATCATTCCTAAGCTTACCCTGTGCGGAGCTTTAAAATTCGTTTGTAAAAATCTGTATTATATTAGACTAATTACCTTTCAAGTGAAAAAATAAACCCGAGATAAACTTAGAAAAAAGTATAGTTTATTATCCGTTAATTGGATAATTTGTGCTACCTTATTTCATGCACTCTTTGTTTAGGGGAAGATATCCTAACTCGTCCCTATAAGTTTCTTCAGTTTTATAGGGCAAAAGGATATATTTGATATTAAATAAAGTATTTTTTTTACCCTGGCCCTAGAGGATTACCTGTCCCCAGCTTTGCAGAGAGAGTGTCTTGCAGTTGGTTTTCGCCTTTTTTTTCTGCTTTATTTTCCCCTTTTTAATTATTATGAATTATCTACAACGTTGTATTGAAATTATTTAAAATTAAAAAAGGGGGAAAAATTTCGGAAGGAGTTTAGTACATCTTCATTTTCACTTAAACAACAGAAGAGGTCAAATTTAGATAGTCTTTTGGATTCTTTTCCTTCATTATATGAAAATCTACACTTGTACATTACCAGTCCACGTCATCCTAAGATCAAAGAATGTCATGAAGTGTTATTAAGAATGCATAATAGTCTTACCGATCCAGTTGTAAAACTATTTATAACAAATAATTGCTTACATTTAATGTCTTTAGATAAATATACTAAGGAAATAAATCCAAGAGATTTTATAGATTATCCGGTAGACGGTCCGGATAAACAAGGACATCCTAGTTTGTACGCAGGAAAGTCAGGTTGCTATGCTTTTTTGTGTTTAAAGACTGGTGACTACTATGTAGGGTCGGCTATTTGTTTAAATACTCGATATAAGACGCATAAGGTTAGAAGTAGCAGACCTGAAATAGGGGGTTCTACTTCTTTGTATGTTTCAGTTCGAAAACACGGCTGGCATAATTTTATTTGAAGACCTCTTATAGTTACTAATAACTATATAAACAATTTTATTAAGCAAAATCCCGAACATGAATTAAGCTTAGAATCTTTGTTTATATTACGATCCATTACACAATTTGAGGCTAGATTATTTGAACAAGTTTTGTTGACTCAATTTAGACCCAAATTAAATAGTAACTATACTGTTGTATTTCCTTATAGTAATAAGGAAAAAAGTGCTTATGTAATGTATGAGGGTTCTAAACCTCTAGAAGTAAGAGTGGGGGATAATGCCGAATTTTTCCTGAAATTTTCATCAAAGAACAGAGCGGCTATTTCATTAGGAATTCCTAAAACTACTTTAGATAGGTACATTAACTTAAAGAATTTCACAATATATAGCCCTGTTTTAGAGATGGATGTTTACTTAATAGATCCTTCTAAGCCTTTATCAGAAGATTCCCCTAGTTATACTACTACGGACGGAGTGATGACTATAACAGATGTTGATTTATATGCTTTGGCAAAAGGTAAACTTTTTGCTCTTTTACTAGATAAGAAGTCTCTTTTTGGTGTTTATGATTTTAGTGGTTTTTATATATGAATTTTTATGCAGCCTTTTACAAACGAATTTTTTATAGGGGGCTAATGATTATCCGTTAAATGGATAGCACAGTTGCTAATCTCGCTGTATCGTGTCAATGTCCCTTTAGAATAATATAGATTGGCAGGTGGTATGATCTCTTTTTTTTTTTTTACTTTGCAAGTAAAGTAAAGAGTGAAGCTGAGGATAGTTAGCTGTTCAGGGGTAAGTACCCTAACTCGTCCCGAACATTGCAGGGCAAAAGGGTAGATTTGATATTAAATCAAGTGTCTTCGCTTTTTATATGGAAAGAAAGCGTTTTTACCCTATTTTTTAACGAACATGTTAACAGTTGTCCTGTGTTTTTTTTTAATTCCTTGGGTGTACTAAATTTATCCGTTAACAGAAAAAGACTGTTGGCTCACCTTTCACTGCTTAAGTTAAAATTTTATGTTGTAAAACGTAACCATTCTAAGCCTGCTTGTTCGAATACCTTTGAGGAAAATTCTGAATCTTCGCTCTGCGACCCCACGTCCGAAGGCCGCATTGGGAATAATAAATTTTTAGAATGATTCTGTGGATTTACGGATGGAGAAGGTGGTTTTTTCATTAGTAAAATAACTTCACAGGGAAGGTCTGCTTATAGCTTTAACTTTAGAATCACTCTACATATAGATGATTCACTATGCCTGTGTAATATTAGAGATACTCTTGGGTTTGGGAAAGTATATGAATATAAAGATAGGAATAATTCTTCTTTTAGCGTGTCCAAAAAAGAGGATATTAAAAAGCTAATCACAATTTTTGATAGCTATCCTTTACAATCAACTAAGCTACTTAATTTTTTTGATTTCCGCAAAGCCTTTTATATTTATAACATTTCTCCTAACAGAACACCAGAAGTAATGGATGAAGTCGCGAAAATTTCTCGTGGTATGAATAGAAAGAGAACAGACTTTATATTTCCTTCTTTCCACCAGATACAAATAACTCGTTATTGATTACTAGGATTTACCGAAGCCGAGGGCTCGTTTGGCGTAAAACAGGATAAGCAGGCTTATAAAGGGAATTTAGCTTTTAGGTATGTACTTTCACAGTCTGATTTGGATCTTGCACTATTGGAAGCAATCAAAGTTTTCTTAGTCAATATACCATCGGCTAAACGATCTGGACTTATCATTGATAAACCTGTATATATTAATGTCAGTGAGAAAAGGCAAAGTCATCACAAAAATGAGGCTACACTATCGGTTACTCAAATGGAATTTATAAAATGTGTATTAATTCCTCTATTTGACTCTATGAGTTGACTTTCTCAAAAACAATTTGATTACTCTTTATGAAAAAGTCTTATCTTGCTAAAAGAGAAAGGGCATCACTACACGGAAGAGGGTTTTAAGTTAATAACTTTAATAATAAATCAAATGAATAAACATCGACTATCTTCATCTGGTAGCCCTCTTGTAGACCGTGTGTGCTTAAATTCCAAGATTCAAGATATGTTAGGTAAGTCTGTGTATGAAAATAAGAATGGAAGGATTTGAATATCGTCTGAAAATAGGTACTTGAATGAAGGAGGAGTAGGTAAAGAAGTGCATCTGGTGGATACTGAAGGAAATACGATAAAAATATTCAAATCTTATAGTGAGGCAGCGAGATATTTAAATATATCTCGGGGAACCGTATTTAATAGAATAAAAAGTCGCCAGGTCTTTTCTTTTCAACAAAAAAATGTATACTTGAAAAGCCAAGGGTATTAATTGTATATTAGTAGCGGAAGTCAACCTGCTATGAGTTTGGGCGGTAAATCGGATAGTAGGTATATTAGTAGGTATATTAATCTTGAACGGCCTGTAGCAGTGGGGCAAGATAAAACACCTGTTTATTTTGTTATGAACCCTGATTGAAAATCGAATATAATAGGACGGATAGCTGCTCGACCTAGTGAACGAAAAAAATCTAGTAGGTCTAGATCTATTGTTTTAGTTGATGTGTTAAATAAAAGTGCATTAGTTTTTAGTACAGTATCTGATATGTCAAGGTATTTAGGTAGAAACGCTCTTACGGATACAGGGTATGTAAAAAATTATATGAACCCTACTAAGTTATATAAAGGTCGTTATGAGTTTCATTACCAAGACGAATTTACAGGGACTATTACAGGTAAGGGTTAATTGTCAACATCCTTTACGAATGAATAAGGATCTTGCCTTGCGCAAGCTCTCCTTCGGACCCTCTCTCATCTTTATTTTTCCCCCCTTTTTTTTAATAAATAATTTTATTAAAAAAAAGGGGGAAAAATTTAGTGGTGATGAGAGAGGGCTATATAATAAATACACAAGGTGTAGATAGAAGTTATCTGTTAAACGGATAATGCAACGCGATTTACGCTATTCAGGGGTAAGTACCCTAACTCGTCCCTATAAGTACCAAGGGCAAAAGGGTAGATTTGAGATTAAATCAAGTTTCTGTTCTTATAAATAGAGAAGGAACATTCTATGGTCTTATTGAACAATGGCCAAAACTGTAGTAAAGCTATGGTTATAAATCATCAAATTGCGGGAAACCCCTAAAGGAATCTTAACCAAGTAAGTATGGTAACATAACTTATGGCACAGGTAATGACTCGTGGTTATTTTTTGGCTTATTTATTTAATAAATAATTTAATTATTACATCTATAGCTTTATTATAATTAAATAAGCCAAAAAATTAGGTAAAATCAAGATTTATTATTCAATGGGCAATCCGCAGCCAAGTGCCTAGTATTTAATATTTGGTATGCAGTTCATCGACTAGACGGTGGTTGGTGTTATTAGTATTAGTATTAATAATGCTTAAGGTATAGTCAGCCCCCACCTGAAAAGGTGCAGAAAATATTTTAGTTAATATTCTATATATTTTTTGTTAAATAGATATATAATAATTCGTTAATTATATTTAGGGATCTCTACAATAGTTTGTTAAACTTATTTTAATGTAAAAAAAATCTTTATACAACACACCTTTTTTATCCGTGCTTGTCTTTCATAAAGACTATTGTAGTATTTGCATGATACAATTAGTAGAAGTATTTTTAATATTCAGTCCGTATTCAATAAACGTATTGAATTAGGTTCTATAGCTGCTATACCTTTAATTAGATCTTTTAGCTCCAGTAGATCTTTTACTTCAATTAGACCTGCTTTGCAGGGAAATAACCCTGAGTCTTTAGCGTTAGAGCATATTAATAGTGGAAAACCTACTACTTCATCAATTATCAACAAAATACTATTAAATCAAAATTTATCAGTTACTGATTATAAATTAGAAGAATTATTAAAAGTTAAAGGTGTAGAACTGGATCTACCTATATCTACACTCGAAAATAAAGAACTTTTAGCGGAATTAACTGGTAAATCTAAATATAAAGGTTTCTCAGGTGTATATATCTTTATACATACAAATACAGGTCATAAATACGTAGGTTCATCGAATTTATTAAGACGTAGAATGGATTACTATTTTAAAGGAAATTTACCTTTAGTGGGTAAATTTTTACCTTTAATGGGTAAATTTTTACCTCTACTGGAGAAAGAAGGTCTAAAAGCTTTTAAATTAATTATATTTAAATTAGATAGTAATATATTTGATAGTCAAGACGCTTTAATATTAGAACAGTATCATTTATTAAGCAAAGAATTCCACTTGAATACTTTAAGAGTTGTTAATGCAGGATCGCTTCGCACAAAAGGTGATGCTGTATATGTTTATGATTTAACATGTAGTACTCTTTACTATCATGCTAAATCTAATATTGAGTTAAAAAGAGTGTTAAAAATACATACTGAAACTAGTAAAAAGTATGTAGATTCTAAATTACCATATCTTAATAAATTCTTACTATTAAGCTATCCCATACCTCAAGCTCTAACAAGCAATCTTTCAGTAAATGAATTAGTAGATATGATGCAAAAAGAAAGACGTGATGCATATAGCTTAGGTACTCGTAGAAGTATTTTAGTTGAATTAGAAATTAAAGAAGGAAATACATTTGTAGATTATAGAGGTCAAAAATTAAATTTTGATTCTTTAACATCTTGTATTGAATATTTAAGAAAATTAGGTCTAACTATTAAAAGAGACACTCTGACTAGATATATTAATAATGAAAAAGTGTTTCATAATTTCTTATGTAAATACTCAGATAAAGTTTTACCTGATAATTTTGAAGAAGTAGGATTAATTATTGATGAATATAAAAAACTAAAAGTATATACAGACTTAGCTTTATTAAAAGTTAATAGAAAGAATAAACCTATATTAGTAAAAGGAGAAAATTTCTATCAAGAATTTGAAAGTATTACAGATACAATAGAATATTTTAATTCTTTAAACATCAAATTAGATAGAAAAGCTTTATATCTTCATTTAAAAGATGGTAAAATTTATAAAGACTATTCTTTTGCTTATAAATAGCTAGATAAAAATTTTTTCTCTTGCTGGATTATAAATATTAATCCTTTACATTAGATAAAGGTAGAGTTATTTTGCAATGTTCAGCTCTCCTCTTCATAGTAAGTACACCTCGGTATAGTACAGGTTCTCTGTTCTCTTACGTAGGTTATGGTCAGAAGAGAAGCTATAGTGCTAATAACTATATAAATAAATTTAATAAAGTCAAGACTGAGTATGATATTTTACCCGATAACTCTGTAATTAAACGTTCAGAATCTTTGGTTTATTCTAGAGTGGTTTTGTCATGTTCAGATGTAATTGGAACGTTATATGGATTAGTTGCAAATAAAGAGATAAAAGATTATTATCATACACCAGAAAGTTTACATGTGCCAGGTATATATTGTTTTTTGAGCAAAGATGGTTTATCCTTTTATATAGGGTCATCTTTGAACATGTATACTAGATATACACGGCATTTATCTAATTTAAAGCAGGATTCCAATAAACGTAATTATGAGGCTAGCCCTAAGTTTTATAACTATATACGTAAACATGGGCTAGATAGTTTATCTTTTGGGTGTTTGTTGGTAATTAAAAACTAGCCTGGTATGTTCACTGGTTTCAACCTTTCTAAGGAAGAAATCAACTTTTTAACTTTGTTAATGCAATTAGATCTTATAATAGCTGAGCAATTCTTTTTAGATACTTTCGGTCTTTCCTTAAATGTTGCTCCAATGGTTGGTACAAGAGAAAGTAGTGTATTATCTGATGAGACTAAAAAAAGAATGGGTGATGCTCGCCTAAACTTAGATATTACACTTTCGGATGATCAATGACAAGTCATTAGAGCTAAAGCTAGTGAAGCTTGAGCTAAGGAAAGACCAGGAAGCCAAAGAAGGGAAGCTATAAGTGAATTTCATGGTAGAGCTGTTCTGGTTAAAGATTTTTATCAAAAAGTGATTGGAGAGTTTAGCTCGGGGTTAAAAGTGTCGAAATATCTTGGGGTTAATCGTAATAAAATTAGTCTTTACCTAACGTCTGGTGATTTACTCGAGAGTAAAATAGGTCCTGGTTTATTACAAGAAAAAGTGAGTCCAACTAATAAGCGTTCCTATGAGATTCAAGTTTTGGATCAAGATATAAATCTCTTGGCTAGTTATAGTAGCTTAAGGGCTGCCGCTAAAAGTTTGGATGTTTCGCCTTCTTCTATTAGCACAACCTATTTAAATAAGAATAAGTTAGGTAAAGTATATTTTATTAGTAAAGTAAAAGTATTAGTAAAGTATATTTTATTAGTAACAGGAATAGGATTAAAAAGCTTTTTTTTATTATTACTTCCTTATATATAGAATTTTTTTTTTTTATCTAAAATATAACTACTATTGTTTACCTGTCTAATATGTAGTTATTCGCATATAAAAAAGATGTTTTTTTTTACGTTAAGATATTGTAGATTAATCGCAATGTAGTGAGATATGTGGTATTTTACACAGTAGTATGCCAATAGTAATAGAATCAGTTTCTATAGAGAAATTTTTAACATGATTAGAAGAACAATAGCATACTCACTATCTGAGTAGCTAGTAATACACTTGGTAAATAAACCCTGTGTTTTATTTAGTCTTTTGTATAAGCTATATACTTATGTTTAGAATAAATATTTTTAAATGTAAATCCCATAATATATGGAACGTTTAAAGTTTTACTTTGGACTAAGGGAGAAGCACTATTTATAGTTTAAAGCCCTTGTTGTTTAATATGCCAATAGTAATAGAATCCGTTTCTATAGAGAAATTTTTAACATGATTAGAAGAACAATAGCATATATTTTTATAATTTATAATTGTTTATATAATTACTAATTATATTACCTAGACTGGATACTTCTCCTCTGGTCAGAGTAAATTATTTAATTTGGATAATATAAAATATATAGTAATTATTTGTAATTATAAAGAATACTTTAATCGCTGTTGTTTTTTTTTCTTGGGGTGTAGGTTTTGCTATGAAGTAAGACTTGTTTCTATAGTAGAATAAAAATAAATATATGTGTATATTATATATATATAGTAAATATAGTAATAATGTTCTATTATTATTAGCAAATAGTATAATAATGTTCTATTAATAAATATTAGAATAGACGGAGGCTATAATTTATGGTTGTTAGTCACGAAAGGTGGCGGTGGGGGGGCCTCTTTAATATCTATAGCCCTCTGGCTAATACTAGTGGTTTTTTTTGTCATGGCAAGCAGAAGCGGGTTTTATTGAAGATATTTTTTGCTTTTGCTTGTCCATTTTATAAAAAATATTTTTTTTTTGCTTTATAATGTTTGCTCATGCTCAATATAAGGAGCTGGTGTGAACCCTCCAATTTTTCAAACGGTTCAAAACATAAATTTAATAAACAATGAAAAAAACAAAATATTTTAAATATACGGGGATTGGTTTTTCGACCTTAGGAATGAAAGTTATATCACTAGCGCATAGTTTTTGTCTTTTAATGTGTCTTTCGACTGTTAGACACAGGACGAATTTATTTAGCACATCAATAAAGAAAAAAATATTTTTATTTATAGAAAACAAATATCAAAGGGATGAAGTTGTTACTATACCTGCTAAAATGGATATCTTTATCTTTTTTATCTGATTTCTTTATATATTAATTGTTCCGATTTTTTATATTAATATGTTTATCTTTTGTCATACTATAGACATCTATAGTATATCATCATATAATACCTTCTCTTTAATCTTTATTTCTTTTTCTCTAATTTATGGTTTAAGTATGGCTACTTTAAATTCATTATTAGGTAATAAATATAATAACTGAAAAATGCTTCGTAGTATTTTATTTTCCTACTCATTATCTCAATTAATACTTTTATTTTTACTGGTTATTGTGGTGGCATGTTTTATTATAAGCTCTTTGGTGTTTATATTAAATCTTTCTGCACCTAGTTTAACTTCATGGGTATGGCTGCGTGTAAGTTTATTACCTTTAGTTATTTATAGCTTAGGTATTATTATCTCTTTATATCTAAAAATCTTTAATTTAAATAAGGAGAACACTGAACTAGATCTAAGTTTATTTAGTCCTAATATGTTTAAAGCTATTACTTTTAAGAGATTCTTATACTGTAGTATTGGTGTTTGTTTAGGTTATTCTTTAAAAACTTTCTGGAGTTTTTTGTTTAGTGTCGAAAGATGTGGTAGTGAAGTGTGTCCTTCGTGTTCGAAGAAATGTGAAACATGTCAAGCATATCGTACAGAAGCCATATTACGAAAAAAAAAATTAGACTTTTTATGAGATAGTGTTATTTTTGCAAAAATTGTAAATTTAGGGGTATGGTTAGAATCTACCTTTACTAAAAATATATGTCAAGTTATTAACAGTAATTTTTTAAGTATTAAAGATTGATGACTAGAAGAATCTAGTTTTAAACATGGATGGCTATGACTAGAATTCACTTTTAAAGATTGATGTCTATGACTACAATCTACTTTTAACGACTTACGTCTAGAAATTATAAAAAAAATTTTTCCTGTTGTTAAGTGCGATAGTGGTGATGATGAGTGATTACCTAGCCAAAAAGCTCAATCGGCTAAAGCTAAAGGTAAACGCCCTGCTATTGAGTCTGACTCTTCTGGAAATGATTCTTCTGGAAATGATTCTTCTGAAAATGATTCTTCTGAAAATGATTCTTACCATGAAGATGATAGTAATAGTGAGTTGGAAAACCTTGATGAAGAAATAACTAAAAAAGAAGCGCGTAATATGAAAAAAGCAATAGCTAAATCACGTAGAGATACGGAATTAGCTAAGCGACCTGGGGAATCTTCTAGTAGTCGTGTAGTAGAAGAACTTTCTAAGGAATCAGGTCAATCAGAACCATTAAAAAAAGGAGCCAATATTAAATATTTTGGTGACAAAGGCCCTAATGAAATGGAGGATTGGGAAAAAGAGGATCTAAAAAAAGAAAAAAAGAAAGCAAGTAATTTAAAATATCGTAGTAAACCTTCTAGTAAGATTAAGGAAAAAGAAAGAGTACTTAAAAATAAAGATAATTTATTAGATAAAGAGAGAAGAAGATATCATAATTATTATAGGGAAAATGTTTTAGAAAAAAAGCATTTAAAGAGATTTAGTTTAACAAAAAAAGAACTAGATGATCTAAGGGCAGAAGAAAGGCAAGCATACCTTGACAAATTGAATAAAAAGACGAAAGAACAATTGGAAGAATATCGTAGAAAGGAAGCAGAACGTGTGTCAGAATACAATAAAGCAAAAAAAGCTAATATGACAGATGAAGAGTTGAAAAAATACCGAGCCAAAAAGGCTGAAGAGTCTAGAGAAAATACTAAGAAAAGAACGAGAGAACAAAAGGATGCTAAGAATCAAAAGGATAGAGAAAAACGTAGTAAAAGAACGGAAGAACAACGGAAAGTTGATAATGCAAAACAGCAAGAAAAACGTAGACAAAGAACGGAACAACGAAAAGCTGAAAATGCTAATAAGCCTAAAAATGTGTTACCTGTTTCTCCTGACATCGATGGTGAGACTTCTTCTCTTAGTGATCTTAATTCGGAGTATTTTAATGATTCAGATGATTAATAATAGGTGTTCTTAGTTACCCCTGAATACCCTTAAATTTTTTAATTCTAAAAAAGGGAAAAAAATAATAAACGGTAATATGGCTGTGGCCATATTGTACTCATCTCTTTATGCTTGTTTACACAGCAAGAAGAAATGGGAGGGCGGGTTGAGGGTATGGTTAGGCTGAGTGGTTACTAAGAAGGTTGTTATTTCGCCAAGGGTGTAAACATATATGCACGACTTAAATAAGTAGATACTATTAAAACCAGGAGTTATAGAGTAAGGATAATAGATATTATCTTGAAGGTAGATAGCTATGTTGCCGATTTATAATATTTGTTATAAGATACTTATAATAGTTCTATTGTTAGCTTTTTCTACTTGTTATATATTTATTATATATAAAGAGATCTTTCCCTGCCTTTTTGCCTTTTTTTATATTTATAATCTGATTATCTGCTCCTTTTGCAAAAGGTGATAAATAATTATTTATAATAAAAAAGGCAAAAAAAAGCTGGAAGGTGGCATAACCAGTATGGCAAAAATATGGGCTTTATTTTTTTTAGCGCTAAAAAAAATAAAGCCCATATTAAGGGATATGCTGTAGATGGTTCTATGTTTTGATTGCAGATCTTAAATTAGGGGTTCAATTCCTCCATATCTCTGTATATATGCTATATCTATTATATATAACATATAAACTATAAATAATATTGAATAAGTAGAATAGTTCCTTATATTTTAACAATTATAAGTATATAGATGAACTAACCACTAAAACAAAGGCTAAATATAATTTAGCCGATTAATAAGCCATAAGAATTTTTCTTAAGTTATATATTCTTACAGATTAGATGGTACAAGCCGCTAAAACCATAGGGACAGGTTTGGCTACTACCGGTTTAATCGGTGCAGGGGTAGGTATTGGGGTTGTTTTTGCG
This sequence comes from Myriosclerotinia sulcatula, assembly GCA_902810775.1. Classification (NCBI taxonomy): domain Eukaryota; kingdom Fungi; phylum Ascomycota; class Leotiomycetes; order Helotiales; family Sclerotiniaceae; genus Myriosclerotinia; species Myriosclerotinia sulcatula. The sequence goes on along the minus strand of CADDYZ010000001.1, from coordinate 235,408 downwards.
GCATTAATCTTGGGAGTAGCTAGAAATCCCTCGTTAAGAGCACAACTTTTCTCTTACGCTATATTAGGGTTCGCGTTCGCATTCGCGAGGGGTTTATTTGCATTAATGATGGCTTTTTTTTCAGTTATTTTGTACTTTTTCTCTTTTGAGGGTTTTCACGGTTAGCACGAATTATAAAGCAAATTTTTTTAATATTAAAATGAAAGCATCTTTTAAAACACGTAAAGGGTATTATCACACCCGCCTTTCATACTTGGTGGCTTCTCACTCTTTATCCCGTTTAGCTAACATTGTGTCACATGAGCGTAAAGTTAGAGAATTTTCCGTCTCTAAAGATTTTAATATAAAGAGTTCTCCTCTTAGTGAAAAAGCTAAGGGTAAACGCCCGGCTACGGAGGATAGTCCTCTTGAGGATAATAATCAGGAGGATGATAATAAAGAATCTGGACAAGGTTCTTTAGCCAAACGTCCACGATATACTGATAATCCTGTTTCAGTGCTAAATACTGAGGATAACCCTACTTCGTCCAAGAATGCTAATGAGTTGACCGATGATGCGGAAGCAGAGAAGGAGTCCTTTGAAGACGATCATTCTGACGAGGATTATTTGGATAGTCCTGAATATGCGAGATTGTGCTATAAAGCTGAGGTATACTATAGGGTTAGACGTGTATTCCAAGGGTTGCCAGAGGATTCCAAAATGAGGGATCCTCTTAACTCTAAACGTCTGATCACTGAGGTAATAGCTAAAGAGGGTTTGGAGCCCAGAAATGAGGCAGAAGCTCAGGGAAAGAGAGAAATGACTCTGAAAGTTTTACCTAAAATACCTGATTGGCCTAAGCCTAGTTCTGGGACTTCTGGTTCTACTGTTTCTACCAGTACTTCTGGTCCTAGCACTTCTATTACTCCTGCATCCACAGATTCTGCTTCTAGTGGTCCTGCAAGCCAAGGAAATCCTACTACGGATAATCGTAGCCCCGTAGATTTTGTTGTGGATAAACAACAATCAGAACCGTTGGATTTCACGGATACCGAAGACTAGGCTTGTTTTGTTTGATAGTTACTTTAAAGCTTTAAGGGTTCAGACAAAACAAATAATTTGGGTTATATTTTAGTTTGCTCTAATACATTGATATTAGTATCAACATTATTTGTACATATATCTAGATTATTTTTAGTTTCATGAGATTTACCTACATAAGATTTACCTTTGTTAAATTTACCTTCATTATTTGATATGGTTAATAGACAACCATTAATTACTTGGGTTTTATATTGATCTTATATTACCTATACTTGTTCTTCAGTTACTCTGGTTATTTTTAAATAGTTAGTAAGTACTAGTACCTATGAGGAGCTATAGGGTAACAAATTACCCCTTCTAGCTTGTACACTACTAATCTTGTACACTACTAGCTAACCTTGCATACTCACTATCTGAGTAGCTAGTAATACACTTGGTAAATAAACCCTGTGTTTTATTTAGTCTTTTGTATAAGCTATATACTTATGTTTAGAATAAATATTTTTAAATGTAAATCCCATAATATATGGAACGTTTAAAGTTTTACTTTAAACTAAGGGAGAAGCACTATTTATAGTTTAAAGCCCTTGTTGTTTAATATGCTAGATTTTAAGCCTTAACCCCCTTTTTTGTATAGGTTTAAATGGTTTTCTTATTGCCTTTGAAGAAGTCCTCATTTAAATAATAATAAATAAATAAATAAAATGGCTATTTCGGATATAATGAATTTAATATTTCCAGTCCATAGGTTTGGTATATATTCCCTCCTAGCTAACGGAGGAGACTTAATACTTGAAGATCTAATTGGTTTATTACCCATTAGAGATTGATCTATTCTTTTTTTTTATTTGTATGATTTCTTATTTTTATGTACATGCGCTTCTTCAGGGACAATCATGATGGGATATTTCTAGATATTACAATTGAAAAGGTAGTTCTTGGTAATCAGGCATATTATTTTTTATTTGACTTGTGCTACCGTAATTCGTATCTACTAAGATTGCTCTATGTTTTAAAAACTAGCGGCATAACTGCTAATTTAACTTGTGTGGGAAGAGTGCGTCCTGGTTTAATGTTAACAGATAGTATGCACAATAATAATAAGCCACCTCTATGTCCCGCTTTATATAGCGTAAGTACAGGGAATATGCCGCTAGGATTACTAGGGCTTAATCTTCCATTAGCCGGTATGGTACATAGTGTACTAAATTACAAAGTATTAGTACCCGCGCCGAGTGATCTTGTTTATAGCTTTATTCACCATAACTTCAATATTATAATATAGGTAGCAGATGTGTATATATTACCTAGGGATATTTGGATTAATCGTACTATTGAAGTAGTGATACTGTTCCAAGGTAAATTTGTTACATTATTAGAATCAGAGTTTAATTTGCTATTAGACATATGTTTAGCTCTAAAAATACTTTAATCGCTAAATTTTTATTTATTAGTTAAAAGCTAAGGATGGTTTAATAGTGTTTACTATTAAAAGCATAAGTTCTATATTTAAGCTAGATAGTTATCTTAAAGGTAGATTACTATGTTAAGGGGCCCTTAAATGTTTAGGATTAATGTACTCTTTAAATAGATTAAGCCAAAATATGTAGGTATGAATCTTGACAGAATCTTGTGGTCTCAGCCAGGCCCGTAAGTTTAAATCACGTACTATAAGTAAAGTTTCCAACAGTTTGGACCTAAATTGGCTTATAGGTTATTTGTCGGCGCTTATTTTTTTTTCCTTTTTTTATAATTATAATCTGATTATTACGTGATAATCAAATTATTTTTATAAAAAATTGCTGCGCTAGAAAAAATAGGGGCCCCTTAAATGTTTAGTATTAGGCTATAAATTTCGCTCTATGATCCTAGGAGAAGCGTTATATTAGCTTAATTTAGCTGATATAATTAAAGCCCATTCTAGTTTATTTTTCTTGGCATGCTATACTATTCTACTCTACTCATAAGGTTTAGTAAATATGTACTATGCGGTGGGTTGTTATATAGTCCCTGTGGGACCCTCAAATGTTTAGGATTTCTTTATTAAATAAATAATAATTCTAAATAAAAACAAATTTATTTTTGTCTAGTTGGAAACTTACTTTAATTTAAGGTATGGGCTGAGCTAGTTCTTTATAACTTAGCCTTCACTATTTATGTAGTATATAGACACACCAATAAAACCATAATTACTCCTTATAAACTTAAAAACCAAGAACTCGCAGGCTAGACCTGTCCCGGCTGCGATTCTGATAATGTAGCAGTGAAAAAAAAAATGCGTACTATAAGCTGTAAATCTTACTATGTGCTGGAAACCTCTAATGCCTTAAATACTTAATAATTCTACCCCCCAATATGTAAAAATTTTAAGGATATTACAATGAGCTATCAGCAGGTAACCTCAGCGTATTTAATCGCTAGGGATCCTCAGAGACTATATGTAAGAGAATTTATGTAAGAGAATTCATGAGATAGTCCTTGTCCTTGTCCTATATTATATAACTATAGGACGGGAAACATGTAGTGCTGGGTTGGAGGTTTTTTAAGAAATGTTGGGGTTGCAAAACTGTTAGGCCTAGTAAACAGGAGTTAGCTTTAAGAGTGTTCAATGGTGTTGAAAGTACTAGTTCAGAAGCTTTAAATAGTCCATCAGCTTGATTTAATATAGCTATTGATTATAAAGAAGAGTTATCCTTCAGGATGGATCTTCTTAATAAGCATCCGGATTTGTGTAAGTATATACCGGAGTATAAGCCTGATATTTTTTTAGCTTTATTAAAGATAAGTAGGAATTTAGTTTCCAATTATCCTTCACACTTTGAGTTTACAGACGGTGGTCAGTCTATTAAGAATATAATAACTGGTAAAATATACTCTTTAGATAGTGGAGATCCACTATATACTTTAGGTTGTCTTATACCCCAAGATGTAAGCATCCTAAAGCTTGATAAACCTAGACGAAAGTCTGCTTTATTGGGTTCTATAACTCTTTACCCCGTGGATTGAATAGTTGAAGACCGTTTAGGTAGTAATATGGCTGCTATACATGGTAAAGTTCCAAAGTGATGAAATAAGCATCGTGCGGAGTTTGAGTTAATCTTTTCAAATAACCTAGGAGATAGCTATTTCTATCGAACAAATAAGTTTATTCAAGTTTCTAGCAATTTAGTTAGGAAGAGTTCTGAGGATTATGCCAAATTACTTAATAATACTGTAACTATTAAAGATCTTTATTTGCGTAGAGAATTTCAAGTTTTTACAGGTCTACCGAATGATTGTCTTATATTTACAGTAGAGAGCTATATTCAACCTTTAAGTTCATTAAGTTTAAAGGATTTAAAGAGTATTTACTCTGAGTTTGAATCACTTGATACGGCGTACTTGGAGTATCATAATTTTTTTTTTTGAGGGCCTATTTTAGACAGATATATCCGTACTGGTAAATAGTGGTTTTGGGGGTAGAGTAAACATGTTTTAATTGTATTTATGATTAAAGCCAGGAATTATTTAGTATAGATAGATAGCTATCTTAAAGGTAGATAATTATGTTAAGGGGCGGCGGGATTTTTTTCCCTTTTTTTATAATTATAATCTGATTATTACGTGATAATCAAATTATTTATTATAAAAAATTGCTGCGCTAGAAAAAATAGGGGCCCCTTAAATGTTTAGGATTAAAATACTCTTTATATAAATAGATTAACCAAAAATATGTGGGTATGAATCAAATAATTATAGACAGAATCTTGTGCTCTCATCCTGGCCTGTGAGTTTAAATTATGTACTCTAAGGTTTTCAAACAGTTTGGACTTAAATTGCCTTATACAGTGATTGTCAATAGAAAATCTTTATAATAATAAATATAAATATTTTGTAATGATGAATAGCTTTATATTAAATGATTAACAATAATAATAAATAAAATGAGTTTATCCTTAATACTTTTTTTAATAGGAATTTTAGGTTTTGTTTTAAATAGAAAAAATATTATATTAATGCTTATATCAATTGAAATAATGTTATTAGCTATTACGTTCCTAATTTTGATATGTTCCCTAAGCTTTGATGATATATTAGGCCAAACCTATGCAATATATATTATTGCAATAGCTGGTGCAGAATCGGCTATAGGTTTAGGTATTCTAGTTGCTTTTTATAGATTAAACTCTTCTCTTTTTTTATCCTGTCTATCCCGTGGCCAAACAACTTATTCGAAAGCCGTCAACAAGTTTAGCTTTAAAAGAATAGCAAGATGCTATTCTACAATGGCTAAGAATAACTATACTACTAACCAAGCTAAAATTTCTTCAATTGATCCTTGGTTAATTACTGGGCTTTTCGATGCTGAAAGTTCTTTTGTTGTAACAGTTTTAAAAACCCTAGATACAAAACAGGATGAAACGTTCAAGCTAGAGTTCAAATAAAAATGCATGAAAAGGATAGAGTTTTAATCCAGTCAATTTAAGAATTTTTCGGAGCTATAGGTTATGTATCTAAACTTAAAAATAGTTCAGCCGTAGAGTTTCTAGTTAGTACTTTAAAAAATTTAGTTGACGGAATTCTTCCACATTTTTATAACTACCCTTTAATTACAAAAAAACATTCAGACTATCTATTATTTAAACAAATTGTTTTACTTATGTTAAATAAAGAACATAATACTTTAGAAGGTATACAAAAAATAGTTAATATTAGAGCATCTCTTAATACAGGTTTATCTAAAGATTTAAAAGAAGCATTCCCTATGACTATTCCAGTTACACTAAACTTGGAAAACAGAATTAAAAATAATAATTTACATCCGGAATGAGTAGCAGGGTTTTCTACTGGAGAATCTAACTTTTTTATTGCTTGCGCTTCGCGAAAAAAATCTAAGAGTGGTTTATTTACTTCTTTACGTTTTTCAATAGCTCAACATTCCAGAGATCTTTTATTATTAGAAAGCTTTGTTAATTTCTTTGGTAGTGGCTTTGTAATGAATTATAAAAAACGTTTAGTATGTGAGTTTATTATTACAAAAATTGATCACGTAGTTGAACATATAATTCCTTTTTTTGATAAACACCCTATATTAGGGTCAAAGCACTTAAATTTCTTAGATTTTAAGAGTGCGGCATATATTGTTAAAAATAAAGAACACTTGAATGAAGATGGGCTAGGTTTATAAGAAATTTTACAATTAAAAAGAAGAATTACATTACTATACTCGAATAAGGCTATGAATAATCACAGTGTTGTAGACGGCACAGAGAAATCAGATCAAAAAAGGTCGAGTAAACCTCTGCCTAGTCATATTTTCAATATGGCAAAACCTTCAAATTGCGGGAAAGTCTTAAAGACAAATCTACCAAGTTAATACAGTAATGTGATTAATGGAACAGGTAATGACTCGTTGTTATTTTTTGGCTTATTTATTTAATAAATAATTTAATTATTACATCTATAGCTTTATTATAATTAAATAAATAAGCCAAAAAATTAGGTAAAAACGATTTGTATGAAGAAATTAAATAGATCATCCGCAGCCAAACACCAAAAACTCAAGCTCGCTCAAGTGGATGGTGCGCAGTTCATCGACTAAATGTAGGTTGGTAAATAATTGTATACTAGCGAAGCCATCTTTTTTCAATAAAAAAAAAGTTTTGAAAAGATAGGACAAAAATTATTTGCTTAAGGTATAGTCAGGCATAACCAAAAAGTTATGGGAATACCCTGGCCAACCTAAGGGAATAAATAAAATTCCTAAGGTAAAGGGGGAAAACGAAGAGGAAGTATCGCAATAGAATATAAATAATGTATTTAGCTATAATAACTTTACCTTTATTAGGATCAATAGTTGCCGGCTTTTGGGGTAGAAAAGTCGGAGTTAGCGGAGCACAATTTATTACATGTTCAAGTGTAATTGTAACAACCTTACTAGCAATCGTAGCTTTTTTTGAAGTAGGTTTAAATAGCATACCTGTGTCAATAAACCTTTTTAGATGAATAGATAGTGAATCACTAAATGTTTTATGAGGTTTCCATTTTGATAGTTTAACAGTTTCAATGTTAATACCAGTTTTAATCGTTTCTTCTTTAGTGCATATTTATTCTATAGGATATATGAATTCAGACCCTCAAAATTCAATTTGTTATTTAAGGGGCGATAGACTAGTTAGTCTCCATAAACGAAAACAACAAGTTCGAACTTCTAAACCTTTTTTTTTTAAACGTTGTTATTCTAATCAATCCCCACTAGCCCGGGAAGGGCAGGGTGGTTCTATAAGGGAAAACCTTTGTAAAGAACTAATAGATAATAATTTCTTCGAGTGATTCTGTGGATTAACCGATGGTGAAGGATCTTTTATGTTTCTTCGTACACGGGACGGTTACGGGTTTAAATTTGCAATTCAACTACACATTGATGATATAAAAATGTTGCATTTAATACAAAGTACCTTAAAAATAGGTAAAGTTTATATTACCGGTTCAGCGGCTAGGTTTGTGGTAACAAATGTTAAAGATACAGCTATAATTATCAATATTTTTAGCAGCTATAGTTTAAATACTACTAAACTTCTTAACTTTATTGACTTTAAGAAGGCTTTTGAGATTTACACTAGCTCAAGGTTAAAATCTGAAGATATTATTGACCAAGTGGAAAGAATCAGATGTGGCATGAATAGCTTAAGATCTGATTTTACTCTTCCACCATTCTATCACGCACGTATTACATCTTATTGATTACTAGGGTTCGTAGAAGGGGAAGGATCTTTTGGAATAAATAAGAACTATACTTTAGTGTTTAGCCTTGGGCAATCTGACAAAGATTTAGCCTTAATGGAAGCTATACGGGATTTCCTTGATAATTTAGCTATTGTTAGCGTGAAGGGACAAGAATTAGCAGGAGGTGCAGTTAAACTTAACGTTAAAAATTATAACAAAATGGTTTACCTATCAATTAACCGTTTAGACTATATATCTCGTGTACTAATTCCTTTCTTTGACTCTCTTAGTTGAAAGTCAAAGAAAGAATTGGATTATAAAGATTGAAAAACAATATTAAAATTTCGTAGCTTAGGTCTCCATTACACTGAAGAGGGAGTTAAAGTAATTAATATTATTTTAAGCCAAATGAATAATAATCGTTTAACAACTAGGGAATCTTGCTTTGTAGATAGAGCAGTTTTAGATTGTGATATTAAAAGGTTATTGGAAGGGCCATCTAATTTTGAAATAAAAGAAGATGGTAGAATATTCATTAAGTCTTTAAATAAGAATCTAAATAATAAAACTAAAATTAAGTTGGATCTTGTGGATATGGCGGGTCTTGTTATTAAGTCCTTTGATTCCTCGGCTGACTGTGCAAAATACTTAGAGGTAAGTCCGATGACAGTACATCAAAGGTTAAGAAAAGGGAAATCCTTTTTATACCATGGTAAATTAATCTCTATTAAGAGATCAGCATCAGGGTTAGAAGGAGAAGACATACTTAATAGTATATAGAAGGAGATTATTTCTAGCTTGCTACTACGTGTACTGCTGCTACTGTGTGCTGTCTTGTCTGCTACAGGAGCAGTAATAGTAACAACAAGAGCAAGAGTAGTCAACAACAGTTACTGCAACAGCCGTGGCTGTTGCAGTACTTAATAAGTAAGTACTTTTTAAGTAAGTAGTTTTTAAGTAAATTGTAGATATAATCAAAAGTTAATTATAAGTGAGTGTATAAATTATCGTTACTTAATTAGGGTCTTCTTTCCTACAGGACTAATATATCAATAATCTAATTCCTATTTTTTTTTTTAGAGTTTATTCTTATTTGCCATCTTGGCACCGTTGGCTTTATTAATGGGGTCAGCGTACTTGTATGTAAGGCTGTTGTGTATATTCAATTCAATGAACTTAGTCTAGTTTCCATAGTATTATTTAGGTGTTCGCCCCTCGAGGTCGCGTAAGGGGAAAACGCGTCTATGGGGGGTAAATTGTCAAACTCCGGGGACGTCCTAAAGCTTCAGGTACCAAGCTATAACTGAAAAGTTCTAAGTGGCTGAAATAATTACTCAGGTATGGTAATAAGCCTTAAGACGAGTGAAAACGAAATGGACTATCGCGGATCTAAACCAGTAATACTAAATAATATTACTGTAAAAGAGCAAAGAGTAGACGACAGTTCATTGATTAAGCCGCATTTTATCAGTGTAAGGTGTACTCTAGGGTGTTACGAAAGGAACAGAGGTGTGAAGCTCGGTTTCAACCTGCAACAAGGTTGAAACCCCTATGTCAAGGTCCCATCTAAACTATTCGGTTTAAAAGAATTCTCTACCTGTGATTCTGCTCATGCTCGCACAGTAAATCCTGGGGTCTGATCTGGTTTAATAGATGGTGAGGGTTCGTTTGGTATAACGGTAGACAGAAGTAAAACACGTCAATTAGGTTGACGTGCACCATTAAAGTTTCAATTAGGTTTACATACGAAAGATCTTAATGTATTATATCTATTACAACAACATTTGGGTGGTATTGGTTCTATTCATTTAGCTAAAAAGCGAGATATAGTTAATTATTCAATAGACTCATTTGAAGATTTGAATAAACTTATTCTTTATTTAGATAAATATCCGTTATTAACTCAAAAAGCCGCGGACTTTTTATTATTTAAACAAGCGGTAAAACTTGTAAATAATAAAGCTCATCTTCAAGTTGAAGGTTTAAATCAAATAGTAAATATAAAAGCATCGATGAATTTAGGTCTATCTGATATGTTAAAGTCAGAGTTTGCTGGATGTACTCCAGTTGAAAGGCCTGTTATAAATTCGGGTAGTGTATGTTTAGACCCGGATTGGATTTCAGGATTTGTCAGTGCTGAGGGGAATTTTGACGTTCGTATTCCAACCACGAACAGTAAATTAGGTTATCGAGTACAGTTGATATTTAGAATATCTCAACATAGTAGAGATCTTAAACTGATGGAAAATTTAGTTGAATATTTTGGGTCTGGAAAGGTGTACAAATATGGTGGTAAGTCTGCTGTTAGTTTTACAATTGTGGATTTTACAGATATTACCAATATAATTGTCCCATTCTTCAGTAAAAATCCTATCATAGGTATAAAACTCTATGATTATCTTGACTGATGTAAAATTCATAGTTTAATGATTAATCGTGCTCATCTTACGGTTGTAGGTGTACAATCTATTAGAGAGATAAAATCTGGTATGAACACAGGTAGAAGTATTTAAGACTAATAACCTTTGTTAACGTCAAACACCCGATAAACCAGTTGCAGGATGAATTTGACTTAAAAGCATAATCAACGATTCTTTAGCTATTTAAGTTTATTCACTTTCATGATGATTGTGCTAGTAACAGCCAACAATTTCCTACTTATGTTCGTAGGTTGAGAGGGTAGCCAAATAGAAATAAAATGCCCTAAATGGTTAATTATATCAGACGATAGTGTTTTAAATTTTATGTTTCTTATGCATACTTGTAATCAAAAAAGATTTTTTTTTTCAAACAAATTAAATTCTTCTCAACGAATAGGCCCCCATAATTTAAATATAATATCTTTAATAATAGGTTCTTTATTAAGCAATTCATACCTCGAAAAAAGAGGATGTGGTATTAGAATAATATTTACAAAATGTAGTAATAATGTGGAATATTTAATGTGATTTCATTCAGTGTTATTTAATGCTGGATATTGTAGCAAAGCAAAGCCTAAATTATTTAAGTTAATAGGTAAATATAATAAAGTGTTGTTTATTTATAGTTTCAAAAGTTATAGTTTTTCTAGCTTTATCTGATTATATAATATGTTTTATAGAGATAACATAAAAATTATACCACGTTATTTAGATGGATATTTTACACCTTTAGCTTTAGCTACTTTATTCTTATCACCTACAAAATTAGAAAAAAGGTTTGCTAAAACATTAATTTTAATAGAGGATTTCAAGTATTTATCACTTCTTTTGAAAAAAGAATATAATATAATTACAATTATTAATGATAGCAGCCTTAATGCCTGTAAGTACTCTAGTGTATCCTTATATATTGAGAATACTTCTGTTTCTACTTTTTCTAAAATAATAAAGCCACATTTGTTACATTCACAATATCACTTATTAAATAGGCCTACTCTAAAATTGACTTTCCCTGTCAGTCATGGTATTCATAATTATTCTTATATCCCTAAAAGAGGTTTTCAAGTAATAAAGATCTTACCGATATAAAATATACCCTTAACTATAAAAGAGAGTATATCTTGAATTTAGAGCAAAAAGAGGCTCTTATTGGTATAATTTTAGGAGACGGATTTTTAGATAGAGCTAAACCTAATCATAATACAAGATTGCGTGTAGAGCAATCATATCCTGAAAAGGAGAAATATTTAAGAAGTTTATATGAATTACTTGAACCCATGACTACTATGAGTCCTACAATTTTAACAAGGAAGGATAAACGTAGCGATACTCAAACTCAATCTCTTTATTTTAGAACTTTAGCTATGCCTTGTTTAAATTATTATTATGATTTATTTTACAAGGAAAGAGTTAAAATTGTACCTAGAAACTTGGGTCCATTGTTAACAGCTAGAGGGTTAGCTTACTTAATTATGGATGATGGAGGTAAATCAGTATATAATCAAACTATATTACATACTAGATCTTTTATGCTTGAAGATGTTAAATATCTTCAATCTGTTTTATCTGAAAATTTTTGTTTAGTCACTAGATTAGAAGAAAAGAAAAAAGACCAGTGAGTTATATACATCCCTGTTAGACAAGTGACTAAACTTAAAGATATTGTAGGGCCTTATATGCACGAGAGTATGTTATATAAAATATAATAATAAATACTTATTTATTATAGTTTTCCATAGTTAGTGATATTATATTTAGAAAATCAAAATAGTTTCATTAAACCAGAAACCTGGTTTAAACAGGAGAATAATTAGATTAAAATTCTTAGGCTAAGAATAGGAGTTTTAATATATCACTAGCTACATCATTGAAAACGATCAAAGAAATTTTAAATGAATTTAAGAGATCGTCGGTTATATTTAGGATCGCGATCGACTAGTACAATGATGGGTGCCTGAAATGGTGCTTAATGCATAGTCAAACTCTTTATATTATATATATAATATGCTAGGGCTTTAAGTAAATCCTAACAGGTTTTAAAGTACAGGAGTTAATATATTGATTATTTAGATGACAATATATGAAACTTAAGATTTGGTTGGAATTTGTAGTTATCTTTTAGTTAGTTTCTGATTTACTAGAATAGCAGCAAATCAAAGTTCTATATCTGCTTTATTAACAAACAGAGTGGGTGATTGTTTTTTAACTGTAGGTATGTTTGCGGTGCTATGATCGTTTGGTAAGACAAAAATTTTACAAGTTTCCAAGTGTAGAAAAGAAAGTTCTTTAGGTGATTTGAAATATAAGAGGTCCGCCGTACAAAGCAGGAGAGGTTTTGTGGGTTTAAATAATCAAGTACGAAGATATTCTACAAGTCTAGCCAAAGAAAATGGTTTGCTTGGGCCATATTTGGCTGGATTAATCGAAGGCGATGGTTATATAGGTGTTCAAGATCCTAAATCTAATACTAAAGTTGTTTATCGCCCAAAAATTCTGATTGTTTTTAACATTAATGATAAACCTTTGGCTGAAAAATTGTCTACTGAATTAAAAGTAGGTAAAGTTGTTGACAGAGAAAAGGCAGGTCATGTTTTATTACAAATTTTAGCCAAAGAAGAAGTTTTAAAGATAATCAATTTAATTAATGGACATATGCGAACACCTAAATTAGAAGCTTTACATAGAGCTATTCGTTGAATAAATGAACGAGATAGTACTTCTATACCTTGCCTAGGTTTAGATTTGTCCTCTTTAGATAGTAATAGTTGATTGGCAGGCTTCGCAGATGCTGATGGTAATTTTAATATAACATTATACGACCGAAAGAAAAATGGAGTTTTTTTAAGGACAAGTGTTCAAACTTCTTTCCGTATAGAAGTTAAACAGAATTCTTCTAGAGAAGTTTCTCAAGACCAAGGTGGGGCTAGTTATTTTAACATTTTAAGTGAGATTGCGGCTTTTTTTACTGTCAGTCTATATACTAGAACTAGAAAAGCCGAGGATAAATTGTATTATGCTTTTATGGCTATAGCTCATAACTCTAGAAGTCACGAGATCGTCAGAAAATATTTTGATCGTTTTCCTTTATATTCATCTAAATATCTCGCGTATAAAGATTGATGTCTTGTTCAAGATTTTCACAGAGGAAGTCTAAACAAGGAGAAATTAGATAAGATTAAAATTATCAAAAATAATTTTAATAGTAAGCGAAATGTCTATAACTTTTCACATTTGGATTCTTTACAATTTAAATAAATTGCCGGGAGTGATAGTAATATCATTCATATTATATAACTATATGACGGGAAACTTCTAAAGTCATTTTATAGGAATATTGTGAAAACATCCATGGAGATGCGTACACAGACCTTAATTATTAAAATGAATAGATCTGGCCGATTAAAAAAAAAATCGGATTAATTTTTCATAAGGTTGCATTCCAAATCAGCTTTGTTTGGTTTGGGATATTATTTAAGTAAATTAAACCAGTGAAAATGGACAATCCGCAGGAAACATTAAATATTATTAATATTGAGGATCCTCAGAGACTACGCGTTATATACCCTACCGGTAGGGTAAAGATATAGTCCAAAATATGGTTGAAAGGCTACATTATATTTGAATATCGATTATAGTACTGTATTTTCATTAGCTCCTTTTGTTAGTGAGAACATTGTTACAATTATAGGTATTTGCTTATTAATTGGTGCTATGGCTAAAAGTTCTCAAGTTGGATTACATGTTTGATTGCCGATGGCTATGGAGGGTTTGTATAGGGCTTTCCTTAAACTTCACTGTATGCGGGAACATCCTGTTTCGATATTCTGGTCCACTGTTTACTTTGTAAGCTTCGGTAAAATTCAGAATGAAGAACAATCCGCAGGAAACCAGATTAACAATTTGGGCTCCTCAGAGACTACGTGTGAAGCGATTACATTAAGTGATAAAGAAAAGTTTAAATGATGGTTAATTGGATTTGCTGAGGGAGATGGTAATTTTAGTGTAGATAAAATAGGTTATTTAACTTTTAAGGTCACACAATCTAGCGTAGATGCACAAGTATTATTTTATATTAAAAAAGAATTAGGTTTTGGATCCGTGACGGAGCAAAGCAATTTAAACCAAACTCATCAATTTAGAGTAAGGAGTAAAAAGAATCTACTAAAGATAATAGATATTTTTAATGGTAATTTAATAACTAAGGCTAAAAAGGCTCAGTTTAAATCATGATTAGAAGCTTTTAACAACAAATATGGTACTAATATCATACATATAGAATCAGACAAAAAAGTAACCTTATGTAATGCTTGATTATCTGGTTTTACTGATGCAGAAGGTTGTTTTACTTCCAGTGCATTTTTAAACAAAAATACAGGTAAACATATTGTTCAAGTGAGATACGTAATATCACAAAAAGATGATGTAGAATTTAGTACGTATCTTGCGGGTTTAATTGATGGATATATTACATATGTTAAAAGTTATGATGGTTATAACACTGTAGTTAATTTCAGTAAACTTAATAAGGCATTAAGTTATCTACACAACTATCCCTTAAAATCGAAAAAACATCTTTCTTACTTGAAATGATTAAAAGTATATGACTTAGTTAAAGATAAAAAACATTTAACTGATTCAGGTATAAAAATAATCAAAGAAAAATTTAAACTTATTAACAAGTAATGTAATTGAAGATATAGTCCGAACAACAATGTAAGTTGTTGAGTATTTGTGCAGTATTTGTGTAATTATTTTTTTACATATAGCACGAGTCAACTAATTCGCCTACACCAGTTTCTGCATTAATACACGCCGCCACTATGGTAGACAACGCAACTATAAATAATAATAAGGTCCCCGCATCTACATCCTTTGGATCAGGAAAACTTATTAAATCAGTAAATAAGGATTTAGATCCTTATTTTATTACTGGTTATGTAGATGGAGAAGGAAGTTTCTCGGTACGTCTTAGAAAATCTACTGAATCAAAATGAGGTTTTAAAATTTTACCTGTGTTTTCGATAGGAGCACAAGTTAATCCTTATAATAAAGAGTTACTTGAAAAGGTAAAGGAATTCTTTGGAGGGATAGGTTGAATTAGTACTAGTGGTAACATGTATACTTATGAAGTTACTTCTTTAAAAGCTTTACGTACTATTAAGACTCATTTTGAAAAGTACCCTCTTGAAACAAGTAAATGTATTCATTTCAAATTATTCTCTGAGATAATAACTTTACTTGAAGAAAAAACACATTTTGAATATGAGGGATTTATAAATATTCTTGCTATGATATCAGTTTTTCCTAAGGGTTTATCTAAATCTGTATTAGAAGCTCACCCTCAAGTAGTACCTATCAAAAAACCTGAACATTCAGCAGGTAAAACTTTATTAAATCCTTACTGAATAGCAGGATTTGTACAAGCGGATGGTACGTTTGGTTTAAATTATCTTAAATCGGTAAGAATGAAATTAGGTTATACTTGTCAACCACAATTTCGTATAACTCAACATGAACGAGATTTAGTTGTATTAGAAAGAATTATTAAAACTTTAGCTTGTGGTAATATAGTTAGACCTTCTTCTGGTAGAGATAGATATGATATTTCAGTTGCAAATATTAAGGATATCTCTACAATAGTTATCCCTTTTTTTCAAGATTATTCTTTGTATGGCGCAAAATATCACGATTTTCAGTCTTTTTGTGTGGGTATTTCCATCATTGAAAAAAAAAGGGCATCTTACTCCAGAGGGTTTGGATCTATTAAAGTTATTAGCCTACTTGATGAATACATACAGAAAATTTTAAAAAATTTTTTGGTTTATAGGGGTTGTAGATTGGGTAAGTGTGCCGAAACTGTAAGCCAACTTTGTTTATTATTATTTAATGTTGTTAATATTTGCTGTTGATTGATGTGAATCAATCAATTATTATTTCGCTGTTTGCTGGAACAACTTTACAACAAGTTTGTACATATTTTCGCAATTGGCTGTGTGAACAATGCCGAGCTGCGTTATAAGATGTATAAGAAAATCTTGTGCCAGCCACCTAAAACCAGAAAGAGAGATGGTGGCTGAATGGTTAATCAGCAGGTAAGATTGTTAAGTTTTTTATACAACAAGAGAACCTCAGAGACTGCATGCGAAATAACTTTTAATGATTATTTAAACCAAAAAGTTCAACATAAAAAAAAAATAAATAAAAGATTTTTAGAATGATTTATTGGTTTTATTGAAGGAAAAGGTTCTTTTATAGTGTTGAAAAATAAAGTGTATTTTGATATTAGTGTAAGTATAAAGGACATACAAGTTATTTATTATATAAAAAAAGAACTAGGTTTTGGCAAAGTAGTGATAAAAGACTCGGTATGCCAGGATCCTTCTTTCTTGCCCAGCGAAGCTGGGCACAGAAGTACAGGTACTGTTTCTTTTTATGTTACATCCGTCGAGAATTTTTCTCGTTTAGTTTCTTTATTTAATGGTAATTTGTACACAGTTAATAAGAAAGAAGAATTTAAAAACTGATTAAAAAATTTTAATAGCCAATACTCAAAAGAAATTTTGTTTAAAGATATAGTATTAAAACCTAGGTTTAATAATGGTTGATTGTCTGGTTATATAGACGCTCTGGCTAGTTTTACGGGTTTAATGGAAAATAAAGAATACCAATGGTCAACCAAAACTCTTTATTGTACATTTTCTATCTTTCAAAAAGAATTTTTCATTTTGAATGAAATTAGCGTAATCTTTAATATTAGTACCAAAAATATTAAATATGATAAAGATAAAGAAGGTTGAATATTAAAGATTTCTTCTTTTAAGAAACTTAAGCTGTTAGTACATTATTTAAAAAGGTATCCTTTAAAAACTAATAAATCTTTAGCTTTTACTAAATGATGTAAAATATATAAGATTATCTTAAATAAAGAACATGTAGATTCAGTTGGTTTAAATAAAATTATATCCTTAACAAAAGAAATGGATAAATATAAAAGTTAAAGGTTCAGTCCGATCCTTAGGAATACTTAAGGTGTGTTATTCAAGAGCAAGAGATAATGTATATATTTACATATTTTATATTACTATAATGCTCGTTAAAGAATAGCCAACATAAATGAACGGCAGGTGTTTACTTATTAATGCGCACTAGTCCTTTAATAGAATACAGTTCGACTGTATTAATATTATGTTTATGATTAGGAGCTATAACTACAGTATTTAGTAGTCTTATAGGATTATTCCAACAAGATATTAAAAAAGTTATTGCTTATAGTACAATGTCCCAATTAGGTATGATGGTTATTGCAGTAGGTTTATCTTCATATAATATAGCCTTATTCCACTTAGTTAATCATGCTTTTTATAAAGCATTGTTATTCTTAGGTGCAGGTGCTGTAATTCACGCAGTATCGGATAACCAAGATTTTAGAAAATATGGTGGATTAAGACCATACTTGCCTTTAACATATTCTGTTATGCTAATAGCTAGTCTTAGTTTAGTTGCCTTCCCGTTTATGACTGGGTTCTACAGTAAAGATCTTGTTTTAGAATCTGCTTATGGACAGTTTTATTTTTGTGGTACAGTTGTTTACTTTATAGCTACTATTGGTGCTATGTTTACTACTTTATATTCTGTTAAAGTTTTATACCTAACTTTCTTAACTAATCCTAATGGGCCTGTTATTAACTATAAACATGCTCATGAAGGTGATGTATTTATGAGTTTACCTTTAATTATATTAGCTATTTTTGCGATATTCTTTGGTTATATTACTAGAGATATTTTTATAGGATTAGGTTCTGGTTTCTTTGCAGATAATAGTATATTTATTCATCCAATACATGAAATTATGCTTGACACAGAGTTCGCTGTGCCTACATTCTTTAAATTGTTGCCATTGGTATTTACTTTATCTTTAAGTGCACTCGCAATAATCTTCTCGGAATTTATTCCGACTGCTTTAGTTCACTTCAAATTTTCGAGACTAGGGTATAATTTTTTTGGGTTTTTTAACCAACGTTTCTTTATCGAAATGTTCTATAATAAATATGTTACTAATTTTATCTTAAACACAGGGGGTATAACTACTAAGTTTTTGGATAAAGGTTCAGTAGAGATGATTGGGCCTTATGGACTTGAGAGAGGATTGCTTAAATTAAGTAATAATATTGAATCTTTAAGTACAGGTGTAGTTACAAATTATGCCTTATATGTCTTAGTTGGTTTTATTTCATATTTATTAATTATTTTTTTAGGTTTAAATATGGATTTAGTTTTATTAATTTTACTTAGTATTCCTTTTTCATTAATGCCTACTTATTTGCAAAACACACCCCGTCGTTAGGGAGTAGTGATGTTAAACTTAGGAAATCGTCCCTATTAATTTCGGCCGGGGATGCCTATATACTGAGTTAGTTAGCTAAATCCAATAAAGTAACAAGTGGAAGTCGAAATTATGGTACAGGTTGTTTAATCAAAGGGGAAGTTAAGGATAATCAAGGTTCAGCTGAATAGCTGAACCTTGATTAACAACTGGGTTTCGTTTTTTCTTTTTTTTTATGAAAATAATATACATATATATAAATAAAAATATATAAATAAAAAGAAAAAAAAAGGACGCGGAAGGTTGTTTTTCTCTCCACGTAGGACAAAACACTAGGCTGCGTGTAGGTTGGTAAATTATACCTATTTTTTTTTTTCATCTCTTTATGAGAAAGATTTACAATCATTGGTAGGAATTAAAGCTTATTTTTGGGGTATTGGTCGGATTACAAAACAAGGAAAATCTGCCTATAGTTATCTAGTGACGTATAAAAAGAGTTAATAATACCTTTAAACCCTGCTTCTAATTTCCCCCCCCCCCTTTTTTAATTATAAATATTATCTTATTACGTAAATAGTATTAATAATTAAAAAAGGGGGAAAATAAGGGAGAACTAAGGTTTAATTACTCCTAAGTTAGGCGATTACCTTCTGTTTAAGAGGGGTTTTAGATATTTAAGCAAAGAGCCCCTTTAGTAAGTGAAGGGTTATACTCTGTTTGACCTATTAAAGCAAGTCTAAATTTAGGTAGCAATGACGAATTGAAGGTTGCTTTTCAGATATTAAAGCCGTACCTAAACCCTTGACGGAGAATTCTGTTATTTCAGATTTAAAGTGAATGGCTGGTTTTACAAGTGGTGACGGGTCTTTCTCCGTAGGAATATGGCCGTCTAGTACTAAGTTAAATTTCAGCGTGAGCCTAGAATTTAAACTAATTTTATTTAATAGAGATAAGGTTTTGGAAAGTTTTATTGCTTATTTTGGTTATGGAGAAGTTTGTATAAGAATTGTGGATATTAAAGGTCATCTTACAAAAGAAGGATTAGATCAAATACGTGATATTAAGTCTGGTATTAAGAAAGGTAGATATTAAGATTTTTTGCGGGATAGTCTAATAATATTACACTAGTATTGATTAGTAAGAGAGATATAATATAAGACTAATGTTAATTAGTAATAGTAACAATAGTAAGAGATGTATAATAATATAAGACTAATAGTATTGTATAGTAACGGAGAAAACTCGAGCTAGGGCGGCTGCTTCTTTTTTCCTTTTTTTTTATAATCAAATTATTTATTATAAAAAAGGAAAAAAAAAAATAGAGCTCGCCCAAGTCGATGAAATGCACGGAGGCTATAAAAGTTTGGTGGATAGTCACGACGCGCGGGGCGGGCTGGGGCCCCGTGGTTAGCGGAGGCTAGGTTGTTAGGTGGATAATTACGAGGTGGGCGAGCTCTGCAAGGGGCTGCAAGGCCGACCTATATTGTTTTCTACCTATTAATATTGTTTTATATATCAAGAGATCTTTTCTGTGCCCTAATCCCTGCTTTTTTTTCTTGTTTGTATATAGCATATATAATTTTAGGTAAATCTTCATGTTGCAAAGCAGGGATCTGTTATATTGTGCCTGCAGACTTGCAGATGGCTGCTTCGCAGTTAGCAGAGAAATAGATTCCTGTATGGTGATTTATCCTTAATAATTTTTTTTTTGTTACATATAGTATAGGTACTATATACACGTATAGTATAGGAAAGTCCGAAGCTTGTAAAACTAAAACTCATATTGAAGAGAGTAAAAGTAAAAATTTGGGTATTAAAGAGAAAATAAAGTCCAGCTTTTATAGTTATAATTATAACTAAATGTATTAATAAAAATATATATATATGTCTTTATTATAGGCAGTAAAAGAAGGTTGTGAAATCACAAGCCAAGGTTAAGCCTTATTTTAGTTTAATAACTAAGACAGGATCCGGCTTAAATGTATTAAAAAGTAATAATAACTTTATGTTAATTATATAAATATAATTATTAATTAAATTATACTTTTTTTTTTACTAGTTAATATTTTATTAGTAATGGCTAGGGTAATGGTATTATAAAGTATGTTATCTATATGCCATAAAAAAAAATTTTTTTTGAGTTTGATGGTGGCTCTGAATGAACGCTGTCCAAGTGCTTGACACATGCTAATCGAACGTCTAATTTAACAATGTGGCATTAAGTCGCTAATTTAATTAGAAGTGGTGTACAGGTGAGTATTTAATATTTTGGCTGCCTTAAAGTAAGGTAAAATACCTTATAAATATATAAATAAGAAAGGAAGTAAATTTCCGCTTTAAGAGGACAATAAATATTTCGGATAGGTAGTAGTTAAGGTAATGACTTAACTAGCTTGAAATTCCGTAGTCGAGACTGAGAGGTCGATCGATCACATTGGGTCTGAAAAAACCCCAATACGTATAGTACAGCAGTGGGGAATATTGGTCAATGGCCTAACGGCTGAACCAGCAACTTGGGGGAATGTATAGCTCCGGCTAACTATGTTTAGTTTTTTACTGTGATAATAAAAAATGTAAATATTTTATATATTGAAAAAATATAGGATTGATTTTGTCGAATAAAGTTCTAGATAGAATGCTGATTATGACTATTTTCTATTTATATGTCTTGACCAAATTACGTGCCAGCAGTCGCGGTAATACGTAGAAGACTAGTGTTATTCATCTTTAATAGGTTTAAAGGGTACCTAGACGGTAAAATTAGTCTAAAATATGATACGGTTTTACTAGAGTTGTATATAAGGAGGTGAGTATTTAAGGAGTAGAGTTGAAATTCAGTCATACCTTAAGGACTGGTAATGGCGAAAGCAACCTTTTATCTAATAACTGACGTTGAGGGACGAAGGCTCGGGTAGCGAACAGGATTAGATACCCTGGTAGTCCAAGCAGAAAATTATGAATGCCATAGATTAGAATTTTTTTAGTCTATAAATGAAAGTGCAAGCATTCCACCTCAAGAGTAATGTGGCAACGCAGGAACTGAAACCATTAGACCGTTTCTGAAACCAGTAGTGAAGTATGTTATTTAATTCGTCGTTACGCGAAAAACCTTACCACAATTTGTATAGTATCCCTGAAAAGATATTACAAGCGTTGCACGGTTGTCTTCAGTTAATGTCGTGAGATATTGGTTAATTCCATTAAATTAACGGAAACCCTTGCTTTATTTGCAAAATTTATAAATAAAGCAGTTCACCAGTATATCGGAAATGATAACAGGGACCAAGACAAATCATCATGGCCTAAATATTGTGGGCTATAGACGTGCCACATATTCCTATACAAAGAGATGCGACAATGTGAATTTAAGCTAATCTCAAAAAGTAGGATAAAATATGGATTGTAGTCTGAAATTCGACTATATGAATAAGGAATTACTAGTAATCGTGAATCACCACGTCACGGTGGATTTAATCTCAGATAGGTACTAACTACTCGTCAGGCGCCGAAAGAAGTATGTGCAATAAGTTTGGCTAACTATTATAATTTAATTCTAGATAAATAGGTCTAGTTATTATTGTGGAAAGTTTTCGTATGCGTGACTTTAATTGGTGTTAAGTCGAAATATGGTTCGTGTAGTGGAAATAAACTAACTAGGAATTTGTTTTGTTTCAGTTAGAGGGAACCTCTAGCTATCTTTTGGGTACAATTTAACCAGTTTTATTATTGTGCTGGTTTATCTAATTGTAAATGAATATCCCACAAATACCCAAAAAACAAGAATGCTAAATTGCGGGGAACTCCTAAAGATTGTTTAACCAAGTTTAAAAGGTAACTTTTGAATGGCACAGGTAATGACTCGTGGTACGGTAAAATCAAACAATATTTCGAAAGATAATGGACAATCGCGCAGCTAAGTTCCTATTTATATAATAGTAGGATAAAAGTACATCGATCGCATAGTATTCGGCGCAAGCTTAAGGTACGATCAGCCTCTTTTTGAAAATCTAGAGATAATACATCATTGTATTTGTTATAATGGGCGTTTCTCCAAATATAGCTTATACAATCCTTAGCTAAAGTATAATCTAAGCTTATTGGGTTATACTACGCTCAAAGATGTTGTACAGCGTGCACGGGATTAATTAATATTAACAATAAAAAGGGCAGTATCAACTTCGTAGATACTGCCCCCAAAGTCTAAGCTTGGAGCAAGGATCTCCTTTTTTTTTGAAAAGGGAGAAATCTATTACACCTGGTTCGAATCCGGAATAGACTTCTGAAAAAACTAATAATAAACATTAATAAAGAAAAAACTAATAATAAACATTAATAAACGCGAATTTGGATCTTTTTACGCAAGAAATAAAAGTATCGGGATGCTTCACAGGGGGATATGCTTTGGTAACTGAACCGTAGGAAAAATTTATTTGGATTTAAAAGATAAAAAGACAATATATGCTGATAACAATAGGTCTGGAGTTTACCGTTGGACTAATAAGATAAGTGGTGCCTCTTACATAGGTAGTAGTACGAATTTGACTATAAGATTTAGAGATTATTTCTCTCTCTTATTTTTAGAAAAAGAAGTAACTAAAACCCAAAGCATTATCTATAGAGCTTTATTAAAACACGGTTACTTAAATTTTACTAAGGAAATTATAGAATATTGCGAGAGTGCTGATACAATTAAAAGAGAACAATATTACCTAGATTTGCATAAACCTGAGTACAATATCTGTCTTATAGCTGGTTCTAGCTTGGGTCGTATAACTAGTGATGAAACCCGTCTAAAATTACGTAATGCTTGATTAGTTAGATTACATAAAAACAATTTAAGTGATGTTTCATTAAGAGAATTTACTAAAGATACTCTTACAGAAAAATTAGAGATATATGCATCTAATATAGCTAAATTGTTAAAAAAATTTGAACAAATTGAGGCTGCAACTAAAAGTTACTATGGAGACTCGTTTTAAAATATTAGCTTCAACTAAAACGTCACAAGCTGTTATAGTTACGGATTTAATAACTGGTGTTAGTACTACATACCTTTCGGCTAGAAGAGCTGCAGATGCGTTAGGTATAAGTAATTCTACCGTAATGAATAAATTAAATAATAAAAATATTAAAGCCTATAAAGGTAGATATCTTATAAAGGGGGGCAGTTTAGTGGAAATTGCACGGGATTAATTAATATTAACAATAAAAAAAGGCAATATGGCTCCGCCATATTGCCCCAAGTCTATATTAGGGGTAGGGATTTCTTTATATAAATCTATTACATCTGGTTCGAATCCGGAGTAGACTCATGATAAAACTAAGAACAAAAATAAATAAATGCGAATTTGGATCTTTTTACGTAAGAAATAAAAGTGTCTGGATAAGGGTTATGTTTTGGTACGGCAACGGTAGGAAAAATTTATTTGGATTTAAAAGATAAAAGATAATTTACACTGAGAACAAAAGGTCTGGGATTTACCTAATTTTTTTGCCTTTTTAACAAATAATTTGATTACTACGTAGTAATAAAGTTATAATTATAAAAAAAGGGAAAAAAAGGGCTAACAAGATAAGCGGTGCCTCTTATATAGGTAGTAGTACGGATTTGACTATAAGGTTTAGAGATTATTTCTCTCTCTCGTTCTTAGAAAAAGAAGTAATTAAAACCCAAAGCATTATATATATAGCTTTATTAAAATACGGTTACAAAAGCTTTACATTGGAAGTTCTAGAATATAGGGAGAGTGCTGATACAATTAAAAGAGAACAATATTACCTAGATTTGTATAAACCTGAGTACAATATCTGTCTTATAGCTGGTTCTAGCTTGGGTCGTATAACTGGGGACGAAACCCGTTTAAAATTACGTAACGCTTGGTTAATTAGACTACATAAAAACAATTTAAGTGATATTTCATTAAAAGAATATACGTTAAATACTCTTACAGAAAAATTAGAGACATGTGCATCTAATATAGCTAATTTGTTCAAAAGGTTTGAACAAATTAAGGCTGCAACTAAAAGTAAAGTTACTATGGAGACTCGTTTAAATATATTAGCTTCAACTATTTAGTCATAAGCTGTTATAGTTACGGATTTAACAAGCGGTGTTAGCACTAGATACCCTTCGGCTAGAAGAGCTGCAGATGCATTAGGTATAAGTAACTCTACAGTAATGAATAAATTAAACAATAAAAATACTAAAGTCTATAAAGGTAGATACGTTATAAAAGGTGTAGTGGGAATTGCACGGGATTAATCCTTGTTAGTAATTAATGGAGATAGACTGTAAATACAGTGTATTAATACGTGTTAGCCTAATGGTAAGGCATTGTGTTTCGGCCACAAAGATTACAGATTCAAGTCTTGTATGCATTTAAACTATAGTCAAACTAAAAATGAAAAAAGTTAATAAAGTCTTGGCGAAGCCCTTATTTTCGGCCTCATCCGTAGGTTAGGCAAATCTATCCTCCTTTAATATAGTTTAATTTTTATTCCTTATGTTTTGTTTTCCTTTTTTTTTAATATTAAAATATAGATTTGTTGTTAAAAAGGGAAAAACAATAAAAAGCAGCTTGAACAGGTGTAATTTAGATAATTTAATAACGATAGAATAAAATTTTAGAATCTTAAAAGTAAAAAAAATTTTTTATATAGGACTGGTCTAGTGGAGGTTTATATTATCTGCTAAATACAAAGGCAAGTTTTCAAAATAATCTAGAGTTTACCCGTCCCGAAATCCTAAATCTTTTTGCAGGAGCTTTTTCTAATACAAGTGTTTCCTTTGTTGCCATTAGAGAGTTAGCCCCGCTTTGCAAGGGGGTGTTACCAATAGTTTAGCTATAAATCTTGCTAGTTAGAATATGGCTGAATTTTTGGATGCACAAGATTTGCCGGCACATAGTCACAGTATTCAAAATTTCATCGAATATAAAAATATTTAAGCTACTAATTTAAATTTATTATGAGAAAATTTAGTTAGCAGTGGGGTATTTCGTATGTAGTTAGTTATATTGTAAAATAGTCCAAAAAGTCAGCCTATATTATAGTATAAATATCGACTGCCTAAGGTAGATAAATTACCCCTGTTTTAACATTATAAATGTTTTAGGTTTTTGCGTAAATGATAATTAAAAGGACACCTGAAAACTAAAATAACTAAAATTAATTGAGATTCATTAAGCAGTGTTTACTGTTAAATATAATCAGGGTTAATAGTAATGAGATGGAAAGGTCTATTCTTTTTTGGCTCCTAGTGTAGCCAAGCAAACCCCCTAAGGAAACTTCCATAATTGGTAAGATGGGTTGAGCTGTAAACTCAATAGTATTGTACTTTTAAGAGTTCGAATCTCTTGTTTCCTATTGATAGTAATTTTTTATTATATAATAAATAATTCTTTATATTTTAATAAATATATTTAAGTGACAGATATAAATTTTATAAGCTTTGAAACGTGTACGTAATAGGGAAAGACCTTGGGGGCAGGATTGCTTCGCTGGAATATATTTAACTTTATGTGTTTTTTTTTTCTTGCTAGTATTTCAGCAAATAAATTGTAAAAAGGTTTATGTATAATTCATAAAATATAATATTGTTTTAAAGCTTGCTTATACTGCATGTATGTTTTACACAACCCCCCTGCTTCGCAGGTAGGATTAGTCCAGATATTTTTGCTTATTATTAGCCTACTTGCTATATATATTATTTAAATTATGTCTAATTTAAAGTAAATATAATAGGTGTTTATACTTATACTAAGCTTGGCTCTTGTTTTATAAAAAAAAGTCTCAAGCTTTATTTTTGCTATGTTTTTTTTATAAAATTTTAGAAGAGGTTTTTACTTATATATTCAAGCCTTTATAGCTCAACGGTAGAGCGAAATACTGTTAATATTTTGATAGATGTTCGATTCATCTTGAGGGCTATGTATAAAGTATATGTATTAATACGCGTTAGCCAAATGGTAAGGCATTGTGTTTCGGCCACAAAGATTACAGGTTCAAGTCTTGTACGCGTTTAAATTTATGTATCTTTTTTCCCTAATAAAGAGGTATCTGATTAATATTTTAAATTAAAGTGTTAATTTAAATTATTGTTAAGGTAGACTAATTACACGTACTAATCATGCGATATTAAGAGATGAAATTAAAAATATCTGCTTAATGTTCTTATTATATAATAAAATTAGAAAACGTTTTAGTTTAAGTATAAGCCTTGTCTTTCAGTCACAAATATTACAAGTTCAAGTCTTGTACGCGTTTAAACTATAATCACACTAAAAAAAATAATAAAATGAAAAAAATAATAAAATGAAAAAGTTAATAAAGTCTTGGCGAAGCCCTTATTTTCGGCCTCATCCGTAGGTTAGGCAAATCTATCCTCCTTTAATATAGTTTAATTTTTATTCCTTATGTTTTGTTTTCCTTTTTTTTAATATTAAAATATAGATTTGTTGTTAAAAAGGAAAAACAATAAAAGCAGCTTGAACAGGTGTAATTTAGATAATTTAATAACGATAGAATAAAATTTTAGAATCTTAAAAGTAAAAAATTTTTTTATATAGGACTAGTCTAGTGGAGGTATAATTTTTATGTATTTTATCATGATTAATCTAATTCTTTTATGAGAAACTATCACTAATAGTTTTAGGGCAGAAATGTTGGATGTTGCTTCATTATTTGCTATTTTTTGTGCAATACTTGTTATTATCAGTAAAAATCCTGTATTACTACGGGATAAACTATCAAACTCCGGGAACCTCCTAAAGCTTCTGATACCAAGCTGTTCATGAAAATGAATCAGTGGATGAGTTAATCACTCGTGTACGGTAATAACTCAGTGGATAATCGAAAGATTAATGGATTATCGCGGATCTAAGTCAGCAATGTCTAAAGTTGTTGTAAAAGAACAACGAGTATATGATAGTTATTTCGGATTAGTTAATCCGAAATTAAGATGTATTCTAACGGGTCTCGAAAGGGACTGTCTAATCAAATATTCTTGTGGGCTTTGTTCAACCACACGCGTGAGCGTAGCGATGACACGGGTATCTAACCAAATAAATAGATCGGCTTTATATTCTTCTTTAATAACTCAACCGGAAATTAATTTAAATACTAACCCTGCACAAACTAAGCCATTAGGTAAAATGGATCCTTTTTTTTTAACTGGGTTTACAGACGGAGAAGGTACATTTAGCCTACAAATCAGATCCAGTGATAATTACACGTCTAAATGAAAAGTTCAATATAGTTTTCAAGTAGGTATACATACAAAAGATATTGCCCTATTAGAAAGTATACAACTTACTTTAGGTGTAGGTAAGATATATACAATGGGGAAAGAGGGTGTACAATTTAGAGTAGAGTCTCTTAAAGATTTATCCGTAGTAGTAGACCATTTTAATAAATATCCTTTACAAACAAAAAAGCAGCTTGATTTTAAATTATTTAAGTTAGCTTTATCCTGTGTAAAGAATAAAGAACATTTAACCCCAGAAGGGTTAAAAAAGTTGATAGCTATTAAAGCTTCAATGAATAAAGGTCTTACTGGCGAGTTAAAAGCTTTATTTGCAGACATTACTCCTATAACTAAACCTGAGCCAGAGACAGGATTAACTATATCTCCTCAATGATTGGCAGGCTTTATCTCGGCTGAAGGTTGTTTTAGCGTTTTCATAGTTAAATCTCAGTCTATTAAACTGGGATATCAAGTACAATTGAGATTTAGGTTAACTCAACACGTACGGGACGTGCAACTACTGGAAAGTTTAGTTAGCTATTTAGGTGGTACAGTAGTTAAATCCAGATATGCGGTTGATCTACAAGTTATTAAACTTTCAGTCCTTCAAGATAAGGTCTTGCCTTTACTTGAAAAATATCCTGTACAAGGAGTAAAATATAAAGATTATTGCGACTTTATAAAAGTAGTTGAAATAGTAAAGAATAAAACTCATTTAACCGCAGAAGGATTGTCTCTAGTACAAAAAATAAAAGCTGGGATGAACACAGGTAGATTGTAAGTTTATGAGGTAGTGTTAGTTATGTTGGGTAACCATATTTCCCTTTCGCCCTAACCAATGGTCTAGTGTCTAAGCCATAGGGCAGGTGTATTTAAATTAATTTTTTTATATCTATTTATTAGTATGATTTATTTGGTTTTGTGATAGTATCCGCATTGTTTTTAATTGGTTTATTTTTAAGTATTTCTTGTTATCTTATAATGCTTGGTATTAATTTTATTGGTCTATCTTATTTATTAGTATACGTAGGTGCGGTAAAAATAAAAAACCTAACATGTAAACACAGATATGCCGCGTTGGTTAAACTCCAACTCCACAAGGTACTTTTAATTATAGTTAATTTTTATAGTCTTGTATATAAAAATATTCTATTTAATATGATTAATAAATGTATTTATAGAGTAGAGCTTATATTAGT
The DNA here is from genome assembly GCA_902810775.1 of Myriosclerotinia sulcatula. Classification (NCBI taxonomy): domain Eukaryota; kingdom Fungi; phylum Ascomycota; class Leotiomycetes; order Helotiales; family Sclerotiniaceae; genus Myriosclerotinia; species Myriosclerotinia sulcatula. The sequence goes on along the minus strand of CADDYZ010000001.1, from coordinate 206,493 downwards.
AAAATTTTTCGCTGTAATCTCACATTACTTGTCTCCTTTCTTGCTTACCACTACAAGTCTTAATTATTTAGGTTTCGGTAAAGCTGTGTTACATTTCTCTATTTTGCCATCAGCTTTGAAAAGAACAGATGTCTTAGTAATCAAAAACTACGAAGGTCTTAAACCTAATCTAGAAGATATTGAATTTATTAATTGATTTGTAGGATTTTCGGATGGGGAATCAAATTTCACTATAATTTTACATAAAGATAGTGATGGTAATATCCAAAATGTAGCGTTCAGATTTCTAATCGAATTACATATTGACGACATAGATGCTTTGAATTACATTAAAAGTAAATTGAATATAGGTAACAATATTTCAGTTTATGGTAATAGCTGTAAATTTACTGTAACTAATCCTAAGGACATTTATAAACTAATAGAAATATTTGATAGATATAACTTAAACACGACTAAATATCTAGATTATCTGGATTTTAAAAAAGCTTTTATGTTATGTCAAGAGCGTGTCACAGGTTTTAGTAATAACCAAACCTTAATTAATAAAGTGTTAGAATTAAAAGAGGGAATGAATAGTAAGCGTACTAACTTTAATTTCCCTGTCGGCCATAAAATAAATATAAACGGTCCTTGATTATTAGGATTAATAGAAGGTGAAGGTTCATTCTACTTAGAAAGAACGGTACTACGACCTGTTTTTCAAGTGGTACTATCTGAAGTACAACAACCTGTAATCGATAAAATCCTTGAATTTTTATTTTATAATTTAGGTTTTGATAAGTATTCTTTGTTTAAACTAGAATCTTCCTCAGTAATATCTATTAAAACTGGGAAAGCTAGAAGTAATAGTAAAGCATTAACAGGGTTTACTGTTAAAAATACTAATGTTTTACTTAATTATTTCATACCTTTTTTAGATAAATTTCCCTTCATAACTAAGAAAGGTAAGGATTTCAATGATTTTAAAATTATTTGTAATGCTTTGTATAATGGAACTTATAGAGAAGGTAGTATAAAAGATTTAATTTTAAAACTGTCTTATGCTATGAATAATTACAGGTTATCAACTAATTTAGAACCAGAAAAAGTTACCTGTGGTTTGTCTATTGAAGAGATAGATAGAATCTTAAAAGCAAAACCAACTATTATACATTTAAAAGATGGTCGACAGTTAGACATTATTACTAACAAAGAAGTGAATAGTAGTTGAACTAATTGTGTTTATGAAATAATGGATAATAAAGGTGAAACCTTATTAGTGTCCACTTTAAAGGAAGCATCGTTAAACTTAGGTGTAAATTATAGAACAATAAAAAGACATTTAGATTCTAAACCATTCTTATACGCCGAGGTAAGTTTCGCAGATATTAATGGTAAGAAAATTAGAAGAGTTCCTGTGTTCTATCCTATAATTGAAACTTAATATTTATTAAGTTATATACGTTTATTTTTAGGGTTAAGTTATCATTCTCCTGCAAAGCAAGAAAGAGGGGTGTAAGAAATACACTGCTAATGTAACATATACAAAAGTACTTAAAAATTATTAAGTAATTAAAATAAGAGGTATTTAAGAAGATTACAATTGTATAAAACCGTACTTATGGAAAATTAGGTGAAAACGGTTAAAAAAAAATCCTTATTCTAGACCGTCGGCAGTTGTAAATGTCGCTACAGACTGGTTCATCGGAGTTAGGTTGGAATACCTATTCAAATGTACAGTCGGATTCTATAACGAATGTTAAATCGTGAGAAGGGAAGGATAATTATAATTATCTACGTAAAACAAATAAGATATTGGTTATTATAGTTCTGCGTAGATAAACCCTTCTAGAAATATAAGCTAACCTTGGTGTTAGCTTATATTTAAGCTAATTAGAATAGATCTATTCTGTTTCTATTTATTTTAATGTTAATAAATGTTAGAATAAGTGAGTTGTTAACTGACACCAGCAATAGTATACCTTTAGCTGTTATTATTTCTATTTCTTTTTATTCTTCTGTACATTCTACAATACCCTATAGTATTGTACCTTTTACTAGTTATATTTCAAATATAAGTAATACATTTAATGATATATTAGATATAATACTATTATATATTAATAATGGTATAATATCTTTTACTAGTAATTTTACTAATACTAGTTTTACTACTACTAATATTTGAGATGGTAATTTGTCAGAAACTAGTCATATAACAAGCATAGGTAATATTCTTTATACTACTTATAGTGTATGACTAATTTTAACTAGTATCATACTTTTATTAGCAATGGTAGGTTGTATCGTTATTACTTTAAAAAATGATAAGCTTAAAGATAATTCTAGTGAGGGTGCCTTATACTTGGGTAGGGCTCCCTCTAATCTACCAAGAGGTGTAGTCTCTTCCTATCCCCGAGGGGGAAAGGGTGCTATTAAAAAAAGATGCTATTCTACACTAGCAAGTAATAATAGTACCTTAAAGGAAGATTTAAATCTAGATCCTTGATTTATAACTGGTTTGTCTGATGCTGAAGGGTGTTTTTCAGTCAGTGTTTCAAGAAATAGCAATTATAAATTAGGTTGAAGAATCTTGGCTAGTTTTACTATAGGCCTAGGTAAAAAAGACCAAGCTTTATTGGAACTTGTTAAGAATTATTTTGGTGTGGGGGTTATTTATGATACACATAGTGCTAATGTATCTCAGTACCGTGTTCAACTTGTAAAGGATCTAGATGTTATAATTAAACATTTCGATAAATATCCTTTAGTTAGCAAGAAGAGAGAAGATTATATACTATTTAGAGAGGTCTTCGAAATAATTAAGTCTAAAGATCATCTTACTAGCGAAGGATTTCTAAAACTTCTCTATTCAAAGAATAGCATGAATTTAGGACTTTCCTTGGAATTAAAAAAAAAATTTCCTAATTTAGAGCAAATTGCTAAAACTGAAGTAAAAGATATAATTGTACACAATCCACAATGAGTGTCGGGATTTACTACTGGGGAAGGTTGTTTTGCGGTTTCGGTTGAGAGTGCTCAAACAACAGCTTTGAAGTATACAGCCAGAACTCGGTTTATTCTTATTCAGCATAAGCGTGATTATCTTTTGATGGAAAGTTTTAAGGAGTATTTTAAATGCGGTAGTGTTGTACTGTCTAAGGATGCCGCTTCTTTTATGGTTAACAACATTTCAGAGCTTAATGATAATATTCTAGCCTTTTTCAATGAATACCCGGTTATGGGTAAAAAGCATTTAGATTACCTAGATTTTTGCAAGGTTGTTAATTTAAAACTTAATAAAAGTCATTTAACGGCGGAAGGTTTAAATGAAATTCGTTCTATTGTAAATAATATGAACTCTAAAAGATAGAATGTATACTAGTTATAGTATATGACTAATATTAACATCTATTATTTTACTTCTTTCTATGGTAGGGGCCATAGTTATAACTATAAAACAAAGATAAGTTAAAAGAGAAGTAAACAGTGTGAATACCTAGTATAAAATTTTATTTAACTGATAGTTAAATAAAATTTAAAGGATTAGTAGTAAAATTAAGACTTTTTTTTAGCTAGTATAATTAGCGATAAATTACATTTAATAAAGAAAGATTTCAAGCTGCCTTTATTTTTCTTTTTTATTAATAAATAATTTTATTCTTACGTTATAAAAAAGAAAAAAAAAAAGTAAGAAGGTTAGGTAGGGTGCACCCCACCCTTTGAATTAAAAAGAATTAAACCTAGTTTGAATGCAAGGCATTAAATGTCAGTATTCCTACTTTATCCTCCCTATCTGAATAACAAAAGATATAAAAACTTTTTTTTTATCTTTTGTAATTTTAACTATAATTTTATCCTTGTTCATGGTTCCTGATCACGGATCAGATAAAGCGGCTATATTTATATTTTTATTTAAATTGGTGAACAATAATTAAGTATCTAAGGTACATTCTCTTAGTATAAATTAGTGTTAAATAGCTCAAACCTATTTAACACCAGGCACTGTCGCTACAGTGCCCCCCAAGGGATTAGCTCAATGGTAGAGCAACCGTTTTACACACGGTAGGTTAGGTGTTCAAGTCACCTATTCCTTAATTATAACCCGGTATTAATATAACTAATTGTATTAAATGTTATATTAATAAGGTGTTGAATTTGCAACAAAAATTATACACTATTGTGTGCAAAATATAACAAATACTAAATTAAGTATTACCTATCTATTTTTTGAGGACTAATTGTAAAGTAAACTATATGTAGATTCTTGTTAATATCTGATATGATTAACTACTATTAAAAATTTGGGACTAAATTAGGGTGTTTGTTATAAATAAAATACAAAAAATAGTCTGGTACTATGTCCGTTTTTTTTCCTTTTTTATAATCAAAATGTTTATTATAAAAAGGAAAAACACGGTGTAATATTAACATGTTTTTTTTTTAATTAAAGATAAAAAAAATGACAATTTTAACAAGAAGTAATTTTCAAGCTCATCCTTTCCATTTAGTGTCACCATCACCGTGACCTCTTTTTACATGTATTGCATTATTAACATTAACGACTACTGGTAAACCCATTAATATGCCAGTCAATATCCAAACTATGTGCTGGAAAATCCTATTTATTATAACAGTAATAATAGGACTATCAGCAGGAAACCTATTAAATAAAAAATTTTTAGGGTTCTTCAGAGACTATACGTTTAAATTTCTCTTTTGTGTCATGTTTGTAATTATGTTTATTTTGTTTTATCTATTAATAGAAGCATCGGCTAACAGTTCTAAGGATGCTACTAGCTATCTTAGCTCCTATAAAGATGAAACAAATGATGTTCCATCTAATATAAATAAGAGTAAGCTTTCACATTACTTAGCTGGTTTAATTGAAGCTGATGGTACAATAATAACACCTAAAAGCGAAAGATCGCCCAAAGGTAGACTATATTACCCTTCTATCCAAATCTTGTTTGATTCACGTGATATGTCTTTAGGTTTAATGATTCAAAATACATTAGGCCACGGTTCTCTTTCAAAAAAAAAGGGAGCTAATGCTTATGTTTTAACATTTAACAGCAAAGAAAGTATTGTGCTAATTGTGTCTTTAATAAATGGGTATATGAGAACACCTAAAATTAAAGCATTACATGACTTAATTGACTGAATGAAAGTATCAGAATACTCTGATACAATTATACCTAAGTTACCTTTAAATTGTGAACCTTTGGGTTCAAACCCTTGATTTGCGGGATTTATAGATGGAGATGGCCATTTTTCGGTAAGAGCCACTAGCTCAAAAACTAAACGAGCTAACCCCGTAGTTGAATGTAGATTTGAATTGGTGCAAAGGCAAATATACCACAATGGTTTAAGTAATTATGAATTTATGCATGAAATAGCTAAGTTCTTAGATAGTAAACTAGGTGTAGCCAGAAGCGAAAGAGCTCATCCTCAATACAGGGTAAGAACTATCAATTTAGCTAGTAATACTCGTCTTATTAATTATTTAGAAAAATACCGGTTGTTTTCATCAAAAATTTTAAATTATAAAGATTGAAAAGATGTAATAGAAACATATAAAGAAAGTTTGGCCTATAATAATGATACTTCAAAAAAAAATAATGCTATAATGCGAATTAATACAATTAAAAATGGAATGAATGATAAACGAACAGTGTTTTATTGGGATCATTTAAATTCTTTCCCCTCATTAACTAATTCAATTTCCTCTAAATTGGGTACGAATAAGCTAGCCATTAAGAGCAGCTGCTTTAATCAACGAAGAAGCTTTTCATCTTGTGTAGTATTGGCTAATAAAATAAATCCTAATTGAGTAACTGGGTTTTCAGATGGTGAATCATCATTTCTGATCAAAATTAGTAGAAATCAAAGCTCTAAATTAGGATGATATATTCAACCATATTTTTCTATTGAATTGAAAGAAGGGGATAAAGTCTTACTAGAAAAAATACAAGCCTTTTTCGGTGTAGGGAGTGTAAGAGTTGATAAGAGGTATGGACATTATATATATAGTGTAACTTCTTTCAAAGACTTAATCAATGTTATAATCCCGCATTTTTATAGTATGCTATTATTGACAAAAAAACGTGCCGATTTTATTCTCTTTAAGTCAGTAGTAGATTTAATGTCTCGAAAAGAACATCTAACTCTGGAAGGTTTTCATAAAATTGTAGCCATTAGAGCATCGATGAATTTAGGATTAACTACAATATTAACTGAAGCTTTCCCTAATATTATTCCAGTGCCAAGATCTGTAGTTGAAGTTTCAGAAAATAATGATCCTAATTGAATTTCTGGCTTCTTATTTTTTTAGAGGCACGCCAGCCTTTTTTTTTTATTATTATATAAGACTTAAGAGGTAATAAGATTATATTTATAATAAAAAAAGGGGAAAAAATTAGAAGCTGAGGGTAGTTTTTATATTACATTAAGGGAATTTGAAGCTTATAAAATTGGATATCAAGTTCAAGTAAAATTTGCCATAGCTCAACATTCTCGAGATTTTCAGCTAATTAATAGCTTTATTAAATACTTTAACTGTGGTAGCATATCTGAGAATCTTCCAGGAGTTTATTTTACTGTAGCTAAATTTAGTGATATTGAAGAAAAGATTGTTCCTTTTTTTCAAAAATATCCTTTACAAGGAACTAAAAGATTAGACTTTTAAGATTTTTGTAAGGTAGTAGATCTAATGAATCAAAAATCTCACTTGACCCTTGAAGGTATAGAGGAGATTAAAAAAATTCAGGCTGGAATGAACATTAGAAGAAAGTAGAATTAATAACCCGGGCTCCATAAAAAGTATGCGGATCCGGAGGAAAGGAATTTCTAAATTTAATCGCCGGTATTACGTAAAGCTGTATAAGCTATAAACTTATCTCTCCTGTGCCCCTAGGGCAAAAGGCAAGAAATTGATTAGTTCTTTTAAGTAAAAGTCGGGTATTATACACGGTAATACGGAATATAATTGGCAAGTATCATATTATCAAACTATCTGGCTAAATATCCATTATTTAGTAGTAAGCATTTGAATTTCTTAGACTTTTTAAAAGTTTTAGAGCTTCAAAAAGCAAATAGACTTCATCGAGGAGATGCCAATTATTTAAATAAAGTAATACAAATAAAAGAAGGAATGAATAACAAAAGAACTCTTTTCTTTTGAAATCATTTACGTGATTTTTACAAATTAGAGAAATAAGATATAGTCCTATCCTATGCGTAAGTATAGGCGTATATACCTCAAAAGTCCTTAGTCTAACAAAATAATACTTAAACGTTTGTTAACGGCGCAAGCACCCTGCGGAGGACTTTTTTGAAGCCAGGATCCGTTAACCTGGCTATGGGAGTCAATCCAGTATATCAAAATTTTGTGGTATTAACAATGCATGGTTTTAGTAATGCAGATTATTTTTTAACTATAGCTTTTATATCTGTAGTTTCTTCAATGTCGTTTTGATGAAGAGATGTTATATCAGAGGGTAAAATGTTTTTCAAAAGTACTATACTGTCTATTGATAATTTGAATATAGCTAAAGCTATCCCTATCAAAGATATAGAGAAAGCTTTAAATATTTATAAAGCTAATAATAACAATTCTATACTAGCTACAAAGAATAATTTAGGTCATTATTTAGCTGGCCTGTTATCTCCTCCAAACCCTGTAAATGTGCTTCTAACTCCTACTCTTAGACGAATAAAACCGTCCGTTACAACATCTATTGTAATAGCTAGAAGTATAAGTATTTCTAGGCCCCAAAGTACTTGTACGGCTTTAGTAGTTTGGGGGGTAAATCTGTACTCTGGTTTTAGAACGCTCAGATTATCCGAAATTGAGCTAACTATGTTTAAATTGCCGGAGTATCAACGAGCAATTATAGTGGGTTTATTATTATCTGATGGTTGATTATCCTATGCTAGCGCTAATAATAAGTCTCCTCGTTTAGGGTTCGAACAAACTTCTTTTCAATCTTCTTATGTATGGTCTGTTTATTGAATGTTATCTCACTATTGTTACAGTCTACCTAAGTTTAAAATTAAGACTCGGAACAGTACACAAACAAGTTCTGTGTGCTTTGTTACTCGGAGTTTACCTTGTTTTGTAGAATTTTTTGATTGTTTTTACCTTGAGGGTAAAAAGGTTATCCCTGCAGATATTTATCATTTATTAACTCCTGTATCTTTAGCTCACCTTATAATGGGTGACGGTTCAGCTCTATCTGACGGAATAAGAATTAGTACTGATTCTTTTACTGTGCAAGACGTAGTTAGACTAATTAATGTGTTAATAATTAAATACAGGCTTAAATGCACATTACATATGGCAAATAACAAACCTAGAATATTTATTAGTTCGAAGTCCATGGTTTTATTAATATCTATAATAAATCCCTATATTGTACCTAGTATGAAATATAAGTTAAGAACAAAATCTGCCCAAGATATAAAAAAGTCCTAAGGTTGCAAGGTATCTCTGACGCATTATTTCACAAGCAGGGGGTTATAATAGAAAATACAGCGGTAATTTCTTATATTGAACCTGTAAAAGAAATTTGCATTAAGCATATACTACCTCCACACATATATAGCATTTTTATTGGTTTACTTTTATCTAAAGGTTGAGCTAATATTCACGGTAAAACAAATTCAAAGGCACGTATTAAATTCTGTCAACCTTATATTAATAAGGAATATCTTTATTACATATTTAGAGAAATACATATGTATTGTGAAAAAGACCCCTACCGGTTTAATAGTTATTCTTTGACGAAGCGGGGTAAACCAGTAGATATAATATTAATATCCACAAAATGGATGTTTTGTTTTATGGATATTTATTCTATGTTTTATATCAAGAATGTTAAAAGAGTGCCTTGCAATATGTATGATCTTTTGACGCCTTCGGTTCTGGCTCAGTGAGTAATGAGTGATAGTACACGTTTACAAGGGAGAGGAATAAAACTAGGAGTTAATTTTGAGGGTAAATTTGATACAATTATATTAATAAATATTTTAATAATTAAATATAGGTTACGTTGTAATTTACAAATAGAAAAAGATAAATATAGTATTTATATTTATCGTTCTTCATTGAATACTTTATTTGTAAATATAAAACCTTTTATGTTACCTTATATGTATTATAAAATAATATAATAATCATATTTCTGTTCTTAGACATATATCTATTCCTGCTTTAGGTAATACAACTTTAAACCGAGTACTTAATCCTAGAATAGTTTTTACTTCACATATTAACAATTTAGGTATGTACGCCTTTATCCAATCAGAGTTAGGTAATGTGGGACGTTTTCAAATTACAGGTGAAAATATTCTTCGTTATATTATTGGAGATAAGGCTGGAATTATGCTTTTTATTAACTTAATACATGGTAAACTTAGAACACCTAAGAACAAAAGATTTAATGACCTAGTTAAAGTATTTAACGTTAAATATTCTTTAGGCATATAATAAAGTTTATTAGATAATTCCGACTTTACAAACAATAGTTGATTTACAGGCTTTACGGAAGCTGATGGACATTTTGGTATTAAATATATCGAAAGCAAAGCTAAATCAGATACTCGTAAAAGGTCTGTTAGTTAAAATATTAGTCTAAAATTTAGATTAGATCAGCGTTCATACGACAAGCCTACATCTTCTTCTATGAAACCTTTTATGGAAAGTTTAGCTTTATTTTTGTCTTGTAACCTTAAAAATTATACTAACAATAAAGGTTCAGAAGCATTATCTCTAAGTGTATTATCTATAGATGGTGTAAAATTTCTTATTGATTATTTCAATAAATATCCCTTATTGGGTAATAAGTCTAATGATTTTAATAAATGAGAGATTGTTTACAATATGATTATTTCTAAGGAACATCTTACTGAACAAGGTAGATTAAAGATTAGATCTTTGATAGGAAAATTGTAAATAAAAGCTATATAAAAATTATAAAGACAGTATTGTTACATTTATGTGCCCTCTTAAAATTTAACTAATTGCTGGAAACTCTAGTTATAGCTAGACAATCAGCAGGAAACCAACGGATGGATAAATATCCTAGTAGGATCTACAGAGACTATACGTTAAAAATTAATACGTTAATTTAATATATTTAACCTATTAATTAAGATATAGTCCAATTAGTTTATTTATAAGTGGTTGCATTTTTGACATACTTAGGTAACCACACTCTGTCAGTACAAAGAGGATTAAACATGGGTGTTGCTTTATTTATAGTCTCAGAAGCATTATTCTTTTTAGCTATATTTTGAGCGTTTTTCATAAAACAAATTGTGAATAGAAACCATACTTCGGGGAAGCCCTAAAGCCCTAATAACTAAGCTTTTAAAGGAGGCTTTAAAAGTGGCCTCGTTAATAGCTGAGGGTATAGTAACATCATTAGAGATTCTTGGTCTTGATCAAGAAATGGGCAATCGCGGATCTAAACCAGATAGCTACATATCTGTAAAAGAGCAACGAGTAGACGGTTTCTCAGTATTAAAAAAATACTGTGAGGTGTACTCTAAGTGCCAGGGATACCTGGTTTTTATTGCCTTTTTAAATTATGTAAATACGATAGTTGAATCTATATCTGGAATCCAGGTTTATCCAAAAGCCCAAATATCTTTATTTTCTATCTTTACTTTTGCTGACAAAAAACCCTTGCTGACAGGAGGTCAAGCAGGGTTTTCCGAATTTAGCTCTGCTTCAACTAATGGCTTGAATCCTTATTATATCACTGGTTTTACTGACGGGGAAGGGTGTTTTTTTGTAGGTGTTAGTCCAGACTCTAAAAGTAAGACAGGTTATAGAGTAAAAGCTAATTTTCAAATTGGTTTACATATAAAAGATCTTGCCTTATTAGAACAAATTAAATTGTTCTTTGGGGTAGGTAAAATATCTAAATTGGGTGCGGATTCTGTTCAATTTAGAGTATATGCACTTGAAGACTTAAAAGTTATTCTTCACCATTTTGATAAATACCCTTTATTAACTAATAAGCAATCCGATTCTCTACTTTTTAAACAAGTAGTAAATTTAATGGAAGAAGGTAAACATTTGACTTTAGAAGGTTTAAATAAAATTATGTCAATTAAAGCTGTGCTAAATAATGGGGAAGTATCTTATAATTTGAGGCTATCTTTCCCTAATATAGAACCTATTTTAAGACCAGAAATTAAAGATAGAACTATAAAAAGTTTACACTGGTTAGCTGGTTTCACCGATGCTGAAGGATGTTTCTTTGTAGCATTAAAAAAATCCCCAGCATCTAAGTTAGGTGAAGCCGTATGATTGAGATTTATTTTGACTCAACGTACTAGAGATGAATATTTCCTAAAAAGTTTAATTTCTACTTTAAATTGTGGCAGATATATACCTAGATCTGGCTATGGTGAATTTATAGTTGAAAAATTCAGCGATGTTAGCAATAAAGTGATTCCCATTTTTGAGGTATTTAAATTACATGGGATAAAATCCAAGAATTTAGAGGATTTCCAAAAAGTGGCTTTGCTTATGAAAAACAAAGTGCACTTAACTAGAGAGGGGCTAGATGAAATAAAGAAGATAAAAGGGGGAATGAATAAAAGTAGATTAAACTAACATTAGTATATAAACATAATATAGGGTTAAAAAAAATTAAAACAAATTAATATGTGCTTTGCTTATTTCCTTTTTTTTTTTACAAAAAAGGAAGTCTGCGTAGCTGGTAACACATAGTTAATCTAAAAACGAGTGCTTTATCACCTACGATCGAATTAGGGGCTCAATGACCTCCTATGGGTATTTTACCTGTTAACCCTTTCGACTGAAATAAAGAACTAGGACCAACTGTTGCATTTTTTTCTATTGCATTAATTCCCTTTAATGGCCAATTTACATTTATCCGAAAGCCAGCTGAACAAATAACAGGCAAACGTATGATTAGTAAGAAGAGAGGAATGGGAAGTTTTAATCCACATTGATTGAGTGGATTGGTTGACGCTGAAGGTTCTTTTATGATAACAGTTCGTAAGAAGCAGGATCTAAAGTTAAAACTAGAGGTAGCGGCAAGATTTTCTATCAATTTACATTCGAAAGATTTAGATATATTAAAATCAATTAAGAACTATTTTGGTGTAGGTTCAATCCTTTATAATAAAAAGGATAATTGTTATATTTATATTGTTTCATCTTTAAAGGGATTGAATGAGGTTATAATTCCTCATTTGGATAAATACCCTTTAATTACTCAAAAGCAAGTAGATTTCTATCTCTTTAAGTCTGCAATAGAACTTATTAATGCTAAACAGCATCTAACACTTGAAGGTATACAGAAAATTGTTAGTATAAAGGCTAGTATTAATAAAGGTTTATCTGCAACTTTAAAAGAAGCCTTTCCTCATTGTATCCCAGTTACAAAACCTTCTCTCTTATATACAGAGATTCAAGATCCTAATTGATTATCCGGGTTTGTTAATGGGGATGGTTCTTTCTTTATAACCATCTCTAAGTCCAAAACACATGTTATAGGACATAGTGTAAGAATGGTCTTTAACATAAGTCAACATTCTCGTGATTACGAATTACTTAGTTCTTTTACTAAATTTTTGAATTGCGGGTTTGTAACGCAGGATGCGAAATTACCTAATTGTACTTTTCACCTTACTAAATTTCAAGATGTATTAGATGTTGTTAAACCATTTTTTGAAAGATATCCTTTATTTGGAAGTAAACAACAAGATTTTACGGATTGATGTGAAATTGTTCAATTAGTTAAAGAAAAATCTTATTTAACTGAAGCTGGACTGACGAAAATAATAGCTATTCGAGAAAAAGTGCAAAATAGAAGAAAATAGTTAAAGTCGGTAATCCTTTTTAAGTAAAAAGATATCAAAGGGGCATCGCTTATCTTTCGATGAAAAAAAGGCTAATTGCGGGAAGTTTATTAAGAATAATGTGAGTATACATTGGTACACGTGTACACTTTAAATAATCCGCAGGTAATGCTTATATATTAAAGACAATGTGTTGGAAGTTTTTAAATATTGTTTAGGGTAACAGTATCGGCTTAATCCTTCGACTAGGATACGCAAATCTGGTCGTCCTTAGCTTCAGCTGCCTCAGCTAGCTAGGTGGGTTGTCTGATTTATTTTATTGCTAGGTGAGCTAGTTTGCAGATAGAAATAAAAAAGATCGTAAAGTCGGAAAATTTTGTCTTTTTTATAAGTAAACTTCAACGATCATACGCCTTTATATAAATTATTTAAAGTGACCTTTAGAAGAAGTCTTCTGTTTTTTATCTCCATTCTTAAATTAAAGCACAAATACATCTTGTTGTTACGTAAAGGGTTTTAAGAATGAAGGATAAGATAATTAACTGGTCATTCCGTTTTATTTTATTTTGCTATCCAAGTCTTGGATATGTCTGAACAATAAATTATCACCCTCGGCTAGCTTTAAATATATTTATATGTGATATGATCTAATCTAAAAGTTAATTTATAAAGTTTGATTAACTTACCTTTATAATGAGTACCGGTATTATTCCCACTAATAGTCGCAGAATCCGGACCATTAAAACTAGAGGTTATAGTAGGAGTAGTCTAGCTTTAATCAATAAAGAAGATTATGCCATCTTATATGGATTGATTTTAGGAGACCTATACATTTCAAGGAAGAATACTGAGAATGCTTCCTTGAGATTTGAGCAATCGATTATTCATGAACAATATCTTAATCATTTATTTGCAAAATTTAATTATCTCTGCACATCATCTGCTTCAGTTAAGCGAGCGGTTAGAAAGTTATATCCCTAGCGAAGCAAACATCTTCAGTTCATTTTACTACTCGTCAATTAATAGCTATTACAGAACTTCATACTTTGTTTTACTCCTTTTTTTGCCTTTTTTTAATAAACAATTGCTTACTATGTAGTAAGCAATTGTTTATTAAAAAAAAAGGTAAAAAAAATTGGGGTAGAAAGATAGTACCCTTAAACATAAGTTCCTTATTAACCGATAAGAGTTTAGCTTACTTCTCTTTTACAACTTAGATTGAAGATAAAACTAAATGAAAATTAAATGAATAAAAAAAGATATGCATTCTTGGATTTCCTTTGATAATTGTTATCAATACTATAACTATGGTTTCAAGCTCCATTATAAAGGTAATAAAGAGAAAATAGATAGAAATATTTCTTTTCTATCATCAGACTAACTAACGTTTAACGACCATTACAAAGAAAAGATCAGAAAATAAGTAAGGTTTTTATTTAAATATATCTGATTAGATTTGTAATGGAAATAATACGTATTTGTATAAAAATAAATAGGTGTTTGTATAGGGAGCGTATTTGTAAATATACCTTACCTATGTTTTAATGACTTATTAAAGTCTTGTATTTAACTTGACCAAGAAGAAGAGATACCTTTTTATATACTTCCTTTATTTTTTTTTTCCTTTTTTTTAATTATAACTTTATTACCATGTAGTTATAAAATTATTGATTAAAAAAAAGGAAAAAAAATTAGTAGCCTCTTAAATTCTTAATATTGTTATAAAAAGACTATACAAAAAAATAGAGGTAAATTTATTGTAGAAGTTAAAACGTATAATAGATTGTTTGAATCTTATTTACTTTATTATATACAGGATTGTATTCTTATCACGCCATGCCCTGGTTTACCCATTACGGAAGAACATACAAATGATTATCTTTGTTTTTCACTTATACCTTTTATAATTAAAGGAATTAACATTACACCGCGTAAATCTTATTTAAATGCTGATTTAGATAAAATTTTGATACATAAGGAAAATAAGGGTAAAACCGGTGTATACCTTTGAGTTAGCATAAGTGATAATAAGAGCTACGTAGGTAGTAGTTATAATTTATCTAAAAGATTTACTAGATACTATAGTTTTTATGCTTTAAATAGATTAGTAGAAAAGAATGCTAGTCTTATAGGGCGGGCTTTATTAAATTATGGTTATAGTGGATTTAGGCTATATATATTAGAATATTGTGTAAGTGATCAGCTGCTAAACCGAGCACAATATTACGAGGATCTTTTGAATCCAGAGTATAATCTTACTCGAGCAGCAGGTTCATCTTTAGCTATAAAAGATTCTCTTGCAACTAGAGCTAAGATTAAACCCCATAAATTTACTAGCGAACAACTAGCTAAATCGAAAGAGCATTTGAATAAACAGAATTCTAGTTATGAGCAAAGGGGTTGAAACCTTAGTCAAAAAAAGATACAAAATAAAAAAAAATAGTTTAAGCTCTTTAGTTTAAGCAGGTAACGATCAATATCTATATTTGTCCTAAAAAAAAATTATTTTTTTCTTCCTTGGTTACGAAGTATGCAACCCTCTTATTTTTCCCCTTTTTTGTAATAAATAATTTTATTACTACATAGATAATAAAATTATAATTACAAAAAAGGGGAAAAAAATAAAAAGCAGGGGATGACGGGGATAACCATATATCAGGTTATATCCTTAATACAAGTGGGTTTTTACTAGAAGATATTAAATTATTACAAGTAGCTTTATATGAAAACGGAGGTCTATTTACCTATATTCACAGTAGAAATAGAATATAAAGGCAGAGTCAATAAGTAAATTCATTTAAATAATCAAGCCTCATTTTCACCCTTCAATGCTATACAAAATTAGTTAACAATTTAAAGATTGTTTGAACTACCTTTACTTAATACTGTAATATTATTATCATCAGGTGTCTGCCTGAAATGAAAAAGTATACTAAAAATAAAAAAAAAAAATAGATATTAATACCTTTAACCCTTTTATATTGTCTTCTAAGTACCATCTACTAAGCGAATAGGTCCACATAACCATGAGATATTATGTTTATTAATAGGATCTCTTTTAGGTGATGGTACTATGGAAAGAGATGGTAAAGGATCGCGATTTTGTTTTTACCAAAAAGGAGAACATATAGAGTATATAATATGATTACATAGTGTTTTATTAAAGCATGGTTATTGTAAAGAAAATATACCTCAAATTCAGAGTAGAGTAATAAATGGGAAGTTAAATTATTACTGTAGATTTAGAACCTTTACATATAGTTCTTTTAATTGAATATATGACGATTTTTATCCTATGAGTCCCTCAGGGCAAAAGGGTAAAAAAGTTGTACCAGATTGAATCGAAGAATACTTATCTCCTAGGGCTTTAGCTATCTGAATAATGGACGATGGGGGATGAATTAAAGATAGAGGTGTAAAATTATCTACTAATTGTTTTACTTTGAAAGAAGTAAAATTATTAGTCTCAATACTGGAAAGAAAGTATAATTTAAGTGTTGCTGTACATTCTGCGGGAGCTATAGACCAATATAATATCTATTTCCCTAAGAAAATTTTACCTACTTTAATACCCTGGGTTTTACCTCATATGCATCCTTATTTCTTATACAAATTAAATATGGTTAAACCAAATATATCTTAAATTATTTTTTTTTCTTTTTTATAGTCCTATTATAAATAATGTGCAATTTTCAAAAAAAAACATTATACCGAAAGTTTTGCCAAAGCAAAGCTTAAAGATATAATAGTATATCTTTGTAAAGATATAGGTAATTTAATTATTATTGGCAATACTGATGAAAACGGTTAACGATTAATATTATAAGTCAAGACCGTTGGCCTTATGAAAGGTCGCTACAGGCTGGTTCATCGGTGGGTGGCTGAAATGCTGCTTAATGTACAGTGGGAATCTCTTTCTTCTAAAAAAAAATGAGTAGGAAGAACACAAGGTTTTGTATTAAATTTACATGTCATAAATGTTTATTTATGGGTAAATATACAATTAATATAAAATACAGGGTAATAGAAAAAAATAAAGCTATTATTTGAGATTTGGTAACAGTTACTTTCGCTCATCATTCATTAATACAAGGAAACAGAAGCGGAGCTTTAGATGGTTTAGTAGCTACAGTACTATTAGCTCTGGTATTTACCTGCTTAGACATTAGTTGTATGTCTTTTTTCAGTGTTGGTTTTATCGTCAAAGGGTCACCCATAAGTAATAATTATAGTTCGACCACAGTAGATGAACAAAAGCTTTCCCCTTACTGGGTTACGGGGTTTGCGGATGCAGAATCAAGCTTTAGTTTAAAAGTCTCTAAAAGTAGTTCCACTCGTTCAGGTTGAAACGTTGTACCTGAATTTCAAATAACGTTGCATAGCAGGGACTTACTATTATTGAGAAAAATACATTCCTTTTTCGGTATAGGTATAGTTGGTGAACGTGAAGATAGAAATCAGGCATATTATAGCGTTCAATCTGCACGTGCTATAGTTAATGTCATTATACCTCATTTTGATAAATATCCTTTAATAACTCAAAAGAGGGCTGATTACCTTTTATTTAAACAAGCTGTAAACTTATTAATACAGGGTCAAGCACGATCTAGTTTTGAAGGAATCCGTGAGATTCTAAGTCTTAAGAGTTCCATGTATAAAGGACTATCTGATACATTAAAGTTACACTTTCCTGATATCCTACTTTTTCCTCGTCCAGTAGTAGGTGAGCAAGGCATCCAAGACCCTAGTTGATTAACAGGTTTTGTAGATGGAGAGGGTTTTTTTTATGTTAAATCACTAAAGAATAAAAGATATTCCTCAGGCTTTAACGTTACCATGGTTTTCTCTATATCTCAACATGTAAGAGATGAGGCTTTATTAACTAAATTCATTGACTACTTAGGATGTGGTAGGATTGAAAGGGCCTCAACCAGACCAGATATCGTTAATTTTGCTGTAAGCAAATTTAGTAATATTAAAGAAAAGGTGATACCTTTTTTCCAAAGTTGTACCTTACATGGAATAAAGCATATGGATTATTTAGATTTTGTTAAGGTAGCTAAGATTCTTGAGGTTAAAGGTCATTTAACTCCCGAAGGTATTAATAAGATAAATTCTTTAAAATCTGGAATGAATAGCTCTAGAATATATAATTAATTACGAGTAGGTATTTGGCTAAGCCAGCACTTTTTTTTTTAGAGGCACGCCAGCCTTTTTTTTATAATTATAATCTGATTATTACGTGATAATCAAATTATTTATTATAAAAAAGGAAAAAAAAAAAATAAAAGCATATATATAGGCCTTTGCTTAAAGTTATGCATAAATAAATTAGTAAGCTCTTAAATTTATGCACGAAGTTAGGCAAACGTACAAAGTAAATTGCATGAAAATCTTGCAACCTTTAGCTCTGAGCGCTGAAATTGTTGCTAATACACTTTAAGCGTAAAGTGTTAATTAATCTAATAACAAGACAATATGCAGCCAACTTTTATTAAATATTACAAAGAGTATTTAAGAAGCAGGTTCAACGACTCATAAATAGGATAAAACAATTTAGCACTTCTGTTTTATTTAGGTGGCTTCTAAAGCAGTTTTTATTTAACTCTGAAGACTGACCTTTAGACAGGATGCTATTTTTTTTTATCTTGTTTATTTTAAAACTTTGGTGTACACATAGCGATATTATTGTATGCATTATATAGTCTGAACAATAATGAAAATTATTGAAATAAGGATTAAACGCCTTATGATAACAATATTGTACAAGGTTTAGAATACACTGTTTCTTCATTCACTATAAGTGATGGTGCATTTGGGTCATGTTTTTATTTCGGAACCGGATTCCACGGCTTTCCTCTACATATATTTTTTTTTAATCATAATAAGAATAATTATACTTCTACTTTGTTGATAAATACTCCTGGGCGCCAGCCATGGTTAATAGGAGCTCCAAATTATATGCCAATAAATTTAAAGAATAAAGTATTATATTCCAGTACTGCCTCGCCTTTAAATACAATAGAACCAGAGTTTTCTCCTTATTGAATTACTGGTTTTGCAGATGCTGAGTCTAGTTTTAGTCTTAAGTTATCTAGAAAAAGTTCCTCAAGGTCTGGGTGGCACATAATTCCTGAATTTAGAATAGAGTTACATAGCAGAGATATTTTATTATTAAGAAAAATACAGTCTTATTTTGGTATAGGTTTTATTAGCGAACGTCTTGATTTATATAAAGCAGTATATAGTGTTCAATCTTATCGAGATATAGCTAGTGTGATTATACCACATTTTGATAGATATCCTTTGATAACTCAAAAAAAAGCGGACTACCTTTTATTTAGACAAGCTATTAATTTATTAAATTTAAATGTACAATCAAATATAGAGGGAATTCGTAGTATTATAAATATTAAAGCATCAATGAATTTAGGGTTATCCGACACATTGTTACTTCAATTCCCTACTGTTATACCAGCCGTTCGTCCGATAGTTAGTTTTGAAGGTATAGCTGATCCTAACTGACTAGCTGGTTTCGTAGATGGAGAGGCTTGTTTTTATGTTAATACCAAAAAAGCTAAAGCTTATTTGACAGGTTTTCAGGTTATTATGACTTTTTCTATATCTCAACACTGCGTAGCAGGGGATGAACTTTTGTTTAATAAATTTACTGATTATTTGGGGTGCGGTAAGATTGAGAAAGTCTCAACTAGACCTAATGAAGTTAGATTTGTTGTATATAAATTTAGTGACATTATTAATAAAATAATACCTTTTTTCCAAAGTTGTACCTTACATGGTATAAAGTTACAGGATTTCAAAGATTTCTGTAAGATAGCTAATATTATGGAGAGCAAGGATCATTTAACACTTGAAGGTATAAAAAAAATCAAGTCTTTAAAGTCTGGAATGAATACAGGTAGAATTAATAGTTAGTTTATTATAAATTAAAAAAAGTTTATATGGTACGTGTAGGCCCTATTTAAATTTGGGTTTAAAGCTAATTAAATTTTTATGTCTTGAATTACATAGAAAATATGGTTAATTGCATGAAACTTTTGATATTATTAAGGTAAATAAACAAGATGATATGCAGCCAAATATTTATTAAATATTGCAAGTAATATTTAGTGATAAAGGTTCAACGACTAATAAAAATAGGGAGATTAACCTATTTTTTTTAATCATACTCTACAATATAGCGCATATTGTAGAGATGACATAGTCTGAGCAACAATGAAAATTGTTGAAAATAAGGGTTTGCGGTTAGTCCTTATTTTAATTCACATTATTAATTATTAGATTACGTATTAAAGAGTACGGGTTAACAATATGTGTAGCCCCATTTATACTTGTTTGTGTTTTACTTAAAACAAAACTTTATAACCTTGAAAGTTCTCAGTTTCACATTAATGTTGAAAGAACCAATAATTTATTAATTACTATTCCTTCTTTGTTTTTTCCTTTCTTTTTTTTTTAGTTAATAATCTATTACGTAATAAAATAATATGTTTAAATTAAAAAAAAAGGAAAAAAAAACAAGAGATAAAGAAGCTAATTCATATTATTTACAAACTAAATTTTTAGAGTGATTTGCAGGATTTACAGATGCAGAAGCTAATTTTAATTTTAAAATTACAGGGCTAACTGAAAGTACTTTTAAGAATGTCCAGTTTACATTTCAAATAGGTTTACATAAGTATGATGAACCAGTATTAAATTATATTATGAATAATTTAAAGTGTGGACATATTTCAAAATCAAAAGATAGAATAAATTTTTTTGTAAATGATCATAATTCTTTATTACATGTAATATTACCTATATTTGACTTCGTGAATCTTAATAGTTCAAAGTATCATCATTTTGTAATATTTAAAAAGGCAGTTACGAGTTTTTTGCCTTTTTTTTTTATTTAAATACATATCTAGTTACGTAATATATTATATGTCTAAAAAAAAGGCAAAAAAAACACCTAAGAGATAAAAGCCATTTATCTGATAAAGGTAAATTAGAAATAATTAAATGTAAAAACCAAATGAGTAATATGTCTGGTCAATGGGTACCAAGTTCTATTAACAGTAAAATTAAAATTACTAAATTTTGATTAGCAGGGTTTATTGATGGAGAAGGGTCATTTTCAACTAATAAATTTGCACCTAGCCTTTCTTTTTTGCCTTTTTTTTTTTTATTATAATTAATCTATATATCAGATAATAAAATTCTTTATTAAAAAAAAGGAAAGAAAATTTAGCGGCTTGCCGTGACGGCATTAAAAATATTTATTTTTTTTTTTTTTATAAAAATATATATATAAAATAAAATTATATTAAAAAAAAAAATAAATATTTTATAGCCCTTCGGCTAGATTTAAATTAGAAAATCATATTAAAGAGTTAGAATTATTTAATAAAATTAAGGAGTTCCTTAATGTAGGTAATATGTTAATTTCCTTCCCCTTATTTTTTTTCCTTTTTTTTTTTATTATACAATACTATTTACGTAATAATTATATATTTATAACTAAAAAAAAGGAAAAAAAAAGGGGACAAGAGAATAGATAGATTTAATAGTAACCCTACTATAGTATTAGAAGTTAATAAAATAAAAGAACTTAAGTGTTAATTCCATTGATATATGATAATAATACTATTCTTTTAAAAACTTTAAAGTCTGAAGATTTCTCTTTATGATTAAATTAATATTTATTATAAAGGTTATCATACTATACCTGAAGGTAAATATGTATTTGATGTAATTAAATTACATATTAACAAGTATAGAATGACAACTAATATTTCTTTACTTGATAATGTGCAACGTATTTCCATTTATGAAATAGAAAATCTATTATCTAAACTTTATTTAATAGACAGTCCCTATGAAATTAAACAGGGAGTTAGATACTATAGAAATACTGATAAACTAGTAAGTGAAGCTATAAATCTGGTTGTTATAGATACTAGCCTCTGCGCTATAAAATATTTATTTTTTTTTTTAATATAATTTTATTTTATATATATATTTTTATAAAAAAAAAAAATAAATATTTTTAATGCCGTGTAGCGGCAAGCCTAATAAAAAAACGAAGTTTTTTTATAACGGCTAGTGGTAATAATACTATTTATTCTAGTATATCTGATTGTGCTAAAAATCTAAAGATAGGAAGGAATAAAATTAAACAATGTTTAAGTTCAGGTGAATCATATAAAGGTTATAAGTTTGTTTTAAGTTAATATATAGACTTATTTTTGAAAATAGAGTCAATAGCAAAAAAATCTTATTAGATATTAAGATAATTTGCTGCCAAGTGTATATTGTTAGGCAATATATACAGGTCCAACGACTAGATAACAAATATTATGTTACTTTAGTTTTTAAAGTAAAAGAATGGCATTAAACTCTACATATGAAATGTTAAACTTCGACAATAAGTTTAATTAAATTAATATGAATACATAGTCTAAACAATAATGTGGGTTATTGAAACATTTGTACATGTAATGATCGGTACAGCTTTTATAGCTGTGGGTTTATGACGTGTTTTGGCCTACCATTCTACAGATAATCACCATCTGGGAATGGAGGCAAGTATACTATATTGACATTTTGTGGATGTAGTATGACTTTTTTTATATATTTCTATATACTACTGAGGGTCGTAGTATTATTAATTGGTTTATTTCCTAGCTTTGTTGCATTTCCAATCAATACTTTTGAATTTATAAATATGATCTTATCTCTTATTCTTTCAAAAAAAATATATTTTAGGTGTATTTATATTATTTATTCTTCTTACTTTAGACTTTTTAATGGATTATTACTATAAGCTCTTTAATTTTTAGGGTAAAAAAAAGTGTAATATTTAAAATTTGTATTTCTTTATTATGTTTAGCTTTTTTATATTTAGGATTAGAGACAGATATAATAAATATAGATAAGTAAACAATTACCCTTGCTATTTTTTTTTTACATAAGCTATATTTTACACGCCTTTGGCATGAACTAATAAGTTATTTATTAATAGACTTATCCCTTAAAGACTTTTTTGTGTATACTTCTTGTGCCTAATCCACCTAGAGGGATAAAGGGAAAGAAGTGTATAAAAAAAGTTGTAAGGAAACTTAGGGAGAAAGCGTAAATTAAGATTGGCTCTATATACGTATAGGCAGAAATTTGTGATAAAGCCCCCTTTACTTCTTTTACTAGCTAGCTTAATAAATATGTATGCCAAAATAAACATATATGTTTTATTGAATAAGCAATAATGTTATATTTAATACTAATAATTAATATAAAAATAAACTTTTTATCTTTATTGTTTGGTTATAAAAGGCATACTTTTTTTTTTCTTATATCTAATCCCTTTTGCCTAGTAAGGAGCCTAAGTGTAAATAATAGTATACTTTTATTCTTTAATTATAATTGTTAATTTATAATCAGTTTATTAATTAATTATGATTTATAATTTATAATTAGTACACTTTTTAAATATTATAGAATAATAGTATTATTCAGCCCGCGCTCGTAATTTCTTTTTTTCCTTTTTTTTATAAATAATTTTATTATCACGTGATAATAAAATTATTTATAAAAAAAGAGGGGGAAGTGGTTTTATTAGTAATATGATCTAATATGTCTTAATAAAATACATATAAATATGGGTAAGACTTAATAGCAAGATTAAATCCAGATCTTTTTTTTTTTATTATTTTGTCCGTCCATCTACTTAGACTATTCGATAGATCTATCCTGTTTCCTGATGCTCTAATAAACATACTTTCTTTCCCCATCCCCTTGCGGGGGATGGGGCAGGTATACTAGTCGTAAATATTTACAATTATTTAATGAAAATATCCCGGATCCTGATCGGTACTTTTTTTTCTTCCTCGTGTCCTTATACCCTTCAATGTTTCAGACATAAAAGCCATTTTGGTTAATTAATTGATCTATTTAAGCGTTTTTATTCTAATTGTATCATTAAGTATTCCTATTTTAATTATATTGTTGGCTAATGTCCCGTTTCTTTTTCACCTAAATTACTTTATACCTATAGTTTCTTCTATGTATGTTCTACATATTTATTCATAAGCAGATCTTGAACCATCTTTAATATATTTTCTAGCGAAGCCACAATATTTACTCGAGGCTGGCAGCTAGCCTACCATTTGATCAAGACAAAAAAAAAAATTATGGTAGATTTATTTTACAGCAAAAAATAATAAAGTACATATTAAGCGATATGCTGTAGATGGTTCTATGTTTTGATTGCAGATCTTAAATTAGGGGGTTCAATTCTTCCATATCTCTGTTTACACATACAATATATACTATATATAGTATATAAACAACTAATAAATTTTAATAAGTTTAATTGTTTTTTTTTTCTTCAAAAACAGAAGCAACTGGTTTATTTGTCCTTATTGTGCGGAGCAAAGGCATTTGTATTATATATTGCGATAATAAGAAATATTTATAATAATTATAGTACTCATATACTAAACTCCTTAGTACAAAGGTCACTTATTAAAATACCTTTAGTGTTATACTAGGTAGGTTGAGGTACCCTGGGTTTGAAGGATACCTTGAATACTTTAGATTGTAAAAAGTTCTTTTTTTTTTCTTAAGCGCCTCTTTTTTTTTTTTTAATCCTGCTCAGTAGTATTGTTATGGGTAGTAAAATTTTAGGGTAGTTTATCCTATTTTTATTTATATGGTAGAGCTGATAGTAATAGCGCGTGGTAGGATTATTTTATAGCTTTAATTCTGAAGCTGCGTTAAATTTACTTTCAGTGGTGTTGAGAGAACCGGCTTTAAGGTTTTAAATAGTATACTGCCATCCTTCGGCAAGGTATATACCTTGTAAATCCCTCTTTATTTAGTTTAGATAGATGGCTTAGGAGTATGAGATTTCTAGATATATTTGAAGGCTTATTCCTAATAAGTGAAGGAAACATCTCCTTTTGGCCTAAAAGTCCTTAGATCTGATTATATTCAAAGTAATATACGAGAGCATACATGATATAATTATCTTGCAAGATATTTTATGAAAAACGTCCAGTAAGATAAAGGGTAGAGCGACTTTGTATGTACCTAGCCCTAATGTAATGGTAATAATATATTAGCAGGTTATTAGCCTTATAAAATTCTGTGGTTTTTTAAATAAAATCTAAAAGCAGATCTTAAAAGATTAATCTCTTTTAAAGTTATAAAATACAGCCTAGGGTTAGGTATATCTCAGAAAAACTTACTTATTTATAAAGGAAATCTTTATTTATAAAAAAAAAAGGTGTAGATTAAATTATATATAAATTTAAGTATAGCCCCGCAGCAGTTTCTCATGCGTGCCAGTTTTTCAAATCTAAATTTTATCTTGCCTACATAGTAAGCAGCGCTAATTTTTAAGTTTATTGCTGGATTTATACAATATTAGTTCTAATGTTTATTAGTAATATATAGTAAAAAAAAATGCCATAATATTAACATGTCATTATACGTTTCTTCAGCAAAAGTAACTTATTTACCCTTATGATGGCATTTTTTTTGTTATAAGTAGCTTAAAAAGAAGATTTAATAAAAAAATTTATTTTTAGTTACTTTGGCTGCTGCTTCCTTTTTTTTATTTGATTATCTGCTTTTTGCAAAAGGTGATAATCAAATTAAAAAAAAGGGGAAAAACAGAAGCTACCTCTAGGGGGGCTGGTCCCTTTAGCTAGCATGCAGGCTGATTTTTTTTTTCTTGTTACCTGATTAAGCGTTTGATACTGTTTTAATAAACATTGCTCAGCTAAAGGGCAATGTTTATTAACTCTTATTAGCTCAATGGTAGAGCAGGATACTTCTAATATCTAGATCTAAGTTCGAATCTTGGGTAAGAATAGGATATTGCTTAGCTTGTTCTAAGTAATATCTTTTTTTTTTTTCGCCTTTGATAAAAAGCAGATAATACATTCAAAAAGAATGATATAGAGACCTTAGTTTAAGGGTAAAATACGAGACTTTTAATCTTTGTTATATGGGTTCGAATCCCATAGGTCTTAAAACTATTTTATTTTTACAATTAAAAATTAAACGGCCATAGGTTAATGGTAGACCTTTCGTCTTCCAAACGATTTGTGTCGATTCGAATTCGGCTGGCCGTATGGGGTTAGTATTCTAATTGGTAAGAACCTTCTTTGTCATAGAAGTGTATATCGGATCGAGGCCGGTTTAACCCGTATACTTATATATAATAATTATAAGTATTTAGGAAAAGTTGTTATTGGTAAAACGAGATATTTGCTAAATATTGTGTTCTACACCTGGATGTTCGAATCATCTCTTTTCCGATATAATAGAAAATATAAAGAGTACACTTTATTAAATTATAAAGAGCATAGTTTAATGGTAAAATTTGAAGCTTCAAACTTCACCTTCTCAGTTCAAATCTGAGTGCTCTTGATGCTTTATAACCCCCCCCCCCCTTTTTAATTAAGCATAATATCTGCCAAGTTATTCCTTTTTTTTTCTGTGTGCACTTTTTATACTATTGTCCCTAAATTATCTTGTATCTAATTTAAATTTATTTAAGTTTTTACAACTTAGCTTAGAGTCTTATAAAGTGTTGGTTTATAATGATAATGATTCTGAATCCGATTATTCTGAAACGGATTCGGATAGAGATGATCCGGATAAGCTGTTTACTAGAGAAGATAGAGTTATATAAGTCTGGCTTCGCTAGAGATATATATATAAAGAATCAGAGGTATTAAATAAGAATAAAATGGCCTGCTTCGCTGGGGACAATATCTTGCTGCACAGGAAATCTAGAACATTACATCCGGGTTGCAAATATTACACTGTTGCGTTGAAGTCATAAAAAGAAGACTTACAGCAAGATCCGGATAAATTGCCGATGTAAAGGCAAGCACTTATAGAGACCAGGATACTTATACTGCACCTACTTCTTCTACTGCATAAACTAACTCTACTTCTACTACATCTGCTGCTTATACTCTTCTTACTTCTATTGGGTCTACTTCTATCTCGCCTTGTTTTACTTTAATTGTAGATTTATAAATGAAATGCCAAGTACATTTGACGATATAGATTAATTTCCTTATCAATTAATTAGCCAATAGCAAAGTTACTTTGACATAAATTTAGTTTTAACCTTATGTTTAAGATTACTGTGTTTTATTCCTAATATAATTGAACTATATGTTTATTAGTTAGCTATTTATTTTTACTAGTAATAGTTATAGTTGTAAATATATCATCTTTAATGTCATTCTTTTGTGCCTTTTTCCCTTTTTTTTAGCATTATAATCTGATTATCTGCTCCTTTTGCAAAAGGTGATAATCAAATTATTTATAATAAAAAAAAAAGGCTGGCGTGCCTCCTTTTTTCTTTTTTTTTCAACAAATAATATATAAATATAAATAAAAATAATTTAAAATAAAAAAAGAAAAACCTGAAAAATAGGCAAAAAACAGGCTGTTTATGTTCTTGTTTATCCTAATATATTCTTTAATTAGTTGTTATATAAATATTCTGAATATTATCTTTTACTATTATAAGGAGGAGATTTATGTTACACGATATAAATTAAAGCCCCTTAATATGATAGGTTATATAAATAAGGTTAATTAACCTTATTTATATAATTTTAAGGTAATAGGTTCCTTAGCTTAATTGGTAAAGCGTATTCTTGATAAGGATATGTTCGGAGTTCAAGTCTCTGAGGAATCAATTTAAGTGTATTATGCTTAATCATATAATGCTGAAGAATATCTTAAATTTAATCTTTAACATATTAATGTTAACTAGTTAGTAGCTAACATACAATTATATGCTATCATAAAGAGAATTGGCCGAGTGGTTTAAGGCGGTAAGCTTGAAACTTATTAGATTTAATAGATCACATCCGTTCAAATCGGATATTCTCTGTACTTAAAATAAAAAAAATACGGGTTAGAGCCAGGTTGGTTAGGCGCCTCATTTGGGTTGAGGAATTGTTATGTTCGAATCATAATAACCCGAAAGGTGTAGCTAATAATAATCATTATTATTAGTAATGTGATAGATATCAAACAATGTTTCTATACAAGGGAATGTTTTTGTATAGGCAAGTATATAAAGAAACTATTAGGAATATCTAGCTATGTATTAAAGAGAGTTTTTTTTTAATTTGTGCACCTGAAAATGAAATGTAGCACATGTACTCTTAGAGAAATTCAATAATAAACGAGGTGAATTGAAATATCTTAGTAACTTCAGGAAAAGAAATCAAACGAGATTCTACGATTAGTGTGAATGAAAGTAGAACAGCCTATAAAATATCAGAATATAAATATTTATATGTTTTTTGTTGTGGTGAAAGGATGGATAGCAAAACAAAAAAACTGATATATTAAACAAGTAAAACGGGCTATAACCTGTTTGAATACAAGGGGAACCTTCCTCTAAGGCTAAATATAATACATAAGCGATAGCGTATAGTACTGTGAAGGAAAGGTTGAAATAGTAGTTTTATAAGCAGCTCAAGTTTAAATAAATAATAAGAGCGTACCTTTTGCATAATGGGTCAGCAAGTTAATATTAGATGCGAGCAGTAATGCCTAGATAAACCAATTATGAAATAATGAATTAGTATCTAAAATTAGACCCGAAGCCTAGTGATCTTACCATGGTCAGGATTGTGCGACAAGAAGTTGTATATATCAATGTGGCGTTAATTCCACCAGGACAGTATCTAGTTCTCGAGCCTGCCACGGGTGCTGAATAGAAGTAAATCTATTATGATATATTAAAATTATATTTAGATATGCGAATTGAAAGTGCTAAGCCGTGTGTATAAGTGTCACTGTTAATAATTATTTGTTTATTTATTTGCAATGTGAGATTTAGGCTGAAATTATCCGAACTACGGGGAGCGAAAGCAAAGTATGCGAAGAGGCAATGGGACAATAACACGTTGTATAGTATCTTGTGATGTTAACTTTTTTAACTGAAGCTGGATATTATGTAGGGGTTAATTACGATCCTTAGTTAGCCATAGATACCAATCTACACCATTGTATAGCATGCCCCCTAAGGTTGGTGATCAAAGTGATATATACAGAACTTGGTAATCCCCTAGCCCACTGAAAATTCTTCGTAATTTACTCAGAGGCATAGTATATTAATAAATCTATGTAACGAGCTGGGGGTAGAGGAGACTTTAAAAAGCGAATGCACGAGAGTAATGATCGTGATAGAGTACAGATCGAGCAAGATTAGAAAAAAAATATATAGTTTGGATTGTAGAAGTTTTGATATAAAAAGGTGTATAAGTAAAAGGGACTAGTTGTGGCAAATTTTTTCCTTATTTTATGGATTATATAACAACCCAATATATATATTAAATTAAAAAAAATGCTTTGAGAATTAAACAAAAAAAGATTAACAGGTGAGTACTGCAAAGCAGGGGTACAAAAAACTAATAAAGCGAACGTAGCGATGATAGGGGGGACAAAACAAATATACGCGTAATTATTGCACAGAGTTAGGATTAAGAGAGGGCACGATTCAAGGCTTGAGCCCTTGGTTTATGACAGGGTTTTCTGATGCTGAAAGTTGTTTTTACATTGGTATTCAAAAAAGTACCAAAGTTAAGGCTAATTGAGAAGTTCAGCCCTGTTTTAAGATAGAACTACATAAAAAAGACCTGGGGTTATTATTATTAATCCGAGACTTTTTTAAGGTAGGTAACATAAAACATAAAAGTGATAAAATTGAATACTGTGTTAAGTCTATTAAGGATATTAAGGTAATTATCGAGTACTTTGATAATTATCCTCTTATTACTAAGAAACAGAGTTCTTATTGTTTAAATCCGTGATACAGTTAATAATATCGAAAGATCATTTAACTGCGGAAGGATTACATAAAATAGTAAGTATTAGAGCTTCTATAAATAAAGGGTTATCAGATAAGTTAAACTTAAGTTTCCCTAGTATTATACCAGCTGAGAAGCCTACTGTAACAGATATTGCGATCAAAGACATCCAATGATTAGCCGGATTTACTACAGGAGAAGGTTGTTTTCTTATAGATACCTATAAGGCTAAAACTAAGATTGGAACTGCGGTAACTTTACGCTTTAAAATAGCTCAGCATTCGCGAGATGCTGCTCTACTAAAATCTTTTATAGCTTATAATGATTGTGGTTCCTACGTTCCTAAATCAGACTATGAAGTAGGAGAGTACTAAGTTTCTAAGTTTGAAGATAATCTTCTTAAAATAATTCCTTTATTTGAAAAAAATCCAATTTTAGGATCTAAAGCATCAGATTTTTTAGACTTCAAAAAGGTAGCCCTTCTAATGAAAGATAAAGCTCATCTGACTGAATCTGGATTAACTGAGATTCTAAAAATAAAATCTGGAATGAACAGAGGTAGATAGAGATTTTTCAGGACTCTCTACTTCTTGGTTTGTTCCATGTATTAACCTATAAGCCAAACTATATATTATAATCAAATCAAAAATAAATCTAATGACTCAGGTCGAAAGGCCGCAGACTTAAAGTATGGTGACACCGTTTTACTTAGATTAAATATTCCTTTTTGTCAGGACTAAATATAACCTATTGTGATAAGGCCTTGTTGCAGTAGGCAAAGGTACGTTAATCTAAGTAAAATTGCCTTTATAAGGCTAGGAATACCAGCGGTGGGTGAGATACCCATTAGCTGAAGTATTTTGAGAGTGATTGCTTGAGCGGTGTGAGCTGAAAGGTTCACGCACCGTTCTAATGGGGGGAAAATCCGAGAGGATCTACCTATCCAAACATAAAAGTCCGAACGGGTAAAAACCAAGAATTAGAGCCCTTGTTATAGCCCTAGTTGAAGAGAACCTTCAGCTATAAATCATCAAATTGACGGGGAAGTCCTAAAGCAATCTTAACTAACCTAATATAGTAATATATTAGGGGCGCAGGTAATGACTCGCGGTTATTTTTAAACTTTTATTAACTTTAAAAGATATTAAAAATTAAGTAATATCAAGATTGATTTGCGAAAGTGAATGGACAATCCGCATCCAAGCTCCTATTATTAGGAGAAAGGTTCATCGACTACATGGTGGTTGGCGCAAGCTTAAAATATAGTCAAGCCTCATCCGAAAGGATGCAGGATAATATAGTTTTAACAATATCTCCGAATTTAGCCTTCCCGGAATTCTTTTTTTGTTTATTTGCTGTTGGTCGCATAGCTACTTGATTTATGTAGTAGACCCAGCTGTTATATTTCATTACCTTTAGCCAACATTATTTCTTTGTGCTTCGTCTTAGCTAAGCTAGATGGAAATAGTTTAACTAAATAATAGCCGACTTAATCTCTGCAGTATATATCCGTATTAGCCTGAAGGCAAGGTACAAGTAGAAGGTATCCGGACCCTTGGAAGGCTAGCCCCCTAACCCAAGGATAGAATAGAAATAGAGAAAGTCTGAAATCTCTGGCAGTTGATGGTGTTATAGCTCTTGCGATAGTTTCGTAGAGAGCTAAGCCGTTTGGTATAAATCAAAACATAATAATAATAATAAATAAAGCTTCTAAAAACTTACTTCTACAAAAAACAAAAAAAGCATTCTTTTCCACGAGTTCCTCACTAATGACTAATTCTTTTGTTGTAAAACCTGTTATCGTTTACGATAATGCGGATACAGCTAAAGTAGATATATTTGCAGATAATCGTAATAAAAGCGGGGTGTACCGTTGAATAAATAAAGTAAATGGTAATACATATGTGGGTAGTTCCATTAATCTTTCGGTAAGATTTTATACATATTACAGTTTAGCTTCTTTAGTATCAAGTAAGAGGCCAATTGATCGTGCTTTATTGAAGCACGGGTTTTCTAATTTTAAGCTAGAGATCCTAGAGTATTGTGAGGTAAATCAAGCTTTAGTAAGAGAGCAATACTATATGGATAATCTAAACCCCAACTATAACACAGCTAAAGTTGCTGGTTCAACTTTAGGTTATAAACATACACCAGAAGCAATAGCTAAAATGAGAGCTGTTGTATTAAGCGAAGAGGTTAAAGCTAGAAAAGCTTTATCTACAAAAGCGGCCACGGCCTCGAGAAAATTGTCTATTCTAGTTACAAATACATTAACTAATGAGAAAATGGTATTTAACAGTTTGACCGAGGCAGGTCTTGCGTTGGCTGTCAGTAAAATGGCCATTAGCCTAGCTATTAGAGAAGGAAGGTTATTAAAAAAAGTCTATTTAATTAGCAAAGGGGTTAAATAGAAGATAAGCAAATAGGTTCTATTTGCTTATAATTACAGTTTATTACTGTACCTAAGAATAAAACTATATTATCTGTTAAATGGATAACTTTATAAGCTGTCGATAATGACGCAGAGTTATTTAGGGAGAAAAGTCTTAGCTCAGCCTAATTTGGAACAACTTTTTTTGTGTTCCAAGGCTAAAGAGATAATCTGTATCGTTGTAAAGATATCCGATGAACTGTGGTAAGTTAGTGAAAGACAAAACTGACTAGGATAGCTGGTAAGAAAATAGTCTAAGCACCTATTTAGGCCAGTAAGTAGAAGTGAACCTTCTGCTATAAATCATCAAATTGACGGGAACACCCTAAAGCAATCTCAACCAAACGGAAATGGCAACATATTCCGTGGCACAGGTAATGACTCGTGGTATGGTAAAATCGAGATTGATACATGTAAATGAATGGGTAATCCGCAGCCAAGCGCCCTTTTTCTGTTTACTTCATAACGGTGTGTAGTAAAAGATAGGGTGTGCAGTTCATCGACTAGATGTTGGTTGGCTTTTATTATATTTTAAGGCAAGCGAAGTAAAAGCTAGTTATAATAAAAAGGCTTAAGATATAGTCAAGCCTCATCCGAGAGGATGCAGAATAATAAAATACTTTATCGTCTTTAAGGCTCATACGACCCCTTGCAAAAGTACCCGGGGGTACGTACAAAGAATAATAATAAAACTCATGTAGGTAGTTATTTAATAATTGAAATTGTATTCATACTTGTTTATTATATAATTGATACCAAAATTTATAAACTTGTTTCTTGTGAACAAGAAGTTGCATAATAGCCTTTAATCCAGGCTCTGAACCTTTAATACAAAACGAAGTCACATGTAGTAGGACGCCACGCCTACAATCTAGTGTCCTTGCGACTGATGTATAGGGAAGATAGAAGGGATAAAATACTAGCTAACCTAAGATTATAGATCTTAGTTTCTAGGGGAAGTTAGCCGTCTTAGACGGAATGGTGACGAAATTACCATAGCTTACCTTGGGAGGGGTAATCAACCTTGCTCATAGGTTTTCTTTAAATGAAACTGGAATACCAACCAGGAAGTAGGCTTAGAAGCAGCCATCTTTTGAATAAATCGTGATAGATAGCTGGTCCATCTATAAAGGCAGTTTCTAACTAACTATTTTTCCCTTTGATTACTATATGAAGCGTGAAGGGTGTGAGGGGTCGAGTATCATAGGGTAGGTAAAAGGATTAATAAATAGATTAAGGGGAATAAATAAATTATAAATAAACATAATGAAAATAAAAATAAATATAAAAGTGGACACTAGATCAGAAATGATCAATAGTGTGAATAATAATTTCAAGTTTATAGCAAATAAAAGTTTGGTAGCTAAACAGACCCCATTATCCCCTATGGGGATACAGGGGTACGTGTGTTTTTCAACATGTTTTAAGTTGAACAGTGTTACAGATCCTAACGTTAATTCTGCAAAGCAGGGTTCTAGTAACCAATATGTAAGCCCTGTTGTTACATATCCTGACGCAGATTTAAATAAATCCATTTTGTTGAGGGATAATAAAGACAAAGCAGTTATTTATCGTTGAGTAAATAAAGTAAATGGTAAGACATATGTCGGTAGTAGTGTAAACCTAACTGCTCGACTATATAAATACTATAGTGTCCAACATTTAAATAAATATAAAACTCCTATACACAATGCTCTTTTAAAATATGGGTTTAATAATTTTAGCTTAGAAATTTTAGAATACTGTGAACAAGGAGTAGATCCTGTAACAAGAGAACAATACTACTTTGGTCTCTTAAAACCTGAATATAATATATTAGAAATAGCTGGTTCATCTTTAGGTTTCAAACATAGCGATGAAACTTTAAAATTTTTTAAAGATAGCCGTAAAGTGAGCGAAGCTACAAAAAATAATTTATCTTTGGCTGCAACTGGTAGAATATTAACTGAAAGTGATAAAGTAAAAATATCTCTGGCACGTACAGGTATTAAACTTTCAGATGAAACACGTGCTAAAATTTCAGCCGTAACTACAGCCCGTATAGGTGTACCAGTTATAGTAAAAAATGTAAATACTAATACAGAACTAGAATATACAAGCTTAACTGAAGCAGCATTAGCAATAGGTGTTAGTAGAACAGCTGTAAAAAAAGTTATGGATACGGGTAAAACTGTTAAAAAACAGTATATAGTGACAACCAAAAATTAAGAAAGTATTTTATTATTCGTTAAATGGATAGCTAGTAGCTATTTAGGGAGAAGGGCCTCAGCTTGACCTATTGGGGACGTTACAAAGGTTAAAGAGGTTATATCTGTTTCTGCGAAACCTATATAAGTAGGTAATTCAAGTTACATCATAGCAGGTACAGAACTGTGATCTCAGGCAACTTATAATTTCTTATCTAGGCGTTGCCTAGATAAGAAATAATTTTGCATATATCGGGGAATCGTGAGGATTTTATCGGTGAGTATTCGCACTCGGAAGGGCAATGATGAATATTAAAATGTATTGAATAATCGGACATAGTACGATAAGGTTACTGTAAAAGCAGCCTAATTGTCGAAGGGAACCTTCGGCTCAAAACCATCAAATTGCGGGAAAGCCTTAAAGCAATCTCAACCAAACGGAAATGGCAACATATTCCGTGGCACAGGTAATGACTCGTGGTTATTTTTTGGCTTATTTATTTAATAAATAATTTAATTATTACATCTATAGCTTTATTATAATTAAATAAGCCAAAAAATTAGGTAAAATCGAGATTGATACATGTAAATGAATAGGTAATCCGCAGCCAAGCACCTTTGTGGTGTGCAGTTCATCGACTAGATGTTGGTTGGCGCAAGCTTAAGATATAGTCAAGCCTCGTTCGAAAGAATGCAATGGCAATAAAGTAATTTAAACATAATCTCACTCCAAGTTCTTTGATGTTAAGCTTAGTACAAGAACAAAACCTTAATTACATATATTTAACCTTTATTATTTTCAAGTAGATTTAGGTTGTTGCACGGTAGGTTTCACCGACCGTGATGGGAAATCTGATCTTGCTTCAAATAATAGTCGACAAGTTATCACTAATAAGTACCCGTACGGAGCATAATAGCAAGGTACTCGTAGAAAGGTACTCGGGCCAATGGAAGGCTAGCACCCTAACCCATTGATAGAGCTGAACGGATAACCTCTAAAGTAGTTGTATATGTATATTATTGTAAAAAAAAACATTTAATATTTAAAGCTTCTATAAACTTCTTTCTACAAAAAAAAAATTATACTACAAAACCCTCAGGGTTAAAAAACAACATTATAACTCCTATAAAGAGTTATGACTTAGCGGAGCTGTTAAAAAAGGCTATCCTTGCTTCGCAGGAAAACCGTAACCAGCCAGGTATTTATCGTTGGATAAATAACTTAAATAAGAACACTTATGTAGGTAGTGGTATTAACTTATCTAAGAGATTAGGTAATTATTACAACAAAATAGATTTAACTAGAAATCCTCGGCCTATAACACAGGCTTTGCTTAAGCATGGGCACAGCAATTTTACACTAGAAATTCTAGAGTATTGCCCCAAGCTAGTTTGCTTGAAAGAGAACAATATTATCTGGATTTATTAAAACCTGAATATAACATATTAAAGTATGCTTATTCTATGTTAGGTTTTAAGCATAGCCCAGAGAACATCGTTAAATTTAAGTTGAAAACCATATCTCCAGAGCATAAAGAAATATTATCTTTAAGCCACACTGGAAAAACGGTTAGCCAGGAAACACGGGATAAATTGGCAGTTGCGACTGCAACCTACAGAA
The DNA here is from genome assembly GCA_902810775.1 of Myriosclerotinia sulcatula. Classification (NCBI taxonomy): domain Eukaryota; kingdom Fungi; phylum Ascomycota; class Leotiomycetes; order Helotiales; family Sclerotiniaceae; genus Myriosclerotinia; species Myriosclerotinia sulcatula. The sequence continues at coordinate 170,571 of CADDYZ010000001.1, read as the reverse complement.
GTAACAATAAACTATCCGCGAAAGGTCTAGCTAATTTAAAAGCTTCGACAATTGAACGTGAAGGAGTCGCAGTTAAAGTGTTAAATACTCAAACAAATGAAGTAAGAGAATTTACCAATCAAACTGAGGCAGGATTATTTTTAGGCGTCACAAGACAAGCTGTATATAATGCAATTAAAAGAGAAAAACCTGTTAATGGTATATATTATATATCAAAGCAGGGTTAGCAATAAGATTATTAGGTGTTTTACTGCGTAGCAGTACAAAAAAAAAACAAATTTTTGGTTTAAATTACTTTTGTTTTTAGTTAATAAACTGAAACAGGGCCACCTATTCTCGGGGGAGAAATGTGGTCTATTGTCTAAATGGATAGTTCAATAATTATTCAGGGAGAAGGACCTCACACAACCATTAGATCGTTAATGGCTGAAGAGGTAGATTTGTGTATGTCTAAAGGGAAACAGCCCAGAACAAGAGTTAAGGTTCCAAAATTATTGTTAAGTGAAACTAAGGAAGTTTCTATCTAATACAACTAGGAAATAGGCTTAGAAGCGGCTATTTTTTGAAGACCTCGTAACAGAGCACTGGTTTAGTAAACAAAACTTTACATTGATAGTTGCACCGAAAATTTAACGGATCTAAACAATATACCGACACCTTGTCCATATTGTTAAATATGATATAGAATTTAACTATGGGGTAGCAGAACGTTGGGTAAATTAGTATATATTCTTTTTAAGAGTATAAAATTTTACGGTGGCACGTAATAAGAATATCCCAAGTGAGAATGCTGACATGAGTAACGAAAAAGGGCACTTGCTGCGTTCGACTCTAATAATAATATAATAGCATAACTAGCCATGTTATGGAACATGGCTAACCGCAGTGAAATATGGTAGATATCTCACTGCGGTTAGCTTTTAGGACTACACTACGCCAGTGAAACTAGACCTATTAAAACGAGGTCGTAGAAAAGTAATATGGGAGGGGTATCTAACAAAAGATGCCATAGCCCTCGCCTAAAGCTTATGGATTTATTAAAGTAACGGCCTCTAAGTTTACTAACCTAAAGGATTAAACGATGAGTAAAGCTTGCTAACATAGTGACAACCTATTCTGTAATAAAAGTGAAGAAGGTTCTGGAAAAACATGTTATAAGTCATTAAGATTCGAAGAGATGACAAAAAGGGGTTGAGAAAACCGAAACCGTACCTAAATACTACCACAAGTAAGCAAGTAGAGAATACGAAGGCGTTTGAGTGAACAATCATTAAGGAACTCGGCAAACTAACTACCGTAACTTCGGGATAAGGAGAGCCATTCTTACTTATTTATATAAGGTAAAGAATAGGAAGCATAGAATAGTGTTGTACGACTGTTTAATTAAAACAAAGCACTTCGCAGTAAGATAATAAATCAAAGTATTGAGTGTGATTTCTGCCCAATGTCGGCTGGTTAACGGATTTTCTAGGTTGACTAATATAAGCTTGGATTTGAAGGAAACCCCGATCAATGGCGGCCTTACCTATGAGGGTCCTAAGGTAGCGGAATACCCTGGCCGTTAAATGCGGTCTTGCATGAAAATCGAGCCTAGGAAACTTGATTATTGTGGAATAAAGAGGCAAACTCCGGGGACACCCTAAAGCTTCTGGTACCAAGCTATAGTTGAAAAACTATGTGTGGCTGGATTAATCCTTCAGGTTTTTGTTAGGTTATTTATTAAATAACCTAAACAATAAGGTAACAAGTCAGAAGATGAGTGAAAACGAAATGGGTTATCGCGGATCTAAGTCAGATAATATATCTGTAAAAGAGCAACGAGCGGATGCTTCTTCTGAGATTACACTAAAATACTTAAAATAAGTAATCTCAGTAAGGTGCGCTCTAGTCGCCACGAAAGTGGTTCTTAAGCCAAATATAAGTAATTTAAGATTAAAGATATCATAATAACCTAACCTAAAGATAATATCAACGGTAAAATTATGAAACGGAATGATTTAACGATACAACAGCTGTCTCAATGATTGGCTCAGTGAAATTGGAATAACTGTGCAGATACAGTTTACCTCTAGATAGACGAGAAGACCCTATGCAGCTTTACTGTTGCTAGTTATTGAATATGATTGAACCAATATTAGTGTATAAGGTAGTTGGAGGCAATTTTTTTAAAACCTCGTTCAGGCAGAATTGAAACACCTTTATTTTGTTTATCATATTCGTAGGCTATAGAGTCTACGTCATAATATATGGTGTTGTAAAAGACGTTAAGTATTATAATTAACCCATCAAATGGGAACAATGGCTAGGAGGCAGTTTATGCGGGGCACAGATCCCATAAAAAGTACCTGGGTGTATCCAAAGTTAATTTTGTAAAATTGTCATGACTTACTTGTGACAATTAAATATACATGTTGTATGTTTTTATTTTTAGTTTGTTATTGGTTTAGCTTAAGCTATAACTAATCCAACTATATTTCTATTAAGTTAGAATTAATATTTTAATTTAAGTAAGATTTTAACTATATGGAAAATAGATGTAATTAAAACATTAATTTGAAAAGACTTTACTATTGTTTTAGTAAAGTCTTTTCTAATGTTTTTAGTTATATAATTAGTTTAAATTACGCTATTTATATAATTATGTTTATTACTTGTCAAGTTTAATGGCTTAATCTTGCTTTACTGTTTGACTTACACGTCTATCAGTCGCGTAAGCGGGGCATATGATCACAAGATGCATAAAGGAAAGGTCTTGGATTTTTGAAAAAGCTACGCTAGGGATGTTAGTCCTCCAATGTTTTGTTTCTAAAAATTTCGCGAATAAATCTATTGGTCAACAATTGGGTCAATTTCAAGAATGGCTTATAAAGTTAACTTGAAGCGGAATTTACTTAAGCACTATCTAAAAAAAAAAGATAAAGGAGTAAAAGCGTTCAACGACTAGAAGGTGAGTATGCTAACAATAATCCTTCTCTTAAACCCAACATATTTATTTTGCCTGTATATACAATTATTAATAGTATTATTAATATTAATATAAATTATTAATATTAATAATATGCAATAGCCTCAACTAGGTATTGAGCATGAGCAAACATTATAAAGCAAAAAAAAATATTTTTTATAAAATGGACAAGCAAAAGCAAAAAATATCTTCAATAAAACCCGCTTCTGCTTGCCATGCCATATTGCTTGTACCACACAAGCAAGCAAAAAAAACAAATGAAAGTAAGTTAAGGGGCCAGAAGCAAGACGCAAAACCACTTATTTTTAAGAAAAAACAAAAGGATGTTAAAGTTATACCTTTAAAGGTAAAAAAAACTGATGCAGGGCAGATAAGACATTTTACACCTGCAGCTCAGGAATGAAGGAATAGTATTTATGCTTATAATAAAAACTATCTTAAATTATTACCTGTAGCAGATAATAATTTTATGAGTTTAGTAAAAAGTTATTTTAATTTTTATTTTAAAAATAAAAAAAGTGCAAAAAAAGCTCAAAAAAGCAGTAAAAAAGGTAAACTAAATGTATCTAGACGTAAACGTAGTAGATCTGCAGGACTGTCCGCAAAGAAAATCTTTGTAGCTAAAGGGGATTTAAAACATACTAGTTCTAAAGCTGTTATTACTTTATATTTTTATAATACAGAAAAAAAATTTTTAATTAGAAAGATTAAAAAACAAATTTTTGATTTGTATAGGCCCAAAAACCGTTTAATACGGTCTATTGGTATAGATAGAAATAGTAAAGAGATTATAACTTACAATAGACCTTTTAGTCTTAAAGAATATTTGAGAATACCGGAGCATTACACAGATTATGTTACATTATTTAAGAAGTCATTTGTGGAAAAATTATGTAAATACTTTGATCTAACAAATAAACATATTTATTTGATATCTAATTTAGTTGAAAGGAAAGTATTAAATGAGGATGAAAAACTATTAATTTTTAAGCGTAAACTTAATAGTCTTATTCGTATCAAATATCCGGATTATACGGATTATATGCGTAAAGTTAAATTACATTATCTTAATAAATTAACTATATGTATAAAATTACTTACACTTAACCAAATTAAGTTTAAACATGCCTTCTTATTAAAACTAAGATATCTGGTTAGCCAAATTTATAATAAAAATGTAGTATTTAATCTCGTTAATTTGAAAAAAATGCATTTAAATAGTGATATTTTTACGCAAGCTGTTTCTTTGAAATTAAAGAACAGAGAGAATAGATTATATAGAGTATTAAAAAAATCGTTGATTAAAGTTAAAGTACCGAAGATAAGTAGAATAAAAGAAAGATCTCTTGCTCGTGCTTCCGCGAAGCAGGCCTCCTTTGGCTCCGCCACAACAAAGAACAATAATAATGAACAGCTCTTAAATAAAATGAAAAACCTTAAAATTAATTCATTGTTTACTTTTGACTCCGCTGCTTCGCAGTCCCCCCTCATCCCCGCCTTTTTGATGCAGCCCCTCTCCTTTAGGGGGGCCAACCCCCCTATTCAAGGGGAAAGGTGAGATCCTTTAAATAAATTACTCCTAAATATTTTTCCTTATGCTCTGGATCAGCAAGTTTTGGCTACGCCACATGCTGGTAATTTCAAAAAAGAAATTAAAAGTAGAAGATCACTTGCTTCTACTTTCGAAGAAAGAAACGGGCGTCCTGTTTCATTAAGGAATTATATACTTAGATCTTTAAAGCATATGAAAATGCGTGGTATTAGAATAGAAGCTAAAGGTAGATTAACCAGACGGTTTACTGCCTCTAGATCTGTTTTTAAGATGAAATGAAAAGGTGGTTTAAAAAACGTAGATTCTTCCTTCAGAGGATTATCAGCAGTGATACTAAGAGGCCATGTTAAATCTAATGTACAGTATTCAATGCTCCATTCCAAAAATCGAAATGGAGCTTTTGGAGTTAAAGGTTGAGTAAGTGGTAAAGATTATTACTAAAAAAAAAATTTTTTAACGTGGGATTTTCATAATTTAGCGTTGCGTTATATACAGAAAATAAATATGAAGAAATAGTCTGAACCATTTTGTAAGAAATGGAACTAAAGAAGTAAATAAATTTCTTTTAATAAATTTATTTTAATAACAAGTATTGAACAGGCTAATTGCGCCAGAGAGTACAAATTGAGTGCGCAGTTTGGCACCTCGATATTGGGGAGTACTCAAAGTAATTTGAGTATAGTAGTGGGCTAATTGCTGGGACATCATTCTATGCTTTTGTCATCTCTTTATTCGGAGAATAAGCAAAAGGAAGAAACATATAATGAAAATCAGCAGGGAACAAGTTGTTATTACATAGATACAAAATTTATATCAATGTTTAATATACTTATACCTTCAACGAACATACGCCTACATCCAGGTAATTATCACTTTCTCTGTGGTACTGGATGAAGATATGATCTAATTCTTCGTGTGAATGAAGAACACTTATATTTGCTTCTGTTTCTCTCCTCCTCAACTAGTTGAGGAGGAAAAAAGACTAGGTAAATATAAGTACAGGCCAAAGAAAGGGTAGCCTTATTTAATGGTAGCCCTATCTAAAAAGTAAAAATATTACTTTTTCGAAAACATTTTAAGTCTTCTTACTTTTTCAGTAAGGGCTTAGATTCTTCGTTTGGCTTTTATAGTAATCCTTATTTCTTTGCCGTAAACAAATACTAAAAATAACAGTTAAATTAAACAACTAGAAAACTTTTATCACCGCTTGTAATTAAGGGCGTACCTTACGACATATCGGCATGGCTAGATATAGTTGGAAAGCAGCCTGTATATTATACATTGCAAAACTCTAGAAAAAAAAATAAAATAAAATTTAAATAAGACAATAATGAAAGTATACGTAACTAAACCGTTATTATATCCTTCGGTGCCTAATTCTCCAAAAGATGGAGTTGTTATAACTCCTGCAAAAGTTTACGATAACGCGGATAATCTCAAGTTAGATATTCTTTTTGATAACAAAGAGAAATCAGGTGTATATATGTGAAAGAATCTTAAAGATGGAAATTTTTATATTGGTAGTGCTAGAGATCTAAGACGTCGGCTAATGGGTTATTTTAATATTAACCAGCTAGCTAGAACATCAAATACATATATCTCTAGAGCTCTTTTAAAATATGGATATTCCTCCTTTAGCTTAACTATTTTAGAATATTGTGACCTTGACAGTTTAATCAAAAGAGAACAGCATTACATAGATACTCTTAAGCCAGAGTATAACATATGTAGAACAGCAGGTTCGTCTTTAGGTAGACTGCACGGTGAATTAGCTAAGGAAAGAATTAGTGAGTCTAAAAAGGGACTACTAATAGGTAAAGACAATTCTTTTTATGGTAAAACTCACACACCTGAATCTAGACATAAGATGTCTGAGATAGCCGAAAACCGGTTAGTTTCAGAACTAAGCAAAGCAAAGATAAGTCGAGCGATGGCAGGAAGAAATCTTTCCAATGATCATAAAGCCAATATTTCCGCTGCACAACCTAATAGTAAGAAATTATTAGTATTGGATGTCAGAACAGGAGAAGAGTCACTTTTCGACTCAGTAAACAGCTGCGAAAGATTCTTTAATTTTCCTAAGGATGCCGTTAGAGCTAGCCTTAGGTCAAAGTCGGGATCTATTTACCGTGGTATATATAAATTTAAATTTGTAGATTAAATTTATGCTTTTAAACCTTTTCTCCCTTTACTTCTTTATACATTTCCACCTATATTTGTTTTCTGAGAGGATCAATCTTTTCATTCTAAATACTTATAGTTAAGCTTAGGAAGGAAAATAAATACGAGGCAAGTATGTAATAAGAGGGCCCTTCATATGGTTTAGATAAAAATTTAGAATCTTTAGGATTATAAGTTTTGAGCAAATCATTACCCGTATCTACCAACTATCAGGCAGTATGGGGAGGGAGGAAAGCACTGCAGAATCTTAAGCATTACCTATAAGGTAATGATTAAGGGAGGCCTATGTGAATAAGTTAACAATGTGCGATCAAAAAGGATTTAGAAACCTTTTGAGGTCGCGAAAAGTTATGGTGAACCCTTAGCTAGTCACACTAAATATTTCATTTAGTGGGGCAAAATTCTCAAATTGCGGGAAAACCCTAAAGCAATTTCAACCAAGCAGACGTGGTAACACATCTGTGGCACAGGTAATGACTCGTGGTTATTTTTTTTTTTTGTTATATATTTGTTTAATATATAGTTTTAAAAGTTAGGTAAAATCGAAATTGATGCACGAAAGGAAATGGGTAATCCGCAGCCAAGCGCCCTTTATATACTAAAGGGTGTGCAGTACAACGACTAGACGGGAGTTGGCGCAAAGTTTGCGCTTAAGATATAGTCTAACCTTTGATGAAAATCATGACCCGTTATTTATACTAAGATAATAGGGGGTAATAGTGCCTTATGTAACCAAGTTGTATAAGGTAATTATTGGGAAAGATCAACTACTACCCTAGCTCTAGTTTACCTATAAATCAGATACGAGTTGTAGTAAGATATAGGTATAGAGTGGGTAAAAGATCCTTGATTGGTCGGCTTAACTTATCCACATGAATGCAGGAATCATGAAGGGTTCGACTGTTCGTCGATTAAAAAGTTACACGAGCTGGGTTAAGTATTTAGCCCCTTCTTCCGTGAGGAAGTTTTCTTATAATTAGAACAAATAAGGAACGCGTTAGTTACACGTATATATACGTGTAATTAATACGAATGAAAACTGACAGAATACGGTGAAGGCTAAGGTTATATATAACTATGCTAATACCGTGGGAAAGCATTGATAGAGGTAATATATTACTTTTTATTTAAACGCTCCCCGTAACGACTCAATATTTTTAGAATATTGGACACATAGAATAATAAGACTATGTGTAAGACCGTCAGCATTATATTATTAACAAGTTAAATTTTCCTTTATATATTTTTCCTTTTTTAATAAACAATCTTTATTGTCATTACGTATCTTCGTTTTGCTGCATACTTCTTTGCTTTATGAAGTAATAGTAATGTATGTCCAAGCAGGCATGTTTATATAACCAAATAAGTAGGAGATTTATTAATATACTGGATTAATCAAATAAAAAGGGACTAGTTGTGGCAAATTTTTTTCTTTATTTTATGGATTAACTAATAACCCATTATATATATTAAATTAAATGCTTTGAGAATTAAATAAAAAAAGATTAACAGGTGAGTATATAGCAGGATTTGTTCAAGCGGATGGTTCGTTTTCAGCGGTTTTGACACGTAAAACTAGAGATACAAAACAATATTTTAATATCTCATTAGTTTTTACTATTGTGCAAAACGAAAAGTATAAAGATTTGATATTAGAAATCCAAAATAAATTTGGAGGTATAGGTCACTGATATTTAGGTAAAAAAGATAAAACAATAAGATATCAGGTAACTAAACAAAGTGATATACTGAATATAATTATACCATTTTTCATGAAACATCAACTAAGAAGTGGTAAAGCGTTAAGCTTTTTACACTTTAAGTATATAGCCGAGACTATGGCTACTAAAGCACAATTAAAGAATAAAAAAAATTTATTAAGTTTAATTGTGTTAGCTAGTCATATGAACCCTTTAGGTAAATTAGGTAATAAAATTAGATATTTAACGGCCGAGGAACAAAAGTATGTAATAGATAATGTCCAACCGGAAGGGGTTGACATTAGCAAATTAACAGAAAGTATTCAGAGTTTTAAACAAAATAAGTTAACGTTAGATTTTATTAACGGTTTATTTGACGGTGACGGTGGTATATCGGTTTCTTTAGTTAACCCTAGAGAGGCCTGCTTCGCAGGGGGTAACAACATAATATCTGTAAGACCTAATTTTACAATTGTTCAAGATCTGCATAATATTTCGTTATTAGATGAAATAAAAAGCTATTTTGCTGATAAGGGATTTATACACAAGTTAAGCAATAATTGTAGTATTTTTAATGTTGGGTCTAAATCTGATTTAATGTCAGTCATTTTTCCGAAAATGGCTGGTAAAGAAGACAATGATTTGCTTAGCAAATATGGTATACATGAACTAAGTTTGCCTTTAATTAAATATAATAAAATATATTATGCAAGCAAGATTTTAGAATTAGATAGTTTAGGTATAAAAAACGAACAAGTTCTAGATGATGTTATAAGGTTATTATACAATATAATTAATAATGCGTCAGGATTAACATTGGAACAATATAAAAAGGAAATGAAACTAAAGTTAACTAAGAGTAATATAATTGAAGATATAGTCTAAACAGGCGTGAAAGCGTTTGATTTTTGTAAATACGTCGTGAGACAGTATGGTTTCTATCTTCTAGAGGAAATTAGAATAAAATAAGGATAGCCCCCTCGTACGAAAGGAGCTGGGTATATTAACCTATGGTTTACCTGTTGTTTATGTGCCCATTCTCAACAAACTAATATAGATGAGCGAATTGGGATGTTACTTTCACTTAAGTAAATATTTTGTATCATAGCATAGGCACGGCAGGAAGGCTAAGTTAGTTAGAGATAAGTGCTGAAGGCATCTAGGCGCGAAACTTACCTTAAGATATTCTTAAATATACGTAGTTGAACACTACGATTTTGTAGTTAATATTAATTTTAGATTTTATTATTTTTAATTTGTATTAAGTGCAATTAATAGGCTTTAGCTGAAAGGATTTAAATGTTTTTAGGTATAAAGTACTAATTATATATATATAACTAAACATTGTAGTATATCTCACATTAAATTTAAATTATTATTAAGATATTTAGCCTGATTAGCATAAAAGTAATGTAGCTGTTTTGTAACCAGCTGAAGCAAGTGCGATACTTGCATTGGGCTTTTACTTTATTCCTAATTCCTTATCTCTTAATCCCCCTCTGGGTTTAGAGGATAAGGGTAAGGGGATTAAAAGCAAAGCGTGACTTAGGCTTTTGTATCTCCTCGGGGTGAGGAGATTAGACATATGATAATATAAGGCCTCATAGTCAAGTGGTTAAGACATAATGTTTTCATCATTACAAGCGAGGGTTCGAATCCCTCTGAGGCTAATATAGTTATATATATTTATATATTAAGAGCGGATTAATGTAATAGTAACATAACTGGCTCATGACCAGTCTATGAAGGTGCGAGTCCTTTGTCCGCATTTTCTTTAAAAATAAGAGTTGATTTGCTATTTTTAGTAAATAAGGCTATAGCTTAATTGGTAAAGCAAGCTGCTCATGACAGCTGAGATGAGTGTTCAAATCACTCTGGCCTTATCTAATATTTTTCCCCGCTGGCATGATATTAAAATCCGAGTGCTGGAATAGGTAGACAGGGCTGCACGCCCCGTGTGCATAAGCTAGTAATGTTTAATATCCTTGTATATAACCTGAGTGCTGGAATTGGTAGACAGTGAATACTTAAGACATTCTGAGTTAATCTCGTGGACGTTCGACTCGTCTCTCAGGTAGATCCTTTATCCTAAAGGACAAAAAAAAAAGATCATATTTATATGAATCTAATTCGTCAAGAGGTATAAAAATAAGTTAATCAGAAGGTATGTTTTCGATAACTAAGCTAAAAGGTAGGTTAACACCCTACCCTTTTATCCCCCTGTTATATTTGTCTTTTAGATCTCTAGGCTCAGTCTTTCGAAGTAAATATGTGATAGATATGAGACTAGGAATGTATAGGTTGTGCTAAGATTCCTTAATACAAAGTGGTTGGGTCACAAATTCAACGGAGCATCCTTAAAAAGATTACAAGGGGCGGGCCCTGGAACTAAAACATAATGTTCGAAGTAGTTATATTTAAGGCCCTTATATTGTAAAGCAAGTAATGTTAAACAAATATGTATAATTTAACCTTGGTAGCATTATGAGCGACCACCCCTCCCTTGAGGAAGAAAATCCCTCAAGCTATAATATCTGAGTATTAAGATTAGATTTTAGAGATTTATATTGAACTTTTGGAGTTACCTGTTGTATATTTATTTTCCGTTTTCTCCCTTTACGAGAGTACAGCTACAGGACGTCAAACAGACGCCATATCCACTTCCAATTTAGGTTTAAGAAAAATTCACCTTTTTTTGCCTTTTTATAGTTATTATCTGATTATTACGTGATAATAACTATAAAAAAAGGCAAAAAAAAAAGGGAGGGATATATAGATGAGTTAATTTAACAACAGGTGATGCATATATAGGTTCATCTGGTAATTTATCCAATAGATTTAGTAAATATTTTAGCCTGAATTTTTTAGTACAAAAAAATAACAGTATGATATATAGATCTTTAGTTAAAAAGGGTTATTCTAACTTTAAATTAGAAATTTTAGAATACTGTGAAATAGATATAGTTGTAGAAAGAGAACAACATTATCTTGATAGATTTAAGCCAGAATATAATATATTAAAAGTTGTAGTGTCCTTAAGAGGATTTAAACACAGTGACGCTACGAAAGAAGCCAGGAGTTTAAGCAAAAAGGATAGTATTATTTCTGAAGAGACAAGATTAAAAATTGCAACTACAATATCAAAAGGAGAATACATAGCTGTTAAAGTTCTTGAAACAGACAGCTTTTTATCCTTTATCTCTATTAGAAAAGCTGCAGAATTTCTTGATATACATCCTAGTTATTTAGCAAAAACACTTAAAATATGTGGTTCTTATAAGAGTAAGGAATTTCTTGTTTATAAATCTTCTTGCCTTGCCATCTTTTGCAAGAGATTTTTAACATAGAAACTTCTAAAAATGCTATAGCTAACTAAGATAGAACGAAAAAACGTACCGAAACATCTAAGGAACTAATTCGTAAAGCTAACCTTGGTAAAAAAAAACTTTACCAAGAAACCATAACCAAAATTACCTTAAATAGTAAGAATGCTAAACCGGTACTAGTCACAAATAATGAAACATCAGCTGCGGCAAAGTATTTAGGCGTAGATGAATCTTATGTACGTAGATGTATAACTAATAATAAATCTTGTAAAGGACATACTGTGTAGAGATAATCAGTAAAATAGAATCCGGCTTCTTTTACAAAAGCAATATATCTGATATTAACACATATCAGATCCCTTATTTTTTTTCCTTTTTAATAAATAATTTTATTGTTACGTTATAGATTTATTATAATTATAGAAAAAAAAATACAGGAAGTAGGAGGAGATCTGAATGTGTTTAAACATCCATTAAAGCCTACTATATTCCGTCATATTTAAACACCAAGGGGAGGGCAAACTTGAGCTTTGCTGATGCAAGTCATAAAGGTTCAAGTCCTTTCTCGGATATACGGAAAAAAAAAGATATACTATGATATTGTCTAATGCCGGTTTTTTTTTTTTTATTTAAATTGTTTTAAATAAAAAGAAAAAAAAAATAGGCTAAGACCTCTTAAATATTCATTATCTAGTGAAGGCCAATATTTAAACAGTAAAATATTGTTAACCAGTCCCTTCATCCCTGCTTTTGTTTTTTTTTTCCTCACTACGTAGTGAGGAGAGAAAAATAAGGGGAGAGGGGCTTGTTTTCATTTTTGTTTTGCTTACCGTAATTGATAGGATAGCCTATCATCAATTATATATGACTTAATGTGAATTTTAGGTCATATGTGTAATGTAGGCGAAAACGCCAAAAATTGTGGTTGGTGGTAGGGCATAGAATATTTGTAAGGGGACATAGTTTGGTAAAACTGCGATTTTGCATATCGTTATTTCAGGATCGAGTCCTGATGTCTCCAAAATAGCTACTACTATGTTTTACTAATAATATATATATAAGCATACTATTTTTATTGTATATAAATAAGCCCGAGAAGCTCAATTGGTCGAGCGAAATACTGAAGCTATTTTGGTTGTAAGTTCAAGTCTTACCTCGAGCAATTAGATATAACATAAATATATTTATTTTTGTGTTTACCTTTATATTTATACTTATATGTTTATAGTTTATATAATATGAAAAAGAAAAAAGAAGTTTATAAATAAAAAAAAAAAAATGTAAATATAAATTCAAATCTTATCTCGAGCAGTTGTACTATGTATATAGTATATAAAGGTAGTGATGGAATTGGCAGACATGAATAGCTTAGGCCTATTTGATTTTTTTAATCTTATCCGTTCAAGTCGGATTTACCTTAAATTACTTATACTTATGATTTACAACACGAGCTTTGTTTCATAGCCTGCTTCTGTCCCTACACCTTAAAATATATATATATTTTAAGGTGTGAAGGAAAGGAACATTACTAATTATTATCATATAAAGGATTTAATTTAAATATTCAACTTATTCTAAAATTTTATAACTAATCAAGGTAAAGTGTGTATTTATAACCCAGATAAGTGTATTTTATCAAAGTTCTAGTAAAATAGTGTTTAAACCAGACACTGGTATTAATCTTGAGGTTATAAACAATCATTTAAATAAAAATCTTTAGATAGTTTTTATATCTCTTTTCCCCTTTTGCAAAAGAAGCAGCCCCTTATTTTTCTCTCCTCACTACGTAGTGAGGAAAAAAAAAGCAAAAGCAGGGATCAGGGGGGCTGAATTATTGTTAGACGCAAATGAATGCTTCGCAGGGGCTTAATCCTATGTCAATTAGATATTTAATAGACTTACAAAGAAGATATGTCACTTGTTCTTTATATAATAAGGATTATACTATTTTTTTTTTTTTATTACAAAGGTGATACACTAGGATCTCTATATAAAATAGGGGTAAATAGAGTACTAGTGTAGCTAGAGGTATAAATAAAGACAGTATTTAGGTTATTCCCGCTTTTTAATAGTAGAACATAAAAGGCGTAATATACCCTATACTGAATTAAAGGAATTAAAAGCCTGAATTGATTCTAAGAGAGAATACCCGGTTACTTATAATATTCCACCGCCCTCATCCTTTCCCCTATGAAATAGGGGAAAGGATGAGGGGCGGAATGATAGATAAAATGAAAATTTTAGTTTTAAAGATAAATCTCACGCTTACTGTCCCTGCTACTTTTTTCCCTTTTTTTATAATAAATAATTTGATTATCACGTAATAATCAGATTATAATTATAAAAAGGGAAAAAAGGGGAAGAGTAGTGAAGCTATAAGCATTTAAGGTTTATCTTCGGGCGATGTGGTTACTAGACGGTCGTGTTGTAGAGTATTTAAGATAAAAATAGGTCAATACTAGCCTAGCAACTATTAAATCGGCCCTGCTTCGCAGGAGGGCTACGCCAAGAATAAATAAAAATCCAGGGTAGACGAAACGGTAAAGTCAAGAATTTTTGGTATTCTTATTTGGGTGTTCGAGTCGCCCTCCTGGAAATAATCGGTAAGTCATAAATTTCAGGTTTGCTGTTCCCTCACTAAAAATATACATATTTTTTTAGTGAGGGAAAAGGTATTTATTATCGAGTGTTCTAGCGAAGCCACACTTTTATATAAATACGGCTAGCGAAGCCGTACTTTTAAAGTAATATTAGATTAACAAAACTTATATTAGATTAACAAAACTTATATTAGATAAATAAATGAATAATGTTTATAATAAAAAGATTTTACTTTTTTGTGGATATAACTCAATGGTAGAGTGATTGTATGTGGCACAATTTGTTCCCTGTTCAAATCAGGGTATCCACCCTTATAATATAAACAACATAAAAATGATATGCTTTTAGACTTTTTCTACCCTTTTCCTTCACTAAAAATATATATATTCTTAGTGAGGGCAGAGATATAGGGCCTGCTTCTTTTGTAAAAGGAGATGATTTATACCTATATATTTTATATTTCATAATATACGTAATTTAATATTTCATTCTACCATTACAATTAGCCTGCGTAATTGTAATGGTAAACCTGCGCAAGCGTGAAGTTTATCTGGCTCAAGGGTTATTCTTTTTTTTTTTTTTAGAAGAATCTATAAAAAAAAAGATAAAATAGATATATGCATGTTTCATCTACCTGCTGTAGGATGTGTAGCAGAAATATATATGCCTCCTATAAAACATGTAGGTGTATTTATAGTGAAAAATATGCAGATGATACTATTTGCATTACTACTGCAGGTAAAATAAAGTTATTTTTTTTTTTCTATCTAAATATTATGAAGACAAATTTGTTTATTCCTATTATATAACGAGTAATTAAAGATCTACGAGTTTTATACTTTTATTGCTTTTTATTATAAACTTAAAGGTGTTACCCCCCTCCAAAGGTAAGGACTTCGCTCCTGCAGAAGCCAAAAATAAGTTTAAACCTTTTTTTTAATATTAAGGTAGAAAAGTAAAAAAAAGCTAAATAATTATGCCAGGATAGTTTAATTGGTTAAAACATTAATTTCATGCATTAATAATGAGAATTCAAATTTCTCTCCCGGCTCATGGTATATCTACAAAGATATAAATATGCAATATGGTGGTAATATATTTATTTATACATTAGGGTAGTTATATAGATAATACTTTTTTTTTAATGAAATTTCTAATAAAGATATAATAGAGGGTTTATTTTACCTTTTATTTGCAACTATAATATATAGATCCTGAACATGTTCATAAATATGAAAATATTAAGAGAACTAAAACTCAGTAAAAATATATCAAGAATATTTAAGTAAAAAAATATTAGAAGGGTATATAATAGAAATAAGTAAAACTTATGCTGATGTCCCCTAAATTTTCTGCGCAGCCCCCCTATTAAGTTAGATAATCGTGGAAGATTGTATACATTACCTTTATATTTTAACTATCAGGGGTCTGAATTAGCTAAAGCTTTAATTTTATTTGCTTGTCCGGATATTCCCTTTTTTTATTTTTATGGGGAAAAAATAAAAAAAGGAAGGGAGAGGTGATACTGTGGCTATTGAATATTTAAAAGCATATGGTGCTACTTGTTATGGTCATGGTTTAAATCGAATCTTATACTGAAAAATTAGCTAGAGTAGACTCTAATTGAGATAAAATTATATCTTTTGAAAATAGTGATCTAGTTAGTCTAGATCACAATAAATTTATATTTTTATCTTTTTGTTTAGAAATGAGACGGTTTAATCATTTCTTAAATAATGAATCTATGCATGAATTTAAGACTTATCTACCTATATAGCTAGATGGAACCTGTAACGGTTTCAACCTCTAGCTTTACCTAATGAAACAAGGCTGTTCAAAGATCTTAATTTAGCTAAAGCTAAAAAAAGTGATAGACCTCAAGATTTTACGATGCTATAGTTAGTCAGCTTAATATTTGTATAGAAAATGTCTTGGGTTCTGCTGAAGATAAGGAAAAGATAGAATCTTTTTCTAGATTACTGAAATTAAATTTAAATAGATCGAATATTAAAACAGATATATTGACTATTCCTTATAATGCTACAAGTACTACTTTAACAAATTATATACTTAAACCCTTAGAGTATAGTCACGGTGATAATTCTCCTAAATAATAAAGGAGAATTAGAAAATCGTTATCTTGGTTGGTATAAAAATATAGATTTTGATGGTAATATTAATTTAGTTAGTTATGATGATATAAGTTTATTAGTTAAATATATTAATGAGATAATCCCTGTTTATTATAATAAAATTCAGCTATTAACCATATGTCTTGAAGATATATGTGAAATTTAAAATGATTTAGGTTTACCAGTTTTTTTAAGATTACCTACAGGATTGGTAATTACGCAAAAATATATGCAAAAACACCTGTTGTTAAACAGATAAGACCATTTAAATTTGTTAAAACAGCACTATCTTTAACTATAACAGATAAAATAAAAATGGACACTAGAAAGCAAAAAACAGCCTTTATGCCTAACCCAATCCATTCTCTGGATAGTTCTGTTTTATTCTTACTATATAACTCTTTCTATAATAATGTTCATATGCAAAGTAGTGTAGATGACAAGATTGTTAACTTTTATACCTCCATAATAACTATTATTAATATTTGTATAAAAACCCCGCAGAATGACAAATAGCTAAACTATTAATGAATAGTCCTGCTTCGCAGGGGGAGATTTGGTCTGAATCCTTATAAACCTATCTGTGAACTGGTCGATTTTAAAAAACGTAATCAGATTCAATCTACTAGAAAGTGATAAGATTGTATCTTGATGGGTAATGATATGTTTTTACTTACTTATCATCCAGGTTTAGATAAGGATGTTTTCACTGGACATGAATTGGACTACTTTAAATTAAGAAATTCTCTGAATTCTAAAGAAAGAAAGAGAGAATATAATAATTTATCTTCAATAGCCACTGCCTCAGCTCTTTTAGGACACTCAAGAGTTTTTATGGCTAGAGTTATAATTTATATACTAAAGAATGGAGGTAATATTTATTATACTTATCAAGATAGTATAGTTACAGATATAGAAATCCCAGAGGATTGAGTAAGTCCTAATTTACTAGGGAAGTTCAAGCTGGAATATGATGTAAAGGAAGCTTATTTTCTTGCAAACGAAACGAAACTAAACGGAAAAATTTTATGCATTGAAAACAACTGAGCTAGATGAAAAAGGAAACAATAAGATAGTAATTTGGACAAAAGGACTATCTAGGTCTTCAATTAATTGAGAATTAATGAAAGAACTATATGAAACTGGTGATGCTCTTACAACTAGTAAAATTAGTTCTAAGAGAAACCTAAAAGAGGGAAGTGTAAAAATAGAGGATACAGATATTAAATTAAATTTAATTTATACTAAAAGAGAAAAAGTATTCGAAAATAATAGATGAGTAGATACAAAGCCTTTAGTATTGAAATAAATAAAAAAAAAGTATCAAACATAGTATTTTTTTATAGAGAATACGAAAAGAACATTTCATATACAAATCACGTGCTATATATGAAAAAAATATGACCCCTTTTCATGTAAAAAGGACTTACAAAAAAAGGTACAAACCCCTTTCATGTAAAACGACTTACATAAAGGGGAAAAAAAAGATGTCCAAATAGATAATCTTTTTTAGGAAATGAGACGTTAGATGTGTCTCTTCCCTTTTTGAATAAAAGGGAAGAGACCTTCGATGTGTTTCTTGTTTTTTTATTCGTGCTTCGCCTAGAAAAGGAAAGCAAGGAAAGGAAAGAATAATTTTTTTTTGGGTGAATAGGTTGATGAAAGGTAGAATAGTGATTCCTTGTTAATTAATTAAAAAGGTAGCTTTATTTAACTTATTATAAAATTCTTTTATTTTTTTTTTTACATCCAATTTGTTTTTGGGAAGTTCAGGTAATTGAATAGATTCAATTTTTTCATTTTCTATGATAATCATTCTTTTATCTTCTATATACTTTGTTTTATCAACTCCAAAGTGTATTTTTATGTGTTCGATTATATCTTTATCAAAATCATGTATATACTTATTATCAGAGTAGATCTCTATATAAATTTTTTTAATAAGAGTAATAAGTAGATCCACATTGTCTGCGGTAACACCGAAACAATCATGAACACGCTAGCTTCGCAGCCAAAAAATTGACATTATTTTTTTTTGCTTGATCTTAAAGAATAATATAATAAAAGCATAGTAGCAGCGTCTAACGAATGAACAAGATTAGGCATCAATGCATTCTTTTGTTTTATAGGATTAATTAGCGATTTATCTGTTATTGTTAAACTAATTTCTTTATCAGAAAAATAATACGGTCTAAATTTTCGTGTCAGTAAATTTTTCTGAACGTATTTTTGAGAAACCTTAAGACCATGAGGTAATCTTCATATGATTGGAAGATTCAGATCGGATAATATCTTTGATATTCGACTTAGGTATCCCATCAAAGTTTTAATATTCAAATAGTTTTGTAATAAAAGACTATTAAAAGTATCTATATAATATAAAAGACCAGAGCGAGTAACAAAATCAGTAGAAGTTTCATCAGAAGAAAAAATCATTTCAGCCGTACTATCTTTTTTTGGTACTGCAGGCTTTTTAGGACTAACTTCTTTTATATACTTATAAAAATCTCTATATTCATCTGGTAAATTAGATACATCTGTACTATGTGATACGGTTTTTGCCTGTTTTTCGTATTTTATAATGATTTCTCCATTAATGGATCGTTCTAACTCTCCATACGCTCTGTATACTAATTTTCCAGCTAAATAATTTGTTAAGGTATAATTAGAAGCATTATAAGGTTTAGTCATAATCAAAGGTTTTATATGAGATCTTTTAAGAGACAACTGTAATAATCTAATAATTCGATCTTTTTCTTCACCACAGGTTTTAACTAACTTAGTTTGAAGATGAATTCTTACGGTTTTTAAAATAGAACTATAAAAATCTTTAGGTTCTTCACTCTTTACAGATTCATACAGATTTAATTCTTCAAATATTGTAACTTCATCTGATAATAAGGCTAGATGTTGAAAACCATTACAACTAGCATCCAATTTAATAGGAAGATAGGTACTGAATGTTTTTATTAACTGGTTATTATAAAAATCATCCCATCTTTTCATTTCTAGACAGAATGATAGAAAACCATACTTATTATCTGCACTAAGAATAAAATCGTTATTTAAACCTATAATGTCATCTCAGTTCTTATTAACCCTATCAAGCCTTACTGTATAAGACTTCTTATCTAAAGAATGACCATAACTTTTAAGATATTCTATAGCAACTTTATTATTTCTTGTTATATGCCCTGGACGAGCAAATAAAAATAATGCTTTGGCCAATTCCGAACCTTGATAATTCAGATAAGTAACTCTAGAGTATAATCTTCCTCTAAAGTCGAGCATTAAAGGATAATATAATTCAGGTACGTTACGGTAAGTATTAGCTATAGAAATAATAAAATCATTTAAAACATTCTCAGACAGAACTGCCTGATATTTTTGTTCTTGAAGTTTAGTTCTCTTTTTAATATCATAAAAAGGAGGATTAACGTTCGGTTCAAATCCAGGATTATTAAAAATATAATCTAGAAGCTGAGTATTTATCTTAAAAGGGATTTTCATAATACCATTTATACAAGATATAATCTTATTATTCTTTAATATTTTAGTCTTACCAGTCTGAAGTATATTATCAGTGAATAAATCCTGAATAACCTCTTTATTGGTTAATAAATAACCACCATCATACAAACTATCTATATCTTTATACGGTTTAGGTTCTACAATCATAGGTAAATTTAAAGGTATTGATATAACCTTATTAAGAATATCATCACCACAGAATTTTAAAATTTCAGATGTAACTGTTAATGTATTATGACTTTTATTATATTCTTGTTTAACTAATTTATCTTCAATAAAACCTGCCTATTTCATAATTTGAACTATATAGCCTCCCATTTCTAGGTGAAAATCAGAATCATCTAAAAATACAATGAGAAGGGTCCCCCTTCGGCAAAAGCTTAGTTTTAAATACACTTAAACTAATATCTAAACCAGCCTTTTTATACTAATCTTTTAGATAAAACCTACTATCTTTTTCCCAATCTCAAGAGAAGTATTAGTCAGATCCGTTCTAAAATAAACATCCCCATTCTTATCAGTTTCCTTAACATCATTATAAGTAAAAATATTAAATAAACTAATATATATTATACTAATCAAATGTTTTTGGTCTAAATTAGCTAAAATGAGATCGAATAATTTTGCATGATCTCTAGTTTTTTTTTTAGTTTTATATTTTTTTTTTGTCTTCCTACTACCCATGAATTCTCTTAAGTTATTCTTAATGTTTTCATTCGAATTATGAATATAAGACACAAATTCATGATTATTAATCAGTTTGGAATCAAAACCTCCTAATACTTTAATTACATTATCAGCATCCGATAAAAAATCCTTGAATCCATTGAAAACTAATTCTTCAATCTTTAATTGAGTTTCATGATTAATAGGATTGGACATTAAAACATCCTTAATCATACTAAACAAATGATTTTCAAGAGGAATTCTTGCAGAAAATTTCTTATCTTTTTCCAGAACATGATTATTAGATTTAGAATCATAGATAACCAAACTAGTATTGGAATTAGAACTATAATAATCAACATTCTTTTCCTCACTAGTTTTGTGGGGGCAAAAACTTGTTTTTGTCCCTCAAAACAAGTTTTGAGGAACGAAAAACTAGCAAACCTCTAATATTTTTTATAGCAAGATAGCTATAAGTGTAGGAACTTCGTAGTGCGTAGCAAGGGTGTATGCTGTAATTCATTGCCAAGAAGGATCACGTTAAAATTCCAAAACTCTGCTGTGTAAACAAAAGCGATGAAGTTTTCATTTGTAAAGGGGTAAAACTCAATCCCCGTATATTTAATAAAATATTGTTATTATTTTTCATGGTTTATTAAAAGTATGTTTTGAACCGTTTAAAAAGGAGGGTTCACACCTGCTCCTTAAGAACTCCTAGATGGGCTTATTTCCTACTCTCTGTATTATCTGGAGGCTATTTCAGAGCGGTTAACAGAGTATCATTGGGCAGTGACCAGGAATTCCAGGTCAACTGTTACGATAAAGAGCTAGGCTCTTTTAATAGATCATTCTTTCTCAATTTTCGCCTTCCCTAATTAGTAATAGATTACTACATTAAATATTACCATGTGTTTAATGTAAAGCAACGTTAGAATAAGAAAAACACCACGCTTCGCAGAAAAACCTCTAGTATTAGCCAGAGGGCTAGAGATATGTAGGATTCGAACCTAAAAATCGTTCGGGATCAATCGATTAGTAAACCAATACTCTCATACCCTTTAAATCGTTACCAAGGATAAAGTAAAATGAAAAAATCTCATCAAAAAAAGCAAAGCAAATCTATCCAATTGTCCACGCTAAAACAAGGAGAAAATTTAGAGGTTAAAAAAAAGGGGGATTTTGCACTCTGGGGCTTATTTACTCATTTGGAGGTCCATCTCACTTCTCGATCCCCTATATGAGTCCCCATAAAAATGTATATTGAATTCTAGCACTGGTATCGCATAAGTAAATTATCACTTTATTAATCATCCTAATCTAGATCCAACCAATGAAAAAAAAAAATTTTTTTTTACTATTTATCTTAATATTGTAGCATGATTGTTAATAAGTAATTGTAGTGTATTTTGGCTCCGCACGAAAATAACTACTTAATGTTTTAAGATAACGACTTTGCCTTAATGACAGTAGACGGTGGGAGGCGGAGCAAGCTAAAGCTCATAATAAGAAAATAGACCAAATCCATCCCTTACTTCGTATAAATAACTATCAAGTAAATATTAATCCTTCTTTGACATTCTAACCAGTTAATCCAACCAATGAAAAAGACATAAAGTAGAACCCCCGGTTTTATTATTCTGTACAGCCATCTGCTGCGTAAAAAAAAGAAATAAAAAAAGAAATAAAAGTTTTCCAATTTATCACATCACCCTCTTTCTTATTCTCCGCGTATACTCCTATCCATATACTTCAAGCAATTTCTGTCTCTAATATCTAGCTGAGCTTTAGCCTTCTAGGTGCATTTTGCGAAATGTAAAACAAAATTTTGTCAACCACTTCTCGGTGGGACCTATCACCGATGTTGAAAACGCAAGGCGTCGTATAATTTTCGGCATCCGCTCGTAATTGTATCATATCAGGCTTCTAAGCCTAGTATGCATAGGATCATCGACGTTTAAACGCAGGAGATCGTGAGGGATCTCGCTTCGCAGAGGTGACAATATTCCTCGACCAAAGTTTGCTTGATCCATATGGTCATGTGTTTCTGTTATAGAAACACAACCCCTGAAGTGTGGAATTTGCTGTCTATCCATGATATTGTGATAAATATCAGAATAGTAAGAGAAAAAGGCCACAAGGGGACCCCTAGCCACTATATAAACCATTTGGCAATATAGTCCATCTTGTCTAGTCTCCAGCTTATCCACTCTAGGCTTAAGCGCCTGAATTAACTGAACCAAAGCATGCTCTAAACGGTCACCCTCGGTACTTTTAAACTCAACAACCAATCGTGGTATAGTTGTATAGCGAGGTAGTGGTAATTTAGAGGCTTCTGAACCGATAGGGGGGGGGGGGTTGGAGGTTGGGGATGACGCGCTAATGGTAAGTCCCTTGAAAGGTGGTTGGGACGTGGTGGAGATTGAGGAATATATTCATGGACTTTAGATAGAACTAAATCCGCCTTTACTCCTCGGTCAACAACTTACCTAAGTTCGGGTGTAATAACCCAGCTCCCTAAGAAAAGTGTTTGGATGTTAACAAAGTGGTGTAATAGGCGGCCGTATCGGCTTCTTGGTAATATGGTTGATCTGGATCTGTACCAGTACCATAGTCAGGCAAAGGTACAAGCAAATATTCGAGCGCTGCTTCTAGTGCGCTAGTCTCAGAGTAAGGTGGAATATTCTGTAGGTATCTGCTTGCCATTATGAATATTGGTTGTGGACAATATATAGTTTGTATATTGAAAAGCTTTAGGTGGTGTGAAGGATTTTAAATAGAACGATAAGTGATGATAGGAAGGGGTTGTTTATCCAGAAGGGATGCTTGCTAATCCTGAGGATAAGAAAATGATATAATGATTAAGATGGTGGAGTTGGAATATGAGATGGTTTTGCATGTGCTGGAAGCTGAACGTGGAATAACTTGTGTTGTAATAGAGATGGTGTTTGTGGTGGTCATTGATATACAAAGAAGGAATCTATTCATCTTTATATACTTTTTTCAGCCAAGATTCCGAGCTTGGTTATACTCAGGGTTATATATTTTACTGCGCGAGCGACTGATTTATAAGCATTTGATTTCAAAGCAAAAACAAAAAAGTTTTTCTCTGGCCTTCTATGACTCATTAGCTATCCACTATGATACAATGATCTTCGGCTTGCGTCATGAAAAAGTCATTCTACCAAAACCCCTAAAAAGATAAGTAAATATGCGAAATGATTGGATACAAGAATGAGGGATTTATTAGCCATGACTCATGATGATGTAGATCAGGATTTTCACTTCGTATTGCTTGGAGACAGATAACGAGAGTTGAGCGAAAATGAAACAATAGATAAGGATATTACCGAGATTATTGGTCAGAATATTTAATAATGGGATGTCATACTGGGTCATGCAGCTCCACAAAAGTATGTGATCTCGTATTTGATAGTGGCAAATGGTTATGAAGGATTTTTGTTTGATTATCTAGCGTTGTGCAGGGATAAATGAGTCATGGATCTAGCTAGCTGAAAATTTTCCAGTATGTAGCACGAAAGTTTACATCTGATCATTTTGCTGGCATAAATGAGTCATAGAACTAGGCAGCTAAAAACCTTATAGGAATAATAACACTATCATTATTGGCATAATAAGCAGTTGACTCCTTTTAAGTAATGATTTACATAGAATTCTTGGCAGCTGAATACTTTATTGCTCACAATTCTTGGCAGCTGAAAACTTAGCGGGTAAATTCCTCAGGATTCTTCCTATAGTAAGCAATTGACTATCTTTGCACGGAATAAATTAGGCATAACCTTGATAGCTGAAATATTAACAGGGATAAATGACTCATATCGGAGAAACCGACGTGTCTTACGCAAGGGTCAATGAGTTATAAGCTGACATGTCTTGCGCTAGGCTCGATAAGTTACAGGCTGACGTGTCCTTTAACAGCTTCTAATCCCTGCGTAGCTGGGATAAGCACAACCTGACGTGTCCTTTTACTGCATGTTTACACAGCCACACTGTAAGCTGACGTGTTCTGCAAGGGAGGATGATCGACGAGTGAGTATACCTTGTATAGGCTAAGTTAGTGATATACAAGGTTTGATCAGTAATCTACCAAGAGATAGTCATGGCATGGTTGCAGACTCGAATCATACAATCTTTGCGTTTAGACAGCAATCTGCTTTACCTAAATTACATGTTTTCATATCTTTTTAACATCATAGGTAGCTAACCTAGAATGAGTTCTAAAACTTGGAATGTTAAAGTTACATGGGTAAATAAGTCAGAAGACTTGAGACCTGAAGATTATGCAAGATGAGTGTATCACAAACAGGTAGGCAGTGTCAGAAGTTTTTTTTTTTTTGATTTAGGCAGCCAAGTTATTTTTGCAAGGATAAGTGAGTCATATGTCGTCTTACCACTTTAGACCACCAAACTTATTGCCAGGATAAGTGAGTCATAAATCTTAGCATTTTAGGCAACCACGTAACGTTACAAGTTTATGCTGGTATTGCTTCGTTAGGAAAGGCAGGGATAAATGACTCACAAGTTTTTACATCAGACTTTTTCAAGTTTCATGCCAACTTATCCTGCATAATTACATATGACGTATACAGAGAGCTTTACCTCCAAAACCTATCTTCTTTACTATAAATGAATCAAAATTTCCACTATACGAAGCCATAACTCATTATTTCATCATCTACATTAACAGTCCTCTATTGATAACCCACCTACTGTCGTTTACCTAGAGAAATAAAATCTTATTTTTTCTATGTCAAATCATGGAGTATACGAATCTATCCTCACCTTCTTCAACAATCGTGAACGAACCTATCTGGGACGTGAGTCTTTATCAAAACCCATCTACCTATATTTCTAAGCGTATAAGTAAGTAAATCTTAGTTGCTACACAGACGTATGATAAGTCTAACCAAATTTTAGTGACTCCTAATCCTTTGAATAAGGAAGGGGGGCATGATGGTCTTCCACACAATCCTCTTCTGAATGGATCTACCAGGGAGAACACTATTCAACCTGATAAAGAAGTGAAGACTCGCTTTACCTTTCTTCCAAACAAGAGAATAAGAGAAGAGTCGGTCGATCTTGATATACCTTCAAAGGGTATGGAGGGTAAGTAAAATTAGCTATCGATATACTTCATATCAAACTGTCTTAGTTTGGCCTGGTATAAGAAAAGATGGTAAAAATTTTCGTAAAGGACCGAAAATCCTCTCATCAGACGAAGTTGAAAGACTTGTTAAACTAGGCGACAAGATTGAGCGTGCACGTTTTGAAAGAAAGAAAAACGTGAGAAGCTTAAGAGTACATGCAAAAAACTTCAAGAAGATGTCAGGAAGTTTGTGGAAGATGATGTGTGCTATTTCCCATACGAAGTTCATTGTCGAAGTTTTCCGCGCTACACCTCCATGAAAAAAGAGTTGCAGGATTTGGGGTTGGATATTAGAAAAACTCACACACAGGAAGAGGGGGGAGATCTACAGTGTTAAATTCGAATTCACCTTTTAGAATCGTTTAGTTAAATTCAGTTTTAGATTTGTTTTTAGGGTGAGAGAGATAATAAGATTACCTGTTTATTATATCCCATATTTAACCTCTAATGAAAAAAACCCCCATAAAACAATGTCTTATGGGGGAAAAACCAATCTCTTCACTCATGACCGCTGAATAAAGAGGATTTTTTTTATGTATGGATTTTTATTTAGATAACGTATATTTAGGTTTTATTAAAGAAAATTTATTAACACATAATACTAGAGATAATTTTTAAGATATTAATAATGGTCTTGTATCAATTCATTTCCCAGTTACAGGATCTATAATTTTTACTCTTTTAGTAAACACATCCGGGTTAATATTTATATCTTTATTCTTTATTGATACGTAACCTTCCTCTAAATTTTTATTAGATTGTGTTTTAACACCTTTTATTTGTTTACCTCCGTATAAGTTAATGAAATCTTGTTCAGTAAGACTTAAGTTAGAAACTCCTTTGGCTTTTATAACAACTTTATTATTACCTATTTCGTCTTTTTCATCGAGAACTAAACTTTTCATCTACTTTAAGATAATTAGAACTAATAGAAGGAAAATTATAGCTATTTTCTATTAAAACTCCTTCATTCTTCTTATTAAAATGTATAGTTCTATTTTTATAAACTCTAATAAATATGGATTCACCACTTCCTGCGTCGACTGATAGTATATCCTTAACTTGACATATTAAAGAACCATTAATGTTAAAACATCTTTTTGTAGATGTATTACTATCAATTACATCATAAACAATAACATAATATCTACCATCAAAATCTATTAAGTAGAACTTACTAAACTCGTTATATCTATAGTTATAATTATTACGTTTAATTTCTTTGTCGAATTTATTTATAAAAACTGGACTATCCAAGAAATGGTCTATAATCTTAAAATTTCCATAACCAAAAACTGAAACCTTAAGTAGACGGCCTTTATAGGAGCTCAAACATCTCCACCTAAAAACATTAAAATCTCTACGAAGAAATTCAACAGCTTTTTTAGACATAACATCCTTCAAACTATCTATATTAGTGATTTTTATATATTCAGGTGCTTCAACCTAGCGTAGCAAAAAAAAAAAAAAATCAAGTAATAGAGCATCACATCCAAATTTATCATTCCAATTATATTTCTCAGAAGTAATTCTTATATAATCTAAAATATCGTAAAATAAATTTTCAATAGAAGGATCATCAATTGAACCAAATTTAATACCTCGTTGTTTATCACAAATCATAATATAACCATTTTCAGCTCGAACTTTAATATAAAGGTTATATAAAGTATCCAATTTCAATTTAGAATTAGCAGAAAGTAATTCATCTATAAATACATCGGCAAGACCATATTTAAAAACATTTCAATCAATTCAAATTTTAACTTTAGGACCCTTCAATTTAACTTTATTATTATTTATTAGACTTGTAGTATCTCGCATCCAAGAGGAGTGAAGTAGAAGAAAAAGCTCTAATATTTGCCACATAGCTAGAACAGCTAGGATTTGTGTAAAGCTAAGTGTGCTTTTATTAATTCTCTGTGCCATAATAAGCCTGTTTCGCAAGAGAACACCTTGTTGTTAAAAGACAAAAACTCGTAGTATCTTTCATTCTTAAGCTCGAAAGATCAAGACTCCTATAATTGTATAAATATAATGTTTTTTTCAGAGTTTTTAATTAAATATTTGGTCGGGTTTAAGCCTACCTATACATGCTCCACGAACCTTTTCCTAGTTAAAATTTGAGCATGCAGGACCCAACGTCTTTTGGTTTCTCCTGCGTAGCTGGGGTTTTTGAGACCGTTCCAGCGAAGCTACTACTTCCAACAATTCTCTTATATATATAACGCTACCTCCGCTCAGTCTCCACTATTTCTGGAATGCTTATCCTAAGGAGCCCCTGCCCTTCCATAGCTTCCCTACCTCTCTTATCTCACGCCACCTATATATTTTCAGGAGGGATTAGGCCTCGCTTGATAGCATTCACATTATTTGTTTTCCTGTACCAGCATGGGAAATGTTGCCTAAGATTATATATTGGTTAGAAAATACATATAATATTTATCACCTCTAAAAGAGGCGTAGAGAGATGGAGGTAGCTTCGCTAGAACCTAAAAAAAAAAGGTTCTGCAATCAATCAGTAAAACCATTTACCCTTATTTTTTCCCCCTTTTTAATTATTATATAATACTATTGACGTAATATGATAATATTTATAATAAAAAAGGCTGGCGTGCCTAAAAAAATTAGAAGCAGCTCACGGCTCCCTTAAAAACTAATCATGTTAAAAACTAATCATATAAAACATCTAAGGTAGACTAGCAGATAAATAAAAAAGTACATAAAGACTTCTTATCTTTAGTAATTAATAAGTAGATAAAACCAAAGAGGGTGAAAAAAAAGTATGTCACTTTATCTCTAAATGATAAAAAGCTACCTTCTCAAGAAAACGTATAATATACCAAAATAACGTAGGATGGCGTAACACCAAAGGACGACCCAAGAGGACCATTGTGTACACAGTGAGCAACAAGACCAAGATAAGACCAAAGATAAAACAAGGAAAATATACTAACATATTTCCTCTAAGATGGGATATAAAAACTGGGTTAGGAAGAAAGTAACTGACCCCTTCTAGAAAAGGCTTAAGTATTAAAAGATCGCAATCTCACGCCTTTTTTAAACGGTGAGAATAATGACAAAAATCGAAATCAGAGTCATCTCCTCATAAGCAAGCTTTTTTAAAGGATCAATCACCTACCTGACCCTCTCCCTTTAAGAAACCAGTATGGTTATGAGTAATATGAATCAAAATCCCTAGACCTGCCGCAAGTTCATTAGTGATGTTTTTTTTTTAGAAGATACAATATAAAATCTTATACTACATTTGCCTATTACTTTAAATTTAATCTATTTATAGAAAAAAATCTCAACTTTAATTGGCTCGCTATTATTATATTTTGCTTATATACAATAGCTAAATTATTTTTTAATATAAACTAACCTAAAGTTAGCATAAAAAAGTATATTTAGACTTTTTTTAGACAATAGTGAACCTGAATTTAATTTGGAAGTTAGCCTGCCCCATCACTCTTTTGTTTTAAATAATATAAATATAACTTCCCAGCTTCGCGGGGAAACCGAGCCGAATAGGCCGGCTCGGGATTCTAATCTTTCAGTTTCAAGGGCGAATATTTCACTCTGAACTGAGAGGTGATTTTTATCCTCAAATGCCAAGGATATTGGGACACTATACCTTATCTTTGCTTTATTTTCTGGATTATTAGGTACAGCTTTTTCTGTACTAGTGCGCCCGTGCGCTGTGTTTACGGTAGTGAGCTCAGCTCACCATCATTTAATCCACATGATGACATCAACGGATTTAGGTTTAGGGGAAAGCCCGAGGCTGAACTTAGCATATCCGCCTAAAGCGAACAAAAAGGTAATTCCAATATCCTTTAGAACGCAAGATGTCGTCCTACTGGTCAAAGTTATACTACTTGAACCCCATCCACTAGTCACCTCCGGAAAAGGGTTAGCACATGTTGGAAGTTGGTGCTATGGCTTGATCAATCATAAGTTAGTACAGTGATTGATGGATTACAATGCCAGACGAGCCGTAAGAAACGGTTACAAATCGGAGAGTGGGGGACCTACGGGGACTGCCGTCGTAAACATGGAACGCGGGGATTGCCTAAGTGTCGGGGCTTATCCCGCATATGGTAACGGAGCTTTCGTAGTAGGGTATTACCCAAAGGGAAGCAGGAAATGACATTTCAAATCAAATTTGCAGCACAACGGGTTCCGTTGTTACTCTAAGGCAACGACCTCTCCTCGAAACAATCGAGATGTGGTTCCAACCAAAGGAGATCTGCCTAGAAGATTTGAGAAATTAACTCAAATATGTGCAATAAATAAAGAAGGTTTCAAAGTAAATGATATATACAAACTAATGTTCAACACAAGAATGTATGAAGTTGCGTATCATAAATTAAAGTCCAATCCGGGAAACATGACACCCGGTATAAACCCTACTACTCTAGATGGTATATCTCTAGACTGAGTAGAGGGAACCATTAGAGAATTGAAGGACGGAACCTTTCAATTCAAACCAGGTCGGAGAGTACAGATTCCGAAGCCAGGTAGTACAAAAACAAGACCACTTACTGTAGCATCGCCAAGAGACAAGATTGTTCAAGAGGTAATGAGAATGATACTGGAGGTAATATTCGAACCAACATTCTTAGACAGTAGCCACGGATTCAGACCAAATAGAAGCTGTCACACTGCCCTAAGACAAGTTAAAACACAATTCGGGGCAGCCACTAATATTATAGAAGGAGATATATCAAAATGTTTCGATAGATTCGATCACGAAATATTAGTAGAACTGATAAAGAGGAAAGTAAGTGACACAAGATTTATCCAACTGATATGGAAGGCCTTGAGGGCGGGGTATATGGAGTTTCATGCGATTCAACACTCCATCATAGGTACCCCCCAGGGTTCTATAATCAGCCCCCTACTAGCCAACATATACCTACATGAATTAGATAAGCATGTCATGAAATTAAAGACGGATTATGATAGAGGGACAGAAGCTGGGAGAAACCCAGAATACCGGAAACTGGAATACCTAAGGGCGAAAGCGAATAAAGCTGGCGATTTCGATTTAGGAGTAAAATACCTAAAAGAAATGCAACAGATCAAATCACGTCTCCCTAGTGACTCAGGATTCCGAAGATTGTATTACGTGAGGTACGCAGATGACTGAATGATAGCGGTTAGGGGACCTAGGTCCGATGCGACAAAAATACTGCAGTCGGTAAAAACGTTCTTAGATGACTCCCTAAAACTAGAACTAAGTGTCGACAAATCCAAAATCACTAGTCCTAGATTAGAGCCTGCTCTATTTCTAGGTACACTGATTAGTATATCAAGTCACGTAAGTTCTACAAAGGGTAAAAACCATCAGAGATTTAGAGTAGCCAGTCAGTTACGTATGCTAGCCCCCTTGGACCGAATTTTTAAGAAGTTAACCATAGCAGGATTCATGAGCGCTAAATATAAGAGCGGAATACCCAGATTCATTTGATTAGCCAATAACAAGGAAAGTATTATACAACTGTATAACAGTGTATTAAGAGGGTATATTAACTATTACAGCTTTACACACAATTACGCAAGAGTAGCAAGCTCATTAGAGTTCATTTTGAGAACCTCATGTGCCAAGTTACTGGCTGCCAAGTTTAAATTGGGATCAGTAACGGAAGTAATTAAGAGATACGGAAAGGACTTGAAAGGAGATGACAAGACAGGATTCCTTAAACCCTCTTACAAATTGGATGTCTGAGCATTCAAATCCAACCCGAAAGATAGAATTAAAACATTATTCGCATCATATTTATCCGCCGCAACACTTGATTCGTTGGAATGTGTTAAATGTCAGTCCGTTGACAGGGTGGAGATGCACCACGTTCGCCTGCTAAGTGACCTAAATCCTAAGTTATCCGAGATAGACAGGATCATGGCCAAACGAAGAAGGAAACAAGTCCCGTTATGTAGAGCTTGTCACTTGGAACATCACAAAGAACATAAGCCGTGGGGTAAAAAGACCCCCAAAAAGATATAATGAGACCCTCGCTTCGCTAGAGACCTATTCTTTATGACGGCTACATATTTGAGGTAATCGCGCATTTTTGGAGAGCCGTATGATGGGAAACTATCACGTACGGTTCGGGAAAGGGTGATCGTATGCTTAAGCGAATCTCATAGAGATTAAAGGGCTACGGTCATCTAGTTCACATAAGATTAGAATTAAGTGGACCTGGTGTTCAATATATAGCAGGTGCGCCGTTTAGCGTATTTTTCAAGTCCGGGGGTATAGACCCCAAAGGTTATTGTCAACGCCTTTTAAACCAACTGACTTATCTCAAACCGAAAGGAATGAGGGAGTGTAGCATGTCAGTAAAGCCTCACCTATCAATAGTTAAGCAATTAGATGAGGGGGGCAAGGTAGAAGTCTCCGATGTATTAACTTCAACAACTACAGTAGGATTATGTATTTCCGTAGGGTACAGCTTAACTCAAACCCTACATCAAATGTTAGTGATAATGTCTGCTAGTATCACTAAGGACAATCATTTGGTTACTACCTCAAAGAGAGGATATGTAGTATACAATGCTAAGGGAGAACGAAGACTTGGAATATGAAACTCGGGATTGCCTAAAAGGGGAAACCCTCATGGTAACGGATCCGCAATATTAGGCGGGGTGCCAGGATTGATCCGAAGTATCCACACCGAAGTGCGGAAGCTAGATGACTCTCCTAAACTTGAGGCTCAAGTCGGTCAAAAGTCACTTGGAGAGATGCTTATGTGAGACGCTGAGGGCAGATGTATTAATGCTTATAGAGTAATTTGTGAGAGCAGTGTAATACAAACTGCATATATGAGAATTAAATCAGAACCAGGTAATATGACACCTGGACATGACAAGGAAACGCTTGATGGGATTTCGGAGATATGGTTTACTAAAGTCGTATCTGACTTAATTAAGGAGAAGTTTACCTTTAAACCTACTAGAAGAACCTATATACCCCAGGCTAATGGTAAGATGAGACCCCTTGGAATAGGATCCCCTAGAGATAAAATTATACAAGAGGCGTTTAGAGCCATCCTAGAGAGAGTACTAGAAAATAAATTCTCAGACAAGTCACATGGCTTCAGGCCAGGTAGAGGTTGCCATTCTGCCCTGGCTCAAGTTAGATACTGAAATGGGATCAAATGATTTATAGAAGGAGACATTAAAGCCTTCTTCGATAACATAGATCACCACATCCTAGAAAAACTCCTTCGTAAGCATTTTAATGATCAAAGATTTATTGATCTATATTGAAAAATGGTTAGGGCAGGATATGTAGAATTCGGAAAGAAGTCTAGCTCAGTTATAGGGGTACCACAAGGTGGTATTGCTAGCCCCATCTTATCCAACCTAATCCTAAATGAACTGGATCAATACGTTGAACTTCTCTTAGATGAGAATGAACGTAAACTTCAATCTAAGTCTCATACGGCTAGAAACCCAGAGTACTATAAGATTGATTATAGAATTCAAGGAATTACCAGGCTGGAGAGGAAATGAAAGGCAGCGGGTAAACCATTAGACCTAGCCCGTAAAACAGAGCGTCTAGAGCTGATCAAACTTAGATCCAAAATGCCTTCTACCATACCTCATCCGGATCTAGCAAAGTTTTACTATGTTAGGTATGCAGATGATTGGTTAATAGGAGTAGCAGGATCATCAAGTTTCGTAAATGAACTTAAGAGTAAGATCTCAATTTTTCTTAAGGACGAGCTAAAATTAGAACTTTCACAAGATAAGACCCTTATTACTAACGCCTCTAAAGAGAAAGCACACTTCCTAGGTACGGATATTTACCGTACATCAAGTGTAAGAGGTGAAATTAAAAGATTTAAAAATACGAGGGGCCACTCTCAAAGAATCCCCACGACATCTATAGTTATGAATGCACCAATACCCAAACTAGTTACTAAATTTATGAATAAAGAATTGGTCTCTTGATCCTCCACTGTACTTAGTGAGGACAATCTAACCCCGCAACCTGTGCTGAAATGAGCTAACCTGCCTATCCGGGATATTATACTGAGATACAGGATGATCCTTAATGGAGTCCTAAATTACTATTCATTCGTGAATAATAAACCAAAACTTATCCTTATCTATTGGATATTGAGAAAGAGTTTAGCCAAAACGTTGGCAACGAAGCTTAAACTAGTGACTGCTAGAAGAGTATACCTAAAATTTGGTGTGGATATCAGATACCACATTGCGGAAACAGGTAAAATTATAGATTTTTCTCGCCCAAGTCTCCTTCCTACCCCCATGAAGTTTCTAGGAAACACTGATTTCACAGATTCATTGAGAGTGGTAGACTGGAAACTTAGAACTGTTAATTTCTT
Organism: Myriosclerotinia sulcatula; assembly: GCA_902810775.1. Classification (NCBI taxonomy): domain Eukaryota; kingdom Fungi; phylum Ascomycota; class Leotiomycetes; order Helotiales; family Sclerotiniaceae; genus Myriosclerotinia; species Myriosclerotinia sulcatula. The sequence goes on along the minus strand of CADDYZ010000001.1, from coordinate 136,390 downwards.
TAATTACGTCTGTTCTAGCTGTGGATCAAGCGAAGATCTACAAGTACATCACCTTAAACATATACGAACTATAGATGTCAATCTAAATGGTTTTGATAAACAAATGGCAGCAATAAATAGAAAACAGATACCTCTTTGTAGGAAATGTCATTATAAAGTACACTCAGGGGAATATGATGGGATGTCCCTAAAAAATATGAATAAAATTAAAACTGATTAATCTGTCACTCATATACACGTTAATACAGCCAATGCTCTTGATGTGTCACATAAAAGAATGTCGAATGCATTATGTCATCTAGTGGAGAGCCGTATGCAGTGAAAGTTGCACGTACGTGTTCGGGGGAGAGTTATTGGTACCTAAAGGAAAATTCCTATGGGCTGGTAGCTTATCCTACACAATCAGCTATATAATGCTATCATTACTGCTCATGCTATATTAATGATATTCTTTATGGTCGAAAAATTTAGACTTAATTTTAAATCGCAACCTTGTCTAAACACTGAAAAGATAAGTGACGATAATAACAATATTTTAATAATAGGGAAAGCTAATGACAATGGAGGTAATAAAAACTATCCGGAACCTAAACAAAAGTATGTGAAGATTTTAGTAAAGGATCCTTTTAACAATAGAGATCTTATACTTAAAGTTACTAAGAAGCAAAAAGGTGTAATTTCAAGAATATATTTAAAGTTATCTTTATTGGTATTATCTATTGTATTCACATTATATTTAGCTGTAACTAGTTTACTTTACATAGATTTTTTCTGTCCGAAGGAAGGATATACTCACACTACCCTCGACGCTAAGTCTTCAATATGCAGCAATTCCATTATTAGTTTATGATAATACCGAAAACCAAAGAAAAGAAATTATTAAAGATAATAGTAATAAATCCGGTATTTATCGTTGAATTAATAAAGTTAACGGAAAATGTTATGTTGGAAGTAGTGTAGATTTAGGGTATAGACTAAAGCAGTATTATAGTTATAAGTATTGAACTAGAAAAAAATCAATTAGCAGTATATCTAGCGCATTAATTAAGTATGGACATTCTAACTTTATATTAGAAATTCTGGAACATTGCGTGGCTTCGCTAGGAAAAATCCAAAATATTGGAAAAAGAACAGTTCTATATAGATAAATTTAAGCCGGAGTATAATATATTGATAATTGCAGGTTCGCCCTTAGGTTATAAGCATACTGAAGAGGCTTTAGCTAAGATGAGAAATAGGAAGTTATCGGCAGAACATTTAGAACAGGTTTTAAGCCGTATACTTTCAGAAGAACATAAAGCTAAAGTAAGAGAAGCTAACCTAGGTCGTAAAAACACGGAAGAGTCCTTAGCAAAAATGAGAAACCGAGTTCTAACTGATGAAGTAAGAGCAAAGTTAAGCCAAAATATAACAAATTATAATTTATCCAAGGCTCATATGGTTGAAGTAACTAATGTAGAAGAAAACACAAAAACTGTGTATGAATCTATTAGAAAAGCAGCAGTCTCGCTTAACACTAGTCATAAAACACTTAGTGAATACATTAAGAGCGGAAAATTATACAAAAGTCTATATAAAATAACTAAGAGCCAATAATATATTAAATGTATCAGGGCTTAGTAAATTATTATTCTCATTTTTTTTTTTTTAGATAACAAATATAAACTTAAATTTTTGTCTATTTGTTATTATTAACCTATTATTGTTATTTATTGTTATTATCCTAATCCTTATATTCTATAAAAGACAGAACGAAATTAAAATTGAATCTCTAAAAGGCATGGCCGGGTAAGGTAGAAATACTTTACTTTTTTATTTCGCTATTTGCTGGAACATCTTTAGAGCTTTTGATACTAGTATTGCATACTTTCGTAACTTATCGGCCTTTATTATTACTACGTTCGACAATAAATGGTAAAAAGTATACGAAAAGCAGCAGAATACAGTAAAAATTCAAAAGATTAGACAATCAGCAGGAAACTACTTAAAATAAATAAAAGTTTTCCCTTTATTTATGGATATTAGTATTTTTATCTTATGGTTACCTGGGAAGATGAAAACAATATTTTCTTAAGCATTTATACTTAGGCTTAAGTTTGCCCCTTTGCTGGGCAAAGACTTTAATTTACCTATTTTTTCCTGTGCATTATTTTTTAAGATAAAAGAATTTAGAGTAGGATCCTCAGAGACTATACGTGAAATATCTTCATATAAATATTTTAATTTATAAAAAGATAAAGATATAGTCCACCTAAATTTTTCCTTTTTTATAATCATAATTAATCTATAACGTAGCAATAATATTATTTATTATTAAAAAAAAGGAAAAAATTAAGGCGAGAGCTGATGGTATTAAAAGTATGCCTACGTGATGATTTATAACGCTTACTGCTTTTCAACCAGGTCTGGTTAGACCTGGACAAAGCAATAGTACAGGACAATTTCAAATTAGTCAGCCATCAGCCTTTAAATTTCAATCAGTTTGTTCTTACTCAACTAGGGGTGTTGGTAAAGTGTCCCTTGATCCCTGATATATAACAGGGTTTTCAGACGGTGAAGGTTGTTTTCTTTTAGCTGTTAATAAACATAAAAGATTTAAACTCGGGTATTCTTTAGGTGCTGTATTTCAAATTCATCTTCATTCAAGAGACTTAGCCTTACTGGAAAGGGTTAAAGATTACTTCGGTGTAGGAAAAGTCTATGTAGAAAAAAATGGTTCAATTCAATATAAAGTCTCATCAATTAAAGATTTAAGAGTAATCATAGATCATTTTGATAGGTATCCTTTAGTTACTTCTAAGTGGGCGGATTATATTCTATTTAGACAAGGAGTTGAATTGATGGAAAGAAAAGCTCATTTATCTGTCGAAGGTTTAAATGAGTTTTTAGCCTTAAAAGCATCTGTTAACTGAGGTTTATCCGAGAGTTTAGTAGCAGCTTTCCCTGATATTGTTCCAGTAGGCAGATCAGGAAAAAATCCAGTAATTCCATCTTCAAACTGATGATTAAGTGGTTTAATAGATGCAGAAGGTTGTTTTATGATCAAAAAAGTCGATTCTCAATCCAAGGGACAACGGATCCATGTATTTTTCCAGATCACACAACATGTCCGTGATATCAATTTAATGGAAAATATAACAAAGTTCTTAGATTGTGGAAGACTTTATGAATATAGAGATGGTGTGGATTTACGTGTTACCAAGATTTTAGATGTAACAGAGAAAATAATCCCATTACTTGAAGAATACCCTTTACAGGGTGTTAAGGCAGAAGACTACCTATGCTTTAAAGAAATAGCTTTTTTAATCCAAAATAAAGAACACTTAACACCTGAAGGTGTTGATAAAATTAAGCAATTGAAATTAAAGATGGATGATTTAAAACCTAAGAATAATTAATTAATCCTAGGTAGCGTTAAATAAAATAATTTTAACTAGTAGCTTTATTTTGGTTATGGTATTTTTACAGACAGGCCAATTCTTTTTTTAAGCTTATTTGTTATATCCTCGCCGAATGCGGAATACTGTTAAGTAAACTTAGGAAGAATAAAAGGTCCAGTGTGTATCAGACGTAAGACCGATAGAGTTCAGCTGATTAGCGGATTAGGCGATCAGCCGGAAACCAAATATAAAAGGGCTCACTGTAGCATTAAACACTTTTATTGAGTAGGATCCTCAGAGACTATACGTGAAATACCTTCTTAAATATTTTATGTATTTAAAGGTAAAGATATAGTCCAAACATTAACTAAAGTTAATGATAAAACAAAAAATATTTTTTTCCAGAGCTCTGGGCATATATTTTTTTACAAAAAAAAATAAAGCCCGAGCCACCAATTAAAAATAAATAAAATATGAAGCATGCCAGTTATTTTCAGGGGAAGCCCAAACTGACAATTAGAGGTTGTTAGTTTTTTTGTTAATATAAAGTGTTATGTTATCTTTTTTATTTATCTTTTTTATTGTATATATTACGATTTATTGAGTCTTAATCAAAGAAAGCTTGTGTCGCAATTATCCCCTAGACGAAATATTACCTGAGGTAAGTTAGCTACTGGCCCAATGGGTATTCTTGGTGGTAAAAGGTGTTATAGTTCCTCGTCTCAAGAGTCTGGGCTTGATTTTAAACCCACTGTGCGACAATCGAAGAAGAAATCTATAAGAAAAAATCTAAGTTCACCTGAGTCTAGACCCTATGCTGATTTATACAAAGGTAGAGGAATACCTAAAGACGTACCAGCTTGAGTTAAAGATAATGGTATGGAAAGAAGCCCATTTGGGGCTTCTTGAGCGAAAGATAAAAAAAGTAGATTGCCTTTCCCTACTAAATATCCATGTAATTATCATAATATTACCGACCCTTTTAACAATAGAGAAGAAATAAAAAAATATTGTAAAGGAAATCGGGTGGTATATATTTGAACTTATATGCCAAGTGGTATTTGCTTAGTAGGGTCTTCATCAAATAGTGTAGAAAGAGTCCTAAGTTATTTCGAAAGAAAATATTTGTTTTTAGATAAGAGACTTAACCCTTATTAAATTATATGTGGGATCGAGCTTTGGCTATCCAGCGGCCTAAAAACGGATTTATTCCTCTTTAAATTAAATATACAGTAAAAGAAAAAAAAATAAAAAAAAACATAAACAATGGCATGCCTTATTTTGTTTATTTTGTTCAATTTCGCTATATAATAGATTATAATTTTCATGTGAGTAGTTGCTTAAAAAGTAGATATACAAATAACCGTTTTACTAAATTTTCAGCATATAGATTTAGTATGACTACAGGTCGAGCCTTCTCCACTTCAGCTGTAGGTAGAGGGCGAGTTCAGTCTACAAAGAGAGCCTCAGCAACTTTGTACAAAAATGTATATGAAGGACGGGGTATACCTAATCCCGAACCCTTCTGAGTTAAATCAAATGACTGCCCTCTCAGTATGTTTGGAGCTTCTTGAAGTACGAAAAACGGGCCTACTACAAGTTTACCTATAGCTGACCCCAAAATCTTTCATCATATACCTAATCCTTATCATAACAGAAACAAAATTCATCAAGTTTGTAAAGGTATGAGAATAGTGTATATTTGAACCTACAAACCTAAGGGTTTTTGTTTAGTCGGTTCATCTTCTAATAGCGTAGAAAGAATTTTTAATTATTTTAGACCTGCAAGATTGATTAGTGAGAATAGAAGAGCGATGGAGTTTTTCTCTAACTATGGATTCAAGAATGTAGATTTATACGTTATAACTTTGCCTTCTAAAGTATATACTGTTAAGGATATGAAGTTACTTGAAGGATATTATATTAAGGAGTTGTATACTCCTTTAAATGTTCAACGTAAAGTACATATTTCACCTCTTCAAGATACTTCGGTGGTTAAAGAACATAATGATAATTTAGAATCTTTATCCGAAGCAGCTGTTCCTGTTTACGTTTTTAAAAAAGGGGATTTAAAAACAGTTTTATATATTTTTTCATCTTTAACTAGATTAAAAAAGGAGTTCCAAATAAACATTAGTACTTTAAAGCCTTTTATCAACAAAGAAGGTAAATATTATTTAGATTTATTTTATTTTACTACAAAATTGCCTTTTAGTTACGATTTAAGTAATCTTGTGGAATTAGAGGAATTAATGGTATTAAAACACTCTGTTTCCCCTAAAAAGTACTATGGTAAAAAAAGTGTAGAACTAGTAGACATAAAAGACCCTGATGGTTCTAAAGTTGTTTTTAATTCTATGTCTAGTTTAAAAGAATATGTTAGATTACATGCAGGAGAGGAGGTAAGTCACCCTGCAATAAATAAATATGCAGAATCAAAAGCGATTTTTAAAAGTAGGTGAATAATAAATTTTGTAGAAGAAGCAGAAGCCTCTTCTTCTACAGGTATAGGGGGAAATTTAGATATTAAGCATATTAGCTCTACTTCTCCTGTTTTACCCTTACAGCTGAAGAAGGAAGATAAATCATCATATAAAGGAGCGAGTATTTCTGTAGAAATTACAGATGTTACAAACAGTTCTAATAACATGTTTTTTCTTCTTTAAAAGAAGCGGCTATCTATATTAAGAACGAAACAGGGAAAGGAACAGCCGAAGGGTTAAAATATGCTTTAGATAAAGGAACAGCCTATTTAAATATCTATTTAGCTAAGGAGTTAAAACAAAGTCTCAAATTGTTAGATTTATTAACTAACGATATAAAATATTTTGGAACTTTAAAGGATATGACTGAATATATTAAGGAGACAACCGGTAATTGTAGTTATACTGGTTTGGATTGATCTTATAAGAATAAAAAAGCTTATAAGAAAAGATTCATGGTGGAAAAGGTAAATATAGCAGCTTAAATTTATAACGGTTATTAGGTATAAAAGTTTTAGGTCTAATCCGAAGAATGAGAGCCTTGGGCATGCTTACACAACCCTAAAAGTATTAGCAAGAGTAGACAAATTTTTTCATCTTCGTTTAGGTGATTACGGATTTAAAAATATTCAGTTAACTGTTATTTATTTCGATTATCTTAAGTTTACGGCGCGTGATATAAAACTCGTCGAAGCTTATTACATCAATGAATTAAATAGTAGCTTAAATTCTCAAAAATATGTTTATTTACCAGCTGAACCTTTGGAATCTGTATTACCTTTTATTAATATCTCGAATAGGGATACAAGAGTGCCTATATTTGTGTATGCGCCTGATTTAACTAGGGTTCTTTATATTTTTAATTCAAAAACTTCTTTTTATAATGATTTTAATGTACACTGAAATACATTAGAGAAATATTTAGATGTAGCTAATATAAAATTATATAACTATTTTACCTTTTCTACGAAGATTTTTTAAGGTTCAGACTTAGATAGTCTTCTAAGTTTAAATGAGTTAATTGATTTGAAAACTAGCGTAGACCCAGTTATACCTAGTAGGGGTCAACATGTAAAATTAAAGGATTTTACTCAAAACATTGAATATGAATTTTATAGCTTAAGTAAAGCTGCTGCCCATATATTAGAAACGACAGGGTCTTGCGATACAGCAACTTTAAGAACTCATATGAAAAATAATACTATATATAAAAATAGATGGAAAATAGAAAAAAAGATAACCACCGATTAAATAAATTGTATGGTGCGACACGAGGGTTGTAGTAATAATGAATTTGTAAGAATTCCAGGTGTATTCTCACCTGAGTCTAGGTGAACATGCCAGACGGGTAACTGTCTGGTATGAAGCTTCACTGACAATATTTTTAACGAGATAGCTTAAAGGTAGTAGTGTGCGCTTAAAATCTAAGCGATTTTTAGTACACACCTTGTCATACACTTGTGTGTGGATAAATACTACAGGGCTTCTAGATAAAGTTAGACTGTGAGATAAAAGGATAAACGCAAGTGAAGGTATGTATTAAAGGATGGTTATTTCTCTGTATACGAATAGCAAGTAGGTTATGCCTCACTTGATTAGCAAAACCAGTATATGGAGCCATAAAAAAAAAATAAGAAGGGAAGGAGCGAGCTGTCATACAGGCGAAGCCAGAATCATTAATAGCCCTACCGTTCAGAGTACCTATCCAAAATCTCGTAAATCTTAGATTTTTTTTGTCTGAGAATTGTATTACTACAGCAACGTGGTAAACCCTGTTGTCTCCTCATATTTATATCTTACAAGGACTTATTTTTAATAATGAGTTTGCTTATCCATATCCATATCCATATCCTCCGGATCAGGATCAGTATTAGGATGAGTAATAAAAATAGTTTTCAAACCTAAGCTATATGTTAGGTTGAAAGTGAGCTTCGCTCAATATAGGAGGTGTCTTATAAGTAATTAAAAAGGCATATCGTCAGCAGGGCATAAGAATAGTCAAAAAGCTAACGATCACCTGTAATGGGTGATATAGCCTTAAGGAAAGGCAACATGAAAATGTGCAGACTTGACTGCGGTTCTTTATTAAAAGTATTTACCTAAAAGAAGGTTTATTGTTGTCCCTCCTGAGTCCCTTAATCCTGGAGGGGATAATGGCAAAAATTATTTAGAGCTTGCTGGTCCCAACCATACCCCCCCCCATAATCCCCTCTTTACGAGGGGATACAGGGAGGTCAGGAGGGACTAAGCAAATATAAAATAAATATAACTTGATAAAAATAAATAGAAATAAGGCTTAAAGTTTGAAACGTTCAGCGTATTTGCTTTCTAACGTTTTTATTAAAAGTTGTATTTAATGAATTTTAGTGTAGGAATATAACCATAAATTAATCAGTATGGCCTTAAGTTAGACTATTAGTAAGAGGTTATATTGTGAAGGGTGGACAGAGGTATGAAAAAAAAAAATATTCTGTGAATCTTTATAGTTCTTAAATCATTTAACAATACTGTCTTTAAGGTAATATTGAAATAAAGAGCTTGAGCCGTGTGCTAGGGAACTAGCACGCACGGTTCTTAGGGGGGGAAAGCTCGAAATAGCCTACCTATCCCAATCCAGCATTAATCGGTGGTTTTGGGAATTTTTTATTGCCGCTTTTAGTAGGGGGTCCAGATATGGCAAAAGGGTTTGGCCCCCATCCCACCGGCTTAGCCGGGGCTGCTTCTTTTTTTTTAGAGGCACGCCAGCCTTTTTTTATAATTATAATCTGATTATTACGTGATAATCAAATTATTTATTATAAAAAAAGGGGAAAAAAAATGCTTGGTGGGAAAAATTTAAGTACTGAAAATAGTAGTACTAGTAGTCTTCCGCTTAATTCCTGTAACTTAGGTTCCTATCTAGCTGGTTTATTTGAAGGTGATGGCCATATTTGAATTCAAAAACAAGTAGGGAAAAAGACTCATAACCCGAGGTTTTGTATTACTTTTAGTTTAAAGAATGAAGCTTTAGCCAAAAAACTGCTCGGAATTATTGGGTCTGGATTTCTCAGATATAAACCTAAAGATAATGCTTGTGTTATAGTAGTTTCTCCTGTAGTTGGTTTAAAGAGGATAGTGGATTTAATAAATGGTGAATTAAAGACTCCTGTTTGGGGGCTTGGGATGCCTCTTGAGACGGGAAAAATACTATCAAACTCCGGGAACACCTTAAAGCTTATGTCACCAAGCAGTATCCGAAAGGATAAATGTGGATGATTGAATCAATTATGTATGGTAATAGTTCATAAGATGATCGAAAGAAAAATAGGTTACCGCGGATCTAAGCCAGTAGTACCTGAAAAGGTTACTGTAAAAGAGCAACGAGTATACGGTAGTAGGGGCGGTGGTTTTTACCAATTGCCTTTAAGATGTACTCTAAAGGGTTTCGAAAGAAATTATCGGATCAAAGTCCCTTCTAACCAAATAAGTAAAGTTAGATTTTCTTCCACTTTAATATCTAATAAGGCACAGTTGATTCTCAATCCTTGATTCTTAACAGGATTTTCGGATGGAGAGGCTTCTTTTATGATTAATGTCTATAAAAGCGCTAAACATGGTGCAGGTTGGGGTGCACGAGCTAGATTTCAAATAGGTTTACATTCAAAGGACTTAGAGATCCTGAATAAAATAAAAGATTATTTTAGTGTAGGTGGTATTTTTATAAAAGATGACCGTTGTATTTACTATGTACAGTCCCTTAAAGATTTAGACGTAATATTAAACCATTTTGAAAAATATCCATTGATAACACAAAAACTGTCTGATTATATTTTATTTAAGATGGCCATTAATTTAATTAAAGAAAAAGCACATCTAAATCAGGAAGGTCTGCGAAAAATTGGATCTATAAGGGCCTCTATGAATTGAGGGGTTACTACTGCTTTAGATGCTGCCTTTCCTAATATTATTCCTTACCCTAGACCTAGTGTTTCCGACATTGCTATTAGGGATCCTCAATGGTTAGCAGGGTTTGCTTCTGCTGAAGGATGCTTTTTAGTAAGGATCGTTGAATCAGCTACTCACCTTTTAGGTAATCGGGTATTTTTGATTTTTAAATTAAGTCAACATTCTAGAGATGAACAACTATTGAGAAGTTTAGTTGATTATTTAGGGTGCGGGAAAAATTATTTGGAGAATTCGGCAGTAGAGTTTAGAGTAAGTAAATTTAGCGACCTAAGTGATAAGATAATACCATTCTTCCAAAAATACTGTATACTAGGAATAAAATCTTTAGATTATACCGATTTTGTTACAGTTTCAAATTTAATGCTTAATAAAAAACATTTAACGGAAGAAGGGTTAGATCAAATTAGAGTTATAAAAGCCGGTATGAACAAAGGAAGAAAAATATTAAGTTTAGATTAAACCAATAAAATATCGAGAAGTTGATGGAGCCGTTTAGGACGTAATACGTCATATTAGGCTGATTTAGCCGAGGGTGAGGTGGTGGGAATAAGCGTACGTTTACTAAAGGTTCTCGATGAAACTAAACATTTGTCTCATACTGTGGGCTAAGGAATATCTATTTATTTATTTGTATGATAAATTTGATTGCCTTGAAAATAAATCAACTACATAATTTAATCGACTGATTAAATAAAAATCATAGTGCCAGACTTAACAAATTACCTTTAAATAAAGATACTTTGGAAAACAGTAGTTGATTAAGTGGTTTTGTGGATGCTGATGGAAGTTTTTCTGTACAACATACTAAGACAGAAACAGGTGCAGCCAAAAGGAAGATTTCCTGTAGATTAAGGATTGAACAAAGAATTTTGGATCCAAGCACCCACGAGGACTATTTTTATATTTTAAATCAAATTTGTTTATTCTTTAATTGTAAATTATTAACCAGAACACAAAAATCCACAGGTAATACTTATTATACTTTAGCTGCATCTAGTAAAGCTTCTTTAAATATTATAATTAACTATTTTAATAAATATCCTTTATTTTCAAGTAAGTTTTTGGACTATCAAGATTGAGAACTAGTTGCCAAATTATTTGTTAATAATCAACATTTAACACCTGAAGGAATAAACACTGTAGAAATGGTTAGAAGTCGAATGAATACAAAAAGAGTTGACTTTAATTGAGATCATTTAATTAGTTTATATTAGCTACACTACTAAAATTTACTTATATTTACCTTAATAAGGGAATGCCGTTAGAAAGTGTAAATTTTCTAATTATTACTTCGCCATAAGCATGGAATCTCTCGAAATTGGATTAATTTAACCAGTCAACAGATGTATAGACACCTGGTTGGACAGATTACTGTCATAAAGTTAGTAAATAGACTGAACTAGTCGTTAAACTTATACATACATGGGAGGGTTGTGCAGGAAACCAAAGTAATTTATTTACGAGTAGGATCCTCAGAGACTATACGCGAAGCTCCGTTATATTTATTATAACGGGTGAAGACATAGTCCATCCGGGTAGGAAACTACTTAGGGTTTATGATTCCCAAGACTAAATAATATATCATTCTGGTTATTACCACCCAGTTTAATATTATTCTTATTTGCTAGTGGTATTGAGAACGGTGCGGGTACTAAAACCCTGTGCCCGAGTAGTAAGTAATTACTATTATGATTATCACTATATGCTGGAAAATCCCTAAAAGATTAATAAAATATTAATACATTATATGAATTAATAAAGGACAATCAGCAGGAAATCAACAGATTGTATTAATCTGGTTGGATCCTCAGAGACTACACGTGATACACCTTTTCTATGATCAGGTGAAAAATATAGTCCAATTTTATATGAAAATATAAATACAAATAGACTAGATTTTACTTAGATAGTGATAGGTAAGTTAGGTAAAATACAGAAATCTTCCTTTGAACGACGCCAATACCACTCTTCACCGAATAATAATGATTTATTAGGCCATTATTTAGCAGGGTTGATAGAGGGTGGCGGATCAATAATTGTACCTAAGACAATTACCCTTTGCGCGCGTGTAGCGCGCAGGGTTGCTTCGCTAGGTATCAAAAAGGAAATTTTTATCTTTTACTTCTTGCCTCTCACACTCCCCTTACTAGTCCCGGGAGTGTATACAGGATTGTATATTGTTAAAGTAAATACAAACTTTGACAGGGTTTTATTTTTCTATCTCTATTGTTCCTGTTATTACTTATACCAATGCTGATACTCAAAAAGAACTTATTCTTAATGATAATAAAAGTAAAGCAGGAGTTTATTGTTGAACTAATTTAGATTCAGGAAAAAAGTATGTAGGTTCTAGTGTTGATCTTTACCGACGCTTTATGCAATATTATAATATAAAATATATAACTAGAGCAGCTAAATCTAGCTTGATTTGTAAAGCATTATTGAAATATGGTTATTCAAGCTTTAAGCTTGAAATTTTAGAATATTGTGATCCTTCTTTGGTTATAGAAAGAGAACAATATTATATAGATATTTTAAAGCCAGAATATAATATATTACAGGTAGCGGGTTCACTTTTTGGTTATAAGCATACTCCTGAATCTCTTAATAAAATGAGAGAAATAGCTCTTAACCGTTCAGATGAAACCAAAGCTAAATTAAGAGAGGCAGCATTAGGTAAAACCTATAAACATACAGAAGAAACTAAGATTAAGTTGAGAGATGCTGTTTTAGGTAAAAAACATAGCGAAGGAACTAAAGCTAAGTTAAGAGTAATACAATCTAATAGAATTAAACATCCTGTGGCAGGATTTAAAATTGAAATTAAAGACGTGTATACAGGTCAAGTTTTATATTATGATTCATTACGTGCTGCGGGTAAAGAGCTTAATACTAACCACGTGACTTTAAGTTCTAATTTAAATAAAGGAAAGCTTTTCCGAGATAGATATATTATAACTAAAAAAAGTAGTGAATAGAAGATGTCCTCGCTGTACTTCTTAATGGTAAGATGAGAACCCCTAAAATAGAGGCTCTTCATAGATTAATTGATTGATTAAATGCTAGATTAGATGAAAAATCTAAAATAGCTAAATTAGGTTTAGATAACAGTTCGTTGGGTAATAACCCTTGGTTAACTGGTTTTATTGAAGCTGATGGTAATTTTTATTGTGGCTTCGATTTAAACTCAGGTATAGCAGAAGCAGTAAAAAACTATATGAGGGTTTCTCAAAAACAAATATATAAACTTACTTCGGATATACCAAAAGAAAATAACTCTAATTTCCAAATAATGGAAAAAATTAGAGAATTTCTTGATGTAAAAACCGTTAATGAAATTAAAAGAACTAAGGATACATATGTTGAACTGTCCTATGAGGTTAGAACAACTAAAAAAAGTTCTGGTGATCTTTTAATAAATTATTTATCAATCTATCCCTTATTTAGTTCTAAACATCAAGATTTCTTAGATTGACGTGAATTTCATCGTATAAGATTATCTAGAGAGTATAGAACCCTAAAAGGTACATCTGAACTAATTTACTTAAAAAACAGCATGAATACTAAAAGAACTCAATTTAATTGAGATTCATTAAACAGTTTTTACTGTTAAATGTAATCAGGGTTAACGATAATGAGATAGAAAAGGTCTATTTTTAACAGACAGGTTGAACTCTTAAAGGTAAGGAGTTGCTTTGTGGTAACTCAAAGGCAATAAAACTCTATTTGATGCATGAAACTCTTGAGGCTTTTTTAGCCGGGGTTATTTACTACTCGTTAATGTTTGAATTAGCAGTTAAAAGGTTGATAACCTTCTTATTTTTATCATTTAAAATGGGATCAAGACAATATGCCTGGGATACAACATTCAAAATGTTTAGTACCCATCAGAGACTAAACGTAGAGTATCCAAATAATAAAATATATGACCATTCAAGGTCAGTGAACAAATCTAAATATTCTGAAAACGGTGATATTTTTAATCAATGATTAGTAGGTGTTACAGACGGGGACGGTAGTTTTACTATTTCTAGATTATCGGAAGGTAAATGAACTCTTTTCTTTAAAATAACTCAAAGTACTTATAATCTAAGAATGTTGTATTTTATAAAAAAACAACTAGGTGCTGGTTCAGTAAACACAACTGCAAATAATCTAAAAGCAGACTTTAGATTAAGAGATAGGAAAACTATTGGTTCTATAATTATACCTATTTTTGAAAAATATCCTTTGTTAACTAGTAAATATCACTCATATGAAAAATTCAAAAAAGCTTATTATATATTAGAGAATACTAATTTATCCACTAAAGAAAAAGATAAATTATTATTAGAATTGCAAAGTGAACAATTACCAAATAATTATATCTCACCAGCTTGAAAAATAGTAAATTCAACTATTAATAACACTAATGAGGCTAAATTAGTAATGAGTAAACCTTGACTTATCGGTTTCACAGAAGCAGAAGGTAGCTTCTATCTTGTAAGTAAAGATTCTACTAGAATTGTACATGCTTTTGAAATAACTCAAAAATTGGACATTATAGTTTTAAAAGCTATATCTCTTATTTTAGGTTTAGGTTTAGCTAATAAAAAAACGTATAATACTGTAGTAACTACAAACTCTCGTGCTATTTCCAATATAATAGATTATTATACAAATACATGTAAAGGGATGAAAGCTGTGGAATTTAGAATATGAGCAAGATCTTATGTAAAACATAAAGGAAATTTAGATAAGTTACAAAAAATAAGAATAATTATTAGAAATCTTAGATCTATTAGATTAGATAAAGATTTTCAGAATAAAAATAGAGATTAATAAATATTATTTGGATAAAGACATAGGCCAATCCATCATGAGAATGATGGATATAACGATAGTATTTCTATTAAATTGAATGATTATTAAACTAATAGTTAATAAAATTTCTAAAGACTTAATTAGAAATATGAGGTTATAAATATAATTGTTACCCTCCTGCCGAATGATTTGGGGAATTATTCATGTGGGAAAAACTATCAAATTCCGGGAACACTCTAGAACTTCTGGTACCAAGCTGTAGTTGAAAAACTATAAGTGGATGAACTAATCCCTCATGTAAGGTAACAAGCCAGAAGGCTTATGAAAGTAACGAGGGTTATCGCGGATCTAAATTAGGAATATCCAAGTATATTCCTGAAAAAGAGCAACGAGTATACGGTAGTTGGCGAGGTAGTATCTTACCTAGCTTAAGATATACTCTAACGGGTTCCGAAAGGAATTATCAAATAAAAACCCCTTCTAACCAAATTCGCTTAGCGTTAACTCGGGAATTTTCTTCAATATCCCCGACATCATCCATTAAAGATTCTGCCATTGAGGCAGGAAGTGCTATTCACCCTTGGTTTCTCACAGGATTTGTTGACGGAGAGGGTTCGTTTATGATTAAAGTTAGAAGAAACCCTAAGTACCGTACAGGTTTTTCAGTCGAAGCGGGTTTTTCAATAACTTTACATAAAAAAGATCTCCATATCTTACAAGAGATCCAATCTTATTTCGGAGTGGGTAGTACAAGGAATGACGTAAATAATTTGGTAAAGTTTAGAGTCGAGTCTGTAAAAGACATTGTTAACAAAATAATTCCACATTTTGAAAAATACCCTTTAGTAACTCAGAAGTTAGCAGATTATCTCCTATTCAAAGATGTTGTTAACATGATGGTAAGTAAAGAGCATTTAACTAAGGAGGGTTTAAATAAAATTGTATCAATTAAGGCTGTGATTAATCTAGGCTTACCCGTCGAATTGCAACATTCTTTCCTTGACATTATACCTGTGTCGAGACCTTTGGTGCAGAATAAAACAGAACCAGATGGCCAGTGAATCGCGGGATTCACTTCCGCTGAAGGTTGTTTCAAAATAACTCTAGTGAAACGACCTAATAGAAAGATAGATCAAGTATACTTAGTGTTCCATATTACTCAACATTCTCGGGATGATAAACTACTGGAGAGTTTTATTTCCTATTTTGGCTGCGGAATATTAGAAGCATCTTCAAAACATCCTGTTGTGAATTTTTCGGTCTATAAGTTTTCAGATAATTATGACAAAATTATACCGTTTTTTAAGAAACATAATATTGTTGGAGTAAAATCTGATGACTTCAAAGATTGATGTAAAGCCGCGGAAATCATCAAGGCTAAGGAGCATCTAACTGAAGAAGGGTTAAATACGCTTATTTCACTAAGATCTGGTATAAATAAAGGAAGATCGCTCGAGTAATTGCAATAGGCTGGCCTGCGGTGCCAAGCCTTTTATTATAAATTTATTTTTTGTCCTGAATGAGTTTTTGCCGAGTAGGATGACTACTTATTTTTAATAGGTAATCCGAGGGCGGTTTGTGGGGCATATAATTCTAATTTTCAGGTTAGCTTCCTAATCCTGCACTTCTAAGACCTTAGGCACGGTAGGTTGTGTAATAGCAGCACCCCTACTTCGTAGGGTCTCAGAGCACTTTAGGGAAGGTCAAAAAAATCGCAAAAGGCTTTTTTAGACCTATAAATCAGAGCACGAGCTTTAGTTTTATTCTGTTGGTTGTGTAAACATGCCTGCATGTAGCGCTTCCTCCCTCCCTTTGGGGGTATGGAGGAAAAGGAAATAATTAGAATAATACGCTTGGTAATTTGCATGATAAATTTTATTGCCGTGTTATCAGGAGTACAAAGTCATAGTGGTCCTAGTGTGGACTTAGCTATATTTGCTTTACATTTATCTGGTATTAGTTCACTTCTTGGGGCTATTAATTTCACGTTCACCATGCTATTTTTATTAAGAAAATATTTTTATTTATATAATTGTTTAGTTTTAAACTTTAAATCGAAATCTAATTCTAAATTAGATACAAATAATAATAGTTTTGTTACAGATTCAGATTCAGATTCAAGTTCAAATTCAAATCCAAAACCTGAAAAAGATCCTAAGAATAAGAGAAAAGAAGATTGAGCGACTATTTTAGGGCGAAAAGGGGATAAAATATATGCTCATCAATTGGCTAAAGACCATATTAGTAGTGGTAAACCTATAACTATAGGGATTCTAAATAAAATATTAGCTTATTCTAATATTTTAGTTACGGAAGAAACCTTAAATTCTTTGGTTAATATGCCTAGGTTTACTTTTAATCGTTTAGATAAAAAAGAAACTAGAAAATCAATTGATGAAAAATTAGGTTTACCTCATAGTAAAAAACAACAACAAGGTGTTTACATATTTACTTGTTTAAATACAAATCAAAAATATGTCGGTTCATCTTTACAGTTGGCTTTAAGATTAAGGGGTTATTTAAATAAAACTCATAGAAGTTCGGGTAAATTAATTCCTTTGATAGAAAAAAAAGGTATATCTGATTTTAAATTAGAAGTAATATGTCTACCTTATTATGAAGATTTAAAACCGGAAATAGTTTTAGAACAATATTTTTTATTAGATTCTTCTTTTACTTTAAATACTATTTTAGTTTCAAATAATCCTAGTGGATCTACAGCAATACCTTTATATATGTATAATAGAGATAAATCCATTCTTTATTATTACGCTGTACAACAAAAAGATTTTATCACTAAGCTAAATATTAGTCATTTTACTTTTACTAAACATTTAACGAATGGTTCTTATTATTTAGGAAAATATTTATTTTTAAGAGAAAGAATATATACTGCCAAATTTGTAGAAATGTCTTTAGCAGAAATAGCTATAATGCTGCAAAATGACAGAATTAATTTTAATAAAACTAAACCAGTAGTTAGTTTTAGTAAACCTGTTTTATTAATAGATATAGTTAGTAATAAGGAAATTGAATTTGAAAGTTTAGGTAAATGCGTAAAATTTTTTACAGATAAAGGTTTACCAGTTTCTCAAAAAACACTGGTTAAACATTTAGATACAAATATACCTTATAGAGGATATATTTGTAAAGTAATAAAAATATAATAAAAATAGTTATAGTTATGAGGTTAATATAAATTTTATAACTATATGCTTAGATAGCTTAGTATCTGTAAGTACTTATATAAGCCTGTAGGTCTCAAAGGGCTACGCCACAACAAGGCCGGTAGACCTAGCTTTTTTGCCTTTTTTTATTACAACTTTGTTACTACGTAGTAATTAAATTATTTATAAAAAAAAGGCAAAAAAAGAGGCCAATATAGTAAAAATCTTACAGGTTATGCTTAATTAGCAGGAAACTTTTTATAAATAAAAGGATCTTCAGAGACTATACGTTATACACCGTATTGATTTATCAATGCGCTGAATATATAGTCCACAAAGTCGTTAATTAAATCAAATTACGATTTGCGTCATAACTACAATATTAAATATGAGAGCTCCTGGTATAAGCCTTCACAAATTAGCTTTATTTGGATGAGCTGTAGTTGTTACTGCTGTGTTATTATTATTATCATTACCTGT
Organism: Myriosclerotinia sulcatula; assembly: GCA_902810775.1. Lineage (NCBI taxonomy): Eukaryota > Fungi > Ascomycota > Leotiomycetes > Helotiales > Sclerotiniaceae > Myriosclerotinia > Myriosclerotinia sulcatula. Next base: position 118,132 of record CADDYZ010000001.1, on the reverse strand, counting down.
TTTAGCGGGTATATACAACGTTATGTTGTTTGGTTATAGGCTTTATTTTACTCGCCCTATCCCTCTTTCTTTAGTAAAACAACCTAAAACTATTACTTTGCAAGATATTCCTGCAGATTTAAAGGAAATTTTAGTAGGATTGGCTCTAGGGGATTTGTATTTAAGAAAAAGAGCCAAAAATACAAGTTTGCATTTCAAACAAAGTATAAAAAATGAGCCTTATATTCTTCATCTCTATACTTTATTTCAAGAATTTTGTAAAATGACCCCTAAAATAAAAGATGCCCATCTTAAATACAAAACCCATCAGTCTATATTTTTCGATACATTGACTTACGATACATTTAATTATTATTATGATTTATTTTATAAAAATAAAAATAAAGTAGTTCCTTCTAACATAGAAGAGTTGTTAACCGCTAGGTCTCTCGCTTATTGGGCAATGGATGACGGGACTCCGGACCGTTCAGGTTTTGTTTTTCATACTAATTCCTTTACGTTGGCAGAAGTTGAGCTATTAGCTATGGCATTAAAAAACAAATTCGATTTAAATTGTTCAATACATACCCGTAAGGATCGGGTAAATGAAGCTTACCTCATTTATGTTAAAGGGGATTCTTGAATTAAATTTGTAAATCTTATAGAACCCTACATAATATATCATTTTAAATACAAGTTAAAGTTAAGAGGATCATACATAAAGAGTTCTCTTTAATTTACCCGTCAGCCTACCTCCATGTTTTATGGAGGTGTGGGGTCCCGCGTGTGCGATACTTTTTTACTTTGCGACGAGGTTCGCATCCAGCAATTTCTTGCAGCATGCGTGACTTCGTGAGCATATGTAGACTAGCACTGAGGGAGCTAATAAAAGTATAGTAGTTAGGATGGTTTATACGATATATATAAACCTTTAAAGAAAGGCCGAATAGCCCGAATAATTTAAAGCGCAGCTTATATTGTGCTCGCTTTAAATCTGACTAATTGCTGGAACTTATTTTGATAAAAATATTATCAGCAGGGAACTTATAATTTTTTTATAAGCACCTTCAGAGACCATACGTCAGAATATTTTTATAGTTTAGAAATTTTTACCTTTCCTTAGCCGGTAAACTTATTGTGCCGGCTTTAAATTTGGCTGTATTCTGGAACCGTTATATGAAAATATATCGCAATCCGTAGGTAATCTATTTAGTTTGAACTTTTTAGAGAACCTCAGAGGCTATACGCCAAAATATTTTGGTTGTAGTTTAGAATTTTTAACCTTTCCTTTATGTAGAACTTTTAGATCTATTCATAATTATAACAACAGTAAAATTTTAAACAAATCTCTCTTTAGTTATTATTTTACCGGGCTTATTGAGGGTGACGGTACAATAATTACACCCAAAACTTTAAGATCCCCTAAGGGTAAGTTAAACTACCCTTCTATACAAATAGTTTTTCATTTAAAAGATTTACCTTTAGCTTTACTTATTCAAAAAGAATTAGGTGTAGGTTCATTATCCCGAAAAAAAGGGGTCAATGCTTATATATTAACTATAAATAGCTATGAAGGTATATTATTTGTTATTTCATTAATAAATGGAAAGATGAGAACACCTAAAATATATAGTCTTAATGCATTAATAGATTTTTTAAATAAAACTAAAGGAACAGTTATTGAAAAACATTCTGTATCTATAGAGCCTTTAGATTCCAATCCATGGTTCTCAGGGTTTATAGAAGCAGATGCTTCTTTCCAAGTAAGAACTACTCTTTCAGGTAAATATCCTAAATTTGAGTGTAATTTAGAAATATCTCAAAGACGACTAGATCACAAAGGATACGATAATATAGGTTTTTTAAGTTATATTTCTGAGCTTTTAGAAACGGGAGTTAAAAAGATAAGATCGGATTTACCCACACCTGAGTATAGAGTTAGAACTACTAACCTTAAAGGTAATATTAAAGCTAAAAATTATCTTTTAAATTTTCCTTTATTTGGAACTAAACATTTAGATTATTTAGACTGAATGGAAGTAGTAGACATGTTTGATAGAAAGGAGCATAATACAAAGGAAGGAAAGGAAAGAATAGTAAAGATCAAATCAGGTATGAACAATTACAGAACAACTTTTACCTGAGATCATTTACAAAAATTCTACAACGTAAAAATATAAGATATGGTCCGATCAAATATGAAAATGTTTGCGTACCTACACTAAGTTTTAATAACTTTTTAAGCTAATGAGTGACACTTTAAGCTATGGGATTTTATCCATTAGGTCAACAATAAAAATGGCAATTACAATGGTACTAACTGATCGTAATTTTAATACATCATTCTTTGAAGCAGCCGGAGGTGGTGATCCTATATTATACCAACATCTTTTCTGATTCTTCGGTCACCCAGAGGTTACATATGTAGGCCTCTTAACGTTGCTGTATACTGGAACCCCTTCGCTATATAGTTCTAAATACTTCCTCTTAAATGACATAGTTAAAAAGTTAGAACAAAGAAGGAAATCAGTAGGTAAGATTTTTTATGTAAAAATTGGAACCTCAGAGACAATACGCGACGGAGTTGTAGTAAATTTAGAAAATGTTAAACGTATATCAGATCACGTTCCTAAACATTTCAAGCCTCTAAATAATGAACAATTAGGTTATTATCTAGCAGGGTTAATAGACGGGGATGGTCATTTTAGTAAAGCTCAACAACTAGTTATAGTTTTTAGTTCTCCAGATGCATTTCTAGCCTATTATTTGAAAGAAAAATTAGGTTACGGTAATGTAAGGAAAGTAAAGGACAAAAACGCATGCCTTTTGATAGTATCTAATAAAGAGGGTATGTTAAAGGTAATTAACTTGATAAATGGTAAGTTAAGAACAGAACATAGATTTAACCAAGTAGTTAATAATGTATTAAGTCATACTAAGTATGCAGATCAAAATATTAATTTTACTATAGATTCAAGTAAAAATTTTTATAACCACTGATTAGCAGGTTTTTCTGATGCGGATGCTAGTTTTCAAATAAAAATTATTAAACGTATTACCAGAAATAAACCGGAAATAAGATTAAATTTTCAAATAGATCAAAAAAGTGATTTATTGTTAAATATGATAAAAGAATACTTAGGTGGAAACCTCGGATATAGGAAGTCTCCAGATACCTATTGTTATGGTTCTACTAATTTCGGTTCTGCTAAAAGGGTTATAGAATATTTTGATCAATATCACTTACAATCTAGAAAGCATATAAGCTATTTAAGATGAAGAAAGGTGTATAGATTAATACAAGACAAAGAACACTTAACAGATAAAGGGCTATCTAAAGTACTAACAATTAAATCCTTAATAAACCGTCAGGAAGAAAATACTACAATTCAAGATAAAGTCCTAACAAAGATATAAAAGTTTTTGAGTATTAATGAGAAAAGACTGTGTTATAATACACAGCTATTCCTTTAATCAAAATATTGCTACATTTTAATTATACCAGGTTTTGGTATAATAAGTACTGTAATATCAGCTAGTTCTAATAAGAGCGTTTTCGGTTATCTTGGTATGGTCAAAATTAGGCCAACTTTAAATAATATTTATGTTAATCTCCAACATTTGCTGGAAACCTCTAATGCCTTAAATACTTGTAAAAGTAAAAATTTTAAGGTTATTGCAATGAGCAATCAGCAGGAAACCAAAATTAGTCCTAAAGTTCTTAGATTCAAGAATCTAAAAACATATATATGGAAATATTTAGACTTATTTGGGCTCCTCAGAGACTACTTACGGAGTATCATCCTTTCTGGGTGATTAAGATATAGTCCAATTTTTTGCGTACGTATTAACTTCGGCCTGTCGAAGTTAATAAATGTAAGTTTAAATAAATTATTAAAAAAAGATTTTTCTCATTTAGTACCTAGCTATAATAACCGTTATAATACAAAAGGAGTAAAACTTGATCCTATGTGAGTAACAGGGTTTGTAGATGCTGAAGGTTGTTTTTCAATTATAATTGAAATTAGACCCTTTAAATTGAAAAGTAAGAACTTCACACTCCTCTCCCTCTGCTGTCTTTACTTCTGGTATTAAAAATCATAATTTTAGTTTATTAGGCTTACACTATAAACAAGCTATTAGGAATTTATCTACCTCTCAAGATATAGGAAGTTTTTCTACTAATATCAAACCTGTAAGAATTTGTGAAAATGGAGATACTCAAAAGAGTTTAATCTTTAAAGACAATAAAGGTAAATCAGGTGTTTATCGTTGGACTAATAAGTTAAATGGAGATTCTTGTGTTGGGAGTGGAGTAGATTTAAATAAAAGGCTGTATTATTATTCATTAAAATTAATGGAGCTTTATTTAAAAAATAGAAAAAGTTATATCTATAGTGCTTTAATTAAATATGGTTATTCTGCTTTTACTTTAGAAATTCTGGAGTATTGCGATAAAAATATAGTAATTGAAAGAGAACAATATTATTTAGATTTATTAAAACCAAAATACAACCTTTTAAAGACAGCAGGCTCACGTTATGGGTTTATCCTTTCTGAGGCTACTCTAACAAAAATGTCTTTATCTCAAAAAGGACATAAGGGATCTTATAATCAACCTAACTCTAAAAAGTTAATGGTAGCTGATTTAGAAACAAATACTTCAACTTATTATGATTCAATTAATTTAGCGGCTAAAGCTTTAAAAATTGAAGATAGTTCAAATTTAAAAAACTTAAATTCTTTAAAAGGAAAACCATATAAACGTAGATATATTTTCAGATTACTTTAACTTTATTTTTGGGTTTTTATTTTAAAAGATTTATAATTATAATGGGACGCTTGCGCACAAGTCTTACTTTGTTTACGGCTCCACCGTGTTTTATCACTTAATTTTTGTTTATTTAATAATTCCCTCCTCTCCTATATATATACATTTTTCGTGCTATTTGAAGGAATTGTACTGCCTTTTTGAATACACTACCAAATATTAATTTATTGGTATTTGATCCACATAACTGTGAACAAAGGAGAAGCCCCTCCCTTATGTCAGAGGACATAAGGGAGGTTTAAAGCCGATATTGTTATTTATCTCTTTATTTATTGATTAATATTTTAATTATAGGCAAGCGGCATATCTTTTTCTCCCTTAGTACAGGAGAAGTATAAGGAGTCTTAATTAACGTTTAAATGTAGAACTTGTAGGAGAGGAAGGAGCCGTTTAATCACGCTAATATTAGTCTTATTGCTTATGACCTAAATAGTAAAATATGAAAAAAACCAGATAAATTAACGGCATGTCGAGAAAGACGCAGAGATTTTATATAAAATTCAGTCTTTTTTTTTTCTTACAAAGTGAGGACGGCTTCTGTGCCCCAGCTTCTTTGCATTGGCGGAGCCACAGCGCAAGGGGTAAGAGAGATTAGCGTAAATATTATTTAATGTACATTTCCCCTATATGCTGGGAACTCCTTGTAATTAGGTACTAGTAAAATTTATTTTCAGTCAAAATTCTAATTATGTTATACGGACAATCAGCAAGAAACCTAAATTAGTCCTAATATTCTTAGATTATTAAATCTAAACCCTAGCGAAGCCATATATTGTGCTGGGGCGGAACCTAAGAATATATTTGGATTTATTTGGGATCCTCAGAGACTAGACGGGGAGGATCATCCGAGATGATTAAGATATAGTCCAAATTTTTTGTGCGCGTATTAACTTCGGCTTGTTTTGCTCCGTATAGGATTGCCTACTTCTTGTTTGTGCTGCACAGCACAGGCTTAATAGGCAAAGAAGTTAATAACTGTAATAGTGGTTAAATTAAAAAAACATTTAACCAAAGAAGGTTTAATTAAAATTAAATCTTTAAATTTAGAAATGAATTCTAACAGGTTAAAATAATTTTTAATATATTTACTTACACGCAAAATCTAGCTACGCCATGATGTCGATAGGTGTATTAGGATTTGTTGTTTGAAGTCAATGGTTGGCTTTCCTTATAGGCGACTATAAGGTAATATATTCCACTGTAGGCTGGGACGGCTACCTTTTTTTGTTTCTAATCACTACAAGTAGCATCTGCTTTACTTTAGTATGTTTGCTTTTTGCATATATAAAATTAGGGAACTTATTAGATACTTTTTATAGTTTAAACGCTAATAGGAATGCCCCATCAGCAGGAAACTTATCTTCCACTTTATACAATATGGTCTGCCTAGTCTATAGTAAATTGGAAGAAAACCAAGGATCCTCAGAGACTATACGTGGAAATACTTATGGTTTATTTAAAGAAAATTATAGCTTCTTTTTTAAAGATAGATTTAAAAGAGATAATGATTGATTAGCATGGTTTATAGGATTTTCAGAAGGAGATGGTGCAATACTAGAACATAAAGGTAGATCATCTTTTGTTATTACGCAAAAAGATGATAAAGTTTTACATGAAATACGTGAAACTTTTAACATAGGTGTTGTTAAAGATTTTTATGATAATAAGGGCAATAAAAAATACTCTAGATATGTAGTATCTGAAAATAAGGGTATATTTCTTTTATATCTTTTACTAAATGGTAATCTTAGATTAGAATCTAGGGTTAATCAACTAAGTAAATGAAGTATAGCCTTAAATTTAGCGAGTAGATTTAATTTCGCTTTATTTCATACTATAAATATACCTAATCTTATAGAAAAGGTTAAACAACCTAGTCTTAATGATGGCTGACTATCTGGTTTTACAGACGCTGAAGGTTGTTTTTCTGTAAAAATAGAAAAACGGCAAAAAGCGTCTTATGTACAACTTTTATTTATTTTAGATCAAAAAAACGCACAAGAAGTTTTAAATAGTATAAGTACAGTATTAAATACAAAAACTAGAGCAAATCTTAGAACTGTAAATAAATCTATTTCTATTGAAAATCGTATTAATTACCTTAATACTATGTTTAGATTAAGTATATCTTGTAATGATAGTAAAAAGCCTATAACTAGGACTATAAGAGAGTACTTTAATAAATATCCCTTAAAAACTAGTAAAAGTCAATCTTTTAAGGCTTGAACAGATATCTCTAGCATAGTTTTGGGTAAACAACCTCTATCGTTTGAAAACTTGAAACAAGTTAGAAAATTAAGACATAATATGAATTTATTTACTATCGAAAATCAAACTAAAGGTCATGCAAATAAATCATAAGTATAAGATATAGTCCTGATTTTACTAGTAATATTAGAAACTAGTAACAATCACGCATCACATGTACACAGTTGGTTTAGATGTAGATACAAGAGCATATTTCACTGCCGCAACGTTAATAATTGCTGTACCTACGGGTATTAAAATTTTCTCTTGGTTAGCTACATGTTACGGAGGATCTTTACAATTAACTCCTTCAATGTTATTTGCTTTAGGTTTTGTTTTCATGTTTACAATCGGAGGGTTATCAAACAACCACTTAGCCCTCCCTCTATTTTTAGAAACGACTACTATATGCTGGGAACTTCTTACAATTGTGATACTAGGGTTTTATTTAGTTCCAGTAATAAAGCATAATTTTGAACTATTAGCAGGTACTCTGCAGCCTATTAACCGTGTTAATATGATGTGGGATTCCTCAGAGACTATACGTAGTCCTCGGAGTTCATTCCGGGTAGAGATAGTCCAGGTAAGAAAATATTCATTAATTTTTAATTCTCGGCTGGATTGCTATGCTAGAAGTAGCAGGCACTCTGTTACGCATGGATACACAGCCATAACTCGACCTTATTCTAATTTTAGTAATAAGCAGCCTGCTAACCAAGATAATCTACAAAATTTAAAGGCTGTAAGTGTTTATGATAGCTTAAAGGAAAATAGAGTTAATGTACTCAAAGAACAAAGAGATAAATCTGGTGTTTCAAGTTTAATCAATAAGGTAAATGGTCAGACTTATGTAGGAAGTTCTATTAATTTAGCTTCTAGAATGAGAAATTATCTTAATAATACTTTTTTAAAAAGTAAACAAAATGTTAATATGCCAATTGTAAGAGCTTTACTTAAATATGATCAATCCAACTTTACTCTTTTAATTTTAGAATATGTTGAACCTAAATCTTTAACTGTTAAAGAAACTTTGACTTTGGGGATATTTCGAACCTGGATGGATTTCTATTTTCATAAAAAAAAAAGATTACTATATGCTGGGACGTTATCACAACCATGCTACTAGAGTTTTATTTAATCTCAGTAATAATGCACGGTTTTTAACAATCAGCAGGAAATGATACATATTTTACAATATCATTAGGTATCCTCAGAGACTACACGTAATCCTCGAGCACTTGCCTCGAGAATATATAGTCCAATCAAAAATAAAAATAAAAATTAACAATCATTAATTTTTTCATAATAATCTAACTTAAATATTTCTTAACCTACAAGACAGGATTAATAGATCTTATTCCTACACTCCCCCCCCCCCCTTTTACGTAAGTGGGTTGTTCAGCGAAGAGGGGGCAACGGATAAACTAAATGTTCAGTATATGCCTTTAGACTTATTTAACTGAAGCTGGTTTACGGAGAAAAATTAAGAATTATCCTTTCTTCCTGTTATTACTTATTTGAACGCCGATATTGAAAAATTGTCTATTATAAAGGATAATAAAGACAAATCTGGTGTATATAAATGAACTAACCTAGAGAACGGTAATTGTTATATAGGTAGTTCTGTTAATTTGTCCAGAAGACTTGCGCAATACTATAATCTGAATTTCCTAACTAAATTCAGGAAAAACAGTCTTATGCATAAAGCTCTCTTAAAATATGGTTATTCTAATTTTAAATTAGAAATCTTGGAATATTGCAATCGAGAGGATGCAATAAAGAGAGAACAATATTACATGGATACCTTTAAACCGGAGTATAATATTTTAAAATTTGCGGGTTCAGCTCTAGGTCATAAACATTCAGCTGAGACTATTGAAAATTTACGTCTTAAAGCTACAGGTCGTAAACATACTATTGAAACTCTAGCCAAAATGATGGGTCGTACACATTCAGAAGCTTAGAAAAATAAAATAAAATGTATTTTACGTGCTGAAGAAGTACGAAAAAAGATGGTGGATGCCTTCTCAAAACGTACAGGTGTTAAAGTCTCAGCTGAAACCCGGGTCAAAATGTTATACGCTCAGGCAAATAGAGATTGAGTTACTTGAGCTGGTGTAAAGGTGGAGGTGAAAGACCTTAGTACTAACTTAGTGACCGTTTATGACTCTATTAATAAGGCAGCTGAGGCTCAAGAGATACCCAAGGGTACTATTGCGAGAAGAGTTAAGCTGAATATAGAAAAACCATTACTAATAAAAAAAGATATATTATAAAAGCCGCTTAAGTTAAGGTAGATTACCCTCAGGCAGGGTGCTGTGCTTGAATTACTTATATATTTTTTACAAGAAAAAAGGATATGCTACAGTATTGTTAGATGAACACTACTTGGTTTGCAGGGGGTCGTCCATGCCTTATTATAATGTATTAAAACAAGGTTATTCTTCTATAGGTTATAAACATACAGAAGAGACTAAGAAGTTGTTATCAGAATTAGCTAGTAATAGAACACATTCTGATAAAACTAAAGGTTTAATAACTAGGGCTTTAACTGGTTAAAATAATCCTTTTTATAATAAAAGTCATTCTATTGAAAGTAAGATAAGAATGATTGAAGCTAATTCAGCTTACTCCGTTTATGTTTATAATTCCTTTAAAGAGTTGTTATTTTCCCTTCAGTTTTAACTTTAGCTAAGTTAATTAAATCAAATCATCCTACACTAGTTAATATTATAAAAGAACAAACAATATTTAGAGGTGAATGATATTTAAGTAATATACCTTATAATATAAGTGATACACCTATAATAGCTGATTGATCTTCAAAAGAATGCCAAGAATTAGTTTTAAATATGAGCAATAATAGTCATATTAGAAAAGCAGTCTTTGTATATGATATAAATAAAAAATTTTTGGGTAAGTACGAGGGAGTAATGGATGCTCAAAGAGCCTTAAATATATCTCATAGTACTATTAAAATTTACGCTAAGGTAGGCGGTGCTTATAAAGGGTATATATTTAGTTATGAAAGATTAATGGATTAATGAATATTTTTTTTTTACGTAAGTGGTGTAATTTTAGCTAACGCTTCACTTGATATTGCATTCCACGATAAACTTATTAACAATAAGACAGAAAAGGATATTAAAACAAAAATTGATGTTATTAAATTAGATAATTTAAGTGTTCAAGATAAGTCATACGTAGAACAATTTTTTGTTGGTTTATTAGAAGGAGATGGTACTATAACCAGCAATTTAAATTCAAATAAATCTAATAGCATAATAGTGCGAATAGTTATTTCTTTAAAAAATACTCCAGAAAATATTGTTATGCTTAATAATATAAAAGATGTAATTGGGGGTAGAGTTGTTATAGAGAGAAAAAATCAATATGTTACATGAATAGCTAGTAATAAGAATGACTTAGCGAAAGTATTTGTAATTTTAGCTAGATATCCTTTATTAACTGCTAGAAAGCAATGTCAATTAGAGTTTGTTAAAAATTGTTTGTTAGAAAAAGAGATTAAAAATTTTTTAGTTAATAGAAATGATAAATACAGCAATAAAAATGCTCTATTACTTGAACTATCTAAAAAAGAGAGACCTTCATACTTTGCTGCCTGATTATCTGGGTTTATAGAGGCAGAAGGTAACTTTTCTTTAGTTTTCAATGAAAAAGGTCATTTAAGAAAAAGTGCCTTCACTATAGGACAAAATGATGAGTTACATATTATTACTTGAATAAGTCAGTATTTTAATAATAAAACCGCCATTCTTAAAGATAAACCCAAAAAGGGTGGTAATTTTGAATACTATCGTTTACACTTATATAATGCTGAATCTAGAAAACTTCTTTTTCAACACTTTTACAAATACCCTTTATTAGGTCACAAAAAAGTGTCTTACTTGCACTTTTTTAATTATCACCAATCTAAAACATCTATCGCGTAACGCGAGTTTTTTTATATCTGTCTAAGGTTAATTTATGTGTTGTGTTGTCACATTGCTTGATTAAATTTAAATTTAGTATGTCCTATTACTAAGTGGAAATTTAATCCGTAATATATAATATAAAAATATATATTGCGAACGGTGAAAGTTATAATACGTACTATAATGCTAGTACATTACGACAGTATTGTAATCAACACCGTGGGTTTATTAATAAAATAATTTATTTTATTTCTAGGCCTGTAGAGACTATACGCAGTGTATTTGGTTTTAAACCTCATTGTTAGACCAATAAAGAGATAGTCCGATCCCCTTATAAAATGTTTAATCTATATGACTACGAGCATAGTCATTTAACTGTTTTTAGTATAGATGATATGTATAAAAAGGGAGTTAAATTTGACTTTATATATGTTTTTTTTTGCCACACATAAATTAAACTTTAGAGGTCCCCTTGTAAATAAAAAGGGTCCCCGAAAACCAAAATGGAATATTTTATAATTAATCTTTAAGATTTTAGGTAAAGTTAAACGTTTAGTGTTTAGCAGAGAATCTATATGTACAGCTATTGCAACATACTTTCTTGGATTAAGTCTAAAATTGAGTATATTGTTTTTCTTTGGTGTTAATGTAATGAATAATCCTTTTGAATTAATATCTGTAGGCTATTTTTTTTATATTGACTATCTCGATTCCTCTATTACGAATTATCATTAGGGAGTTTATACTTAAACAGAGATTTAACTTATTTACTATTTTTAAACTTTCTTTATTGAGTAAAGCTTTCTGATTTAGTATTATTAGTATTTTTCTTATAGGTTATGGTATAAGAATTAATTTATATTATTGAGAAGTTTTTTAAGTGCTATTTCTTCATGTTTTTTGTATACGTGAATAGATATTTACCCCTCAGTGTATGATATAAATTATATGATGCCAAACAATAATAATAGAGCTGGTAGATTAAATGGGGCTGTTTATGTGGCAGACCCTTTAAATCAAAACTATAATTACCGAGTTAATGGTAACAACCAACCGTTATTAGGTTATATAGGTAGAGGTTTAAATAGCCAACGTTTATTAGGTTTAAGTTCCTTAAGTAAAAATACCTTTACTCCAGAACAAGAGAGATTTGTATTAGAGTTTTTATTACATAATCATCGAGATATATATAACAATATTATGCAAGGGCAAGTAGGTAACCCTAATGAACCTCAATGATGAAAACAGTCTAATACTAAAAGTTTTAGCGAATTATTAATTAATGGTCGTTAATCTTTAATTAGACCTATTTCATAGTTTAAATTAAGTAAGCATTAACAAAGACGTATTACGTTGTAGCTCATTTTCACTATGTTTTAAGTATGGGAGCAGTATTTGCACTATATAGTGCATGATATTTCTGAATACCTAAAATTTTAGGTTTAGATTATAATAAAATGTTAGGTAAAGCGCATTTCTGAATTTTATTTATAGGGGTTAATGTAAAGGGAAGAAAGTATTTTTTTGACACAAGAAAGACGGTAGGCAAGAGATTTAATCATGATTACAAAGGTCCTGGTGGTTCACCTAACGATAAATTTGTTCTGTTTTTTGATAACGTTGTAGAAAGTAAAAGAGCTATTTATAATGCTTTAAGAGGAAAATCTTTCTCTGGCGTAGCCCACCACCTTTTTTCTGGCACTAGTATCAGAAAAACTTTCGGGACATATCTTGGCGGGAAATTGGGGGTAAATGATAGACATTATTCTACTCTTTTAAATGGATTAAATAAATTGTCAAGTTTGGATCCCTGATGAGTATCTGGGTTTGTAGATGGAGAGGGTTCTTTTTGTGCATTTGTATCTAAAAGCTCTAAGTTAAAAATAGGTTGAGAAACTAAACTTATTTTTAATATAACATTACATACTAAAGATTTAGATCTGTTAACTAATATTAAAACTTTTTTTGGTGAAATAGGGTATATTAAATATAATAAAGGTAATAATGCGGTAAGCTATTCTGTAGCTAAGATAGATGATTTAGCTAATGTAATAATACCTCATTTCAATAAATATTATTTAGTTACTCAAAAAAGAGTAGATTTTAATTTGTTTAGTTCTTTAGTTGAAATGGTGAAAAATAAAGAGCATTTAAACAAAGAAGGTTTAAGTAAAATAGTTTCATATAAAGCTAGCCTGAATAAAGGTATGACTAAATCTTTGATAGATAATTTCACAGATATTGTACCTGTAGAAAGAACTAAATACTTAGTTTCAGGCATACCTTCAGATAAATGAGTGGGCGGGTTTGCCTCTGGTGAAGGTTCTTTCTATGTAGTATTGTTTAAAAACAATAAATACAAAACAGGGTATTCAGTACAATTAAGGTTTGTTATAGGTCAACATTCTCGTGATAGACTTTTAATTGAGAAATTACCAAAATTTTTTGGTTGTGGTTATTTACAAGATTTTTCAAATAAGGCTGCGGTTTGCTATGTTGTAACAGATATTAATAATATAGTAAATGTTATTATTCCTTTCTTTAATAGTCATCCAATTAAAGGAAATAAGATTCTAGATTATTTAGACTTCTGTAAAATAGCCTGTTTAGTTAAAGACAAGGTTCATTTAACAGAGAATGGTATAAATGAAATTAAACAATTAGCTTCTAATATGAATATTAAAAGAGAGTCCGACCCTTTGGGATAGGTTGCGAAATAGATCTGAGCTCCTCATTGGGTGAAAAGTATATGGTAGATTATCTTAGTCTTTCTACACCTAAAAATACTTCTAAGCCGGTTTTTGCTCCAGAGCCGTCTTCTCAAATCTATGGAGTATCTAACGACTTGCCTGATAATATTTATATTTTAAAAAAAACATCTTTTGTTAACTCTAACGTTAAAATTGAAGTTTTAGATTTGAAAAATAATGAAACAATTCTTTATGATTCAGTTTTAAAAGTTGCGAGTGATATAAATATAAGTTTAAAAGTACTTACATCTAGAATTAAATCCAAGTCTAATAAACCCCACAAAAAAAGATATATTATAAAAACACCATGTCCCCTGCAAAGCGGGTTGGTTCCACCTAGGGATAATAATTCTTTAGCTAAGAATTATGTTCTGGTTTTTAATCCTAAAGGAGATTTATTGACTTTTAATTCTATAAACTCAGCTAGATCATATTTTAATGTAAAATGATCTGTAATAAAAAAAAGTATAGACAAAAATACGTTTGTTAATATAAATGGAGTAGATTGAAAGATTGTTTCAATTACACCTATGCCCACTAGTTAAATTTTTATGTTTTGACCTCCTTTTTATCAGCGTAGTTGATAAAAAAAAAGTAGTAAATTAAAGGGAGGGGGTGGTAGGTGGGAAAATAAAAAAAACATTAAACTTAGTGGAATAAAATGAGGTATAATTGTAGTAAAATTCCCTAAACGCTTATTTATAAACAATATAACTAAAGATTTATATGTGGGGAGCAGTATTACTTTATCTAAAAGAATGACTTCTCACTTTTACCTTGCAAATTCTGATAAGGCTACAAAGATAGTATTAACTAGAGCAATGAGAAAGTATGAATTAAAAATTTTCTCTCTAGGTATACTAGAAATTTGTGCTTCAGATATATTAGTCTGTTCGGATTTAGAACAAAAATGAATGGATTATTATAAACCTAGATATAATGTCTTAAAAGTTGCAGGTAGTTCTTTTGGTTATCGTCACTCAATTGATACTATAAATAAACTAAAAGAGCTTTTCAAAAAAGAAAGTCACCCCAAATACGGTACCACTACTTCCCCTGAAACAATAAATGCCATTGCTCAGGGTATTAAAGAATTTTACCTTACTCATAATCATCCACATAAAGGTTTAAAAGGTAAACTTTCTCCTCAGTATGGTATTGGTGGTAAATCTGTTTTTTGTTATAACCAAAAGGGTGAAGAATTAATATTTCCATCCATTAATGGAGCTAAACAACATTTCAAAGTTAGATGAACACTTATAAAAAAAAGTCTAGACACCGATCAATGAGTAGATTTAAATGGAGAACCGTGAATTATACAATCTCTTCCACGTTCACCTCGTCAAAAATAAACCACATTAGCCCCTCCCAATCTTTCTAGATGCTGGAAACTCTCACAAGGCTTAAGTACTCCACCGTTATTATATAATTGGTAAGTTAAAATCTTAAGTATATCTAGACAACCAGCCGGTAACCCTCGGATAATATTAGATTATCTTAGTAGGATCCTCAGAGACTACACGAAAGAAAAGTTATACGGTATTAGCAGTATAGCTTAAGATATAGTCCAGGTTTATAGGATAACAAGTTTATCCTATTTTTTGTAATGTAACATTCTTCCCTCTTAAGTTGGGGGCCTACAGTAGAAATTTTGTAGTGTAAAGGGAGATATAATATATCCAACTCCCAGAAAAACTAGGCAAATTGCTGGAAAGACATATAAATTTAGACCTAGTTATATAACCAATCAGCAGGCAATCTTTCTTAGTTACACTAAGTAAAGCTGCTTCAACGATCATACGCCTAGTACCTGATACCTTTATAATTAATGTTTTAGTTATTTATTTAGGAAAGGTAATGATATGATCTACCAATTAAGGGCGACAAATAAGCACTGATAATTTATCTAATCTAGACTCACCAAAAAAAATTACGTCTAGTTCTTATAACTTGAGTCTTCCGATACAAAATTTGGCTGCTATGATACTAAAACGTTCTTACTCTACCGGTTCTGTTTATAAAGTCTTATCTGAAGTTAGCAATATAGATAATAACGAATCTATTAAGTTTGATTCTCTTGAACTTCGCGCCATTAGTCCTGATTTTATTGAATGGTTTAGAGGTTTTGTAGACGGGGAAGGAAACTTCTCTATTGTACGAGATCATAACACTTTTGCTTTTGTTTTTCAGATAAAGCTCCATATTGATGATGTTAATACTCTTCACTTTATTAAATCAAACTTAAAGATGGGTAATGTTAGATCTTATCCCTTAAATGGTGTGTTAGTAATTTCTAAGAAGAGTGAGGTTCAAGCATTAATAGAGATTTTTTCTCATTATCCTTTAAACACAACAAAATGTTTGAATTTTGACGCTTGAGCTAAAGGATTTAACCTTTTACAAAACTACAGAATAACTAAAGATCCTAATTTATTAGAGGCTATTGCTAATATTAAGGCTGAAATGAATAATTCAAGAGTTGATTTTAGTCTTTCAAATTTTTCTATCAATGTTACTCCTCAATGATTTATGGGATTCTTTGAAGGCGAAGGTAGTTTGTTTGTATCAAGAAAAGATTTGACTTTAAATATTTCGATTGGTCAAGCTCTTATTGATGAATATGCTATGCTTAAAATTGCGGAGTTTTTAAATCAATTGCCTGGTGCTAACCTTTTTAAATCAGAAGAAGTTGTTAGAATTTATCGTTCGTTGGGTACTATAGGTCATTCTAGAGGTAAGATAGAGCTAGTTATTTCTCAAGCTAATTTTATAAAATCGGTTTTGATTCCATTCTTTAGTGCTCAACAATGACATGGGAAAAAAACACCTAGATTTCGTAGACTTTCAAGCTATTTTAAGTTTAAAGGAAAAAGGTCATCATTATTCTAAGGAAGGTAAAGATTTAATAGATTTAATCTTATCTCAAATGAATAATAATAGATTATCTACATCTAATCAACCCATTATTGATAGAGAGGAATTGAACCTTAAAATTCAGGCATTATTAAATAAGCCATCTAATTTTGAATTGCGTGAGGGTAGAGTATGAATTATTTCGGATGCTAGATTCCAAAGTGAAGGAGGTAAATCCAAGGCGCTTGAACTTTGGGATGATCTTGGAAATTTAGTTAATACTTTTAAATCTATTTCTGAATGTGGTAGATATTTATCTATATCTCCTACTTCTGTAAGTAGATTAATAAAAAAAGCTGACTTTTTCAGCCATAACAATAAAAACATTATTATTAAATACAATGATAAGACTTAAGAACCATTTATAAGAACTATAGGTATCTAATTAGATAATTATCTGTTTTATTGCCCGTCGCGTAACGTATGCTTTGTTTTTACTATTTAATTTATAACTTAAACCATTTTATCTCAATATATTCCATTTCCATTTTCGCCGCACCAAAGGCGTGAACAAATTAAATTCAAATACTTAGGAATTTCAGGTGTTTATAAACTAACATCTAAAAATGACCCTTGTCGTTTCTATATAGGTAGTTCTAATAACTTAGCTAGAAGAATGGATGAATATAATAAATTAACTAAAGGTTTACGTAACCCCCGTTCAGCTTCTGAATTGGAAATATCCAAAACTTTAGCTTTAGATTTAAGTTTAGAGTTTATATATATTACTACTCCTCAAACTTCCTTAGTTTTTGAACAATATGCTATTATTAAACTTAAACCAACTGTTAATAAAAACTATAAAGTTGTTCCAAGGGTAAACCCTCAAGGAGGTAATTTAGATAATGCTATTTTAACCATTAATAAGTTATTATCATTATTCTCTAAAGGTTCTGAAGGTTATAATAGATTGGTTGTCTTCCTTAAAACTTTTAAAACAGCTAATTGTTTAAGATATACATCTGAAGACATAGATAATAAATATTCTTGTTTTTTAGTGTTTGCGTATCCTGTTAATTCATCTAATAAAGAGCCTATGGTTTATTCTTCAATAAACAAGGCTTTAAAAGGATTACAAATTAGTTATAGTTCGTTATTAAATCATATTAACAATAAATACCTTTATAATTCAAGTCTTATATTATCTTTTGAACCTTTACTTGTAGAGAATTTTTCTGAATATCAAGAAAAATCTGCAGGTGACAGTCAACTTCGAAAACACATTGTTGTTTATAATCAAGACAATGAGGTAGTAATAGAATTTAAATCTGGTAGAGAAATGGCTAATTATTTCCAGATCGATGGTAAAGTAGCAAGAGCTGCTATAGCCCTAGGTGAGTATCAAGACTTTTTACTAATATCTAGAGAAGTATCTAACCGTAAAACCATTTATGTATTTGATAATAATTCTCATCAATTAATTGATGAATTAAAAAGTATAACTAAAGCTTTGAAATATGCTAAAGTTAATTATTATACATTAAAAAGTTTAATCGAGAGTGGAAATTCTTACGATGGTAAAATATACAGTTATAAAGATAAATTATAGTTTTACAGTGCGTACTAATTTTTTCCTTTTTTTTTTAATTATAATTATATTACTACGTAGTAATCAAATTGTTTAATATAAAAAAAAAAGGAAAAAATAAGCTATAAAAAGCAACATTTTTTAGGTCTACAAGGAATGCCAAGAAGAATAAGTGATTACCCTGACGCTTTCGCAGGTTGAAACTTAATAAGTAGTTTTGGTAGTATCATTAGCGTGGTGGCTACAGTGTTATTCTTACATATAGTTTATATTCAGTTAGTTGAAGGTAAAGCTACTACAAGATATCCTTGATTAACACCACAGTTCTATAGTGATAGTTTACAAACATTACTAAATAGAAGTTATAATTCCTTAGAATGAGCATTAACTTCGCCACCAAAACCTCATGCGTTTGTAAGTTTACCTTTACAAAGCACTTTTGAGAGTGAACTATTCACGTTATATCTTGATTGAACTAACTTGTCAAATACTTTTACTAACTGTATAAATGCAGCAGTTAGTGGTATTACCGCTATTCAATATGGTCTGTCTATTCCAACAGAGTCCTTAGAGATACTTAATGCATTTAAGGCGACTCCTAATTATGTTGACTTAGGGGGGGATTTAGAAGCCCAATTTAAGCAAATGGGTGATCATGCTCACAGTTCAAAATTACTAGCTGAACTTAGTTATCAGGTAGGATTAAATGCTCTAAGAATAAAATATAATTTACCATTGCATGATTAAATATTATTTATAAAAAAACGCTGCGGAATGCCTCGTCGAATAAGTGATTACCCCCGATGCTTTTGCAGGTTGAAATTTAATAAGTAGTTTCGGTAGTATAATAAGTGTAGTGGCTACAGGATTATTCTTACATATAGTCTATGTTCAATTAGTTGAAGGTAAAGCTACCACGAGATATCCTTGATTAACACCACAGTTTTATAGTGATAGTTTACAAACACTATTGAATAGAAGTTATAACTCATTAGAATGAGCATTAACTTCGCCACCAAAACCTCATGCGTTTGTTAGTTTACCTTTACAAAGTTAAATATGTACTAATAGTCCTTCCGTTAGGAATGTGATTGGTTTTCTTGTGACTGTGGTTAGTGAGCCAACTGAGCATGATTGATAAGTTAGGTGATGTGACCACTATAAGGTAGCCTTTTTAAAGCATTATGATATGTTTACTAGGAAGTAAGGCCGGATATTATTACTTTTTACAAGATAATAATACCCTTTGGACCATAGGTTTAAGGTTATAAACGGAGGCTATATTTTTATCTTAGTATTAATAGGTTGTTAGTCACGTATAAGCGCGAAGGTAGGGGCGCTTATTATACCCTTTTGGTTAACTAATACTGTTTAGTATTTATAGCTTAGTGGTATCCTAGAACAAGAGCAAGATTTCATCCCAGTAACAATCGGAAGATTAACCACGATTTCTCATTTGTTTTAAAGGCAGCTGGTCCTAACCCTAACCGTCCTCGGTTTTCCGTACATGCTAAAGGGACCAACCCTCCCTAGTGGTAGCTTCTGTTTTTTTTTCCTTTTTTTATATTAAATAATTTGATTATCACTTGATAATCAAATTATAATTATAAAAAAAATTGCTGCGCTAGAAAAAAAGGGAGCAGCCAGAAAAAAAAAGAGTGCTTTATCTTAGAACAGATATAAGCGGAGTTCACCTCAAATTACTATATTCTTCTTGTACTTTAGTTGAAATTAGAGCACCGAGTGGTGGTGTGGCTTATGGTGTAATATTTACTGAACTTAGGTACAATAGTACCTATGATTACGGTCTATTTGCTCCTACAGGGGTATACCCCATCCCCTCCGGGGAAGGGATATACCTAAATCTCCTATGGTGCATGTTGTAGATTGTGTTCAACGTATTAATAGTATTACTTACATATATAGTAGTATGGGGGTACCCTTAATAGGAAATATTTGAACCTTTAATGCACCTAGACCGGCATATATTGCTTGAATTTAAATTAATTAAAAATTAATTGGAATCTAGGCACTTAAGCTTAACAATAAAGTAAAAAAAAGTTAAAGATAAAGGCAGTAGATTAAATGTTGTGCTTTACAAGCTCAGGTATAGTTTATGTAGGGTTTATTTATAGTAATAAAGTAGCTACCGCGTTAACTAGGATCTTAAAAGATTAATTTATTTTTAAATTAAAATATGGTTGAGAGTTATGAACATATCAGAAACTTCCTTATTTATAAAGGAAATCTATATTTATTTTTATTTTGGTAATATTTATTTATAAAGGAAATCTTTGTTTAAATAGAAAAAGGGGTATACCTAAATTATATATAAATTTAGGTATAGCCCTGCTTTGTATAGGGATATTGGATAATAAAAAATAGGGGGGGGAAATAGGTAGAAAGCTGTATACTAAACTATCTTGTGTGGTTTTATAAATATATTATTTAGCCCCGTAGTAACCTGCTCCAGGTTAATAAACCTTCACAATTGATTTGACAAAATTTGGGGGGGGGGGTTTTTATAGCTCTCACTTTGCATGTTTCACCTGCCAACTAAAAGTGGTGGTTTAAGAGACGGTGAGGGGTTTATAACTTATGGACATGGAATTAGTACTGCATAAAAAAAAATTTTTTTTTATTACTAGGCTCCGCCTTGCCAAAGCAAGGCGGAGCCAAGCAAAGCTAGAAAAAATAAGTAATATTATAAGGTAATATAATATTACTTATTTTCAAGATATTGCACAGAAAAAGGTGGAATTGACGTATATAATAAAATATTATTAAACCTTAAAGAACATAGTTTAATGGTAAAATTTGAAGCTTTAAACTTCACCTTCTTAGTTCAAATCTGAGTGCTCTTGAGGATAATTATCTTTAAGAATAAGGATATTGAATACTCTTATTAACCAAATTTTTTTCTAATTATGCTTTAAAAAGTCTGGTTTTTGTATACTCATCCCCTAAAGGGGAGAAAAATTTGTTTAATCAATCAATAATATATTGCAGATTAAATTAATATTCCAATCAAGTTTATTGGATTTTATTTCTTATAAAATTTTTATTCTAACCAAACTTTTTTTCTTTTTATTGTTATCCTATTCCATTAGTTTAAGACCTGACAAATTTAACTTTATCTTTATTTAAATACATTTAACTTAAACATTAAAAATAGGTACTAATTTCTTAGTATTAATGCAAATAAATATAGAGATTTGAAAGTTGTTACATTATTAATAGTAGTATTGTGGATCCTCTATAGCTTATATATAAAAGAATGAAAACAATAAAAAAAAATAATATGTGAACTATACAGTTGTGTGTGGTGCTAGTAAAGATCATACATATTATAAATTTTATAAAAACAAAAAGATCGGTAGGTAAATTCGTCCCTTTTTTTTTTGATTATCCATGTTACTTTTACTTTTATTAATAATACCATTATTAGGTGTATTTACTATTTCGACGGGTATATCTTATAACTTAAGCGATTTAAATATTAGACGTATAAAAAAAATAGCCTTAACTGCATCTATTATAAACCTTTTTCTTTCTTTTTTAATTTTTATACTATTCGACGCTAGTAGTAATCAGTTCCAATTTGTACAAGAATATCATGAAATAAGCTCTTTCGATTTTTACTTAGGGTTAGATGGACTTTCTATATACTTTGTTGTGCGCCCTTTAATAAATATAAAAAATTCGTACCCCTCGGCGTCTTTTCCTATTTTCTTAGCGTTAGCTGTTGGATATATATGAAGGTTTACAACGAAAATAAAAATATCTGGCTTATTTTCTTCATTTGCTCTAGAAATAGAGGTTTACTTGGTTTCTTTTTTATTAAGGTTAAAGGCAATATCTACATGAATGTCTCATCTATCTAGCTACCGTAACTGTGCAGCCGCGATCTTTCAAAGCACAAGAATTGTTGCACTTATAGAAACGTTTTTTCTAGTTTCCCTTCTTTATTCTGTTATTGCCTTTATTTTCACCTTGTACGATTTTCTTTTCTACATAGGGGCAAACCCCGAAGAAATCTGTTTAGTTTTATCTAGCTTAGTACCAGCTAGGGTTTATGCAAAGGCAGAGGAAGATAAGCGGGAAGTTCTTAAAGAAAATAGGGGTAAATGCGGGATTTATAAATGAACAAATTTGTTAAGCGGTGATATCTACATTGGTAGTAGCGTGAACCTAGGAAATAGATTAGGACAGTACTACACGAAAAAGTACCTTGAAAGAACACTTGAAAAGGGAAATAGTATTATATGTGCTAGTTTACTTAAAAATGGTTTGTCAAATTTTTCTAGGGAGATCCTGGAATATTGTACGGAAGTAGGTAAAGTAATAGATAGGGAGCAATATTATATTGATCTCCTTCAACCTAAATATAATATATTTCCGGTAGCAGGATCTTCGTACGGCTTTAAGCATTCTTCAGAGACAAAAGAGAAGTTTAAAGTCCTTGGTTTAGGTTTAAAAATTATTGAACACCTTAAGAATCTACATGCACGTCTACGTGATAACCCTGCGCTCCGCGATGAATGGAAGATTAGCAATTTAGAAGCTTTAAAGAGACTTCGAGCCAATCCTGAAGCGCAAGCTAAGCGCTTAGAAGCATTAAATAAATTTTATGCGGATCCGGACCGGAAAGAAAAGAATCCAGAAAGGTTAATAAAATTAAGTGCTAGTTTAAAAGGTCGTCCCAGACCAGAAGGGGCCGGTAAGCCGGCAGTACAGATAGAAGTGTTAGATATTGAAAGCCAAGTTAAATTCATATATTCATCTAGAAGTGAAGCCGCTAAAGCCTTAGGTGTAACCCCTAGGAGTGTTAGTAGAAATTTTAGCGATGGAATATCACAGCCCCCGTATAAAGGACGGTATGTGATTAAGAGACTATCCCCTTTTTCAAAAAGTGAAGATGAAGATGATGGGGATGGATATGGGGACTTTTTACGCGTAATGATAAATAGGGATAGGCTGCTAACAAAAGGAGGGGGTGAATTAAAGCCCGTTCCACTAAGAACCGTAACTGGACTGACGTTATGTAAATCAACTAACTTACCTGATATCGAAATGATTAGGGGACCAAAGCATGTTAGTAAAGCCCTGAATAATATTAAGTGTATGTATTTAAGGGGCGAGATACTTTACATCCAAGCTTTTATTATAATGCTTTTACAGAACTATAATCTGGCTTCGAAAATACTTGATACGAAGTGTAACTATAAATGTGTAGAAAAGCGAAGTGCACATTTAAGTCCATGGTTACTAAATATAAAAAGAGTGATCCTCTTAAAGCAGTGAGCTAAAGATGTAATATCAGACTTTTTATTTAGAACTGGGGATCTCCTAAGCCTAGCAATAGGTATCATATATTTGACTTTGAAAACGGTAGTCCCTAAAGCGTTTTTTTTATTGACGGTTGAGAATATAAATGCTATATCTAGTACCTATTCAAAGGGGGACGGAGTGACCGTAGTACAAACACGTGCGTGTTTGGAAGGGTCACAGGAAACAGTCTTTAATAAAGGTAGAGCCCGTGTAGCCATGGTAGGCAAAACTACACACTCTATTTCTTTATTTAGAACAAAGACATTTGGTTATAATCCAATGTATCAAACACACTTAAATTTTAGTATCCTGGGAGGCTGGTTGTGTAAACAATACAGCAGTGGACCCCTATTGAGACATCTGACTAGTACAGGGGGGCCTTTACCAACACGTGGAAGAATTGTGAAGACTCAATCACCAATAGCGGTAAAATGTAATATTTCTTTGCTCCGCACAGGGATTAATCCTTGATTTGTTACTGGTTTTTCGGATGCTGAGGGCTGTTTTATGATTAATTTTTTTAAATCACCCAAATATAAAGTAGGGTGAAGAATTCAGCCAGTATTTCAGATTGGACTTCACGCGAGGGATGAAGAGCTGTTAAACAATATTAAAGTGTATTTTAAGGGAATAGGTCTTTTTACTAAACACCAGGCTAGTTCTTTGGCCTACAGAGTCTTTTCTATTGATCAGCTGGAAATAATTATTGAGCATTTTGATAAATATCCTTTACAATCTCAAAAACGTGCTGATTTTGAATTGTTTAAGTCAGTTGTAGCCTTGGTAAAACAAGGTAAACATAAGAGTATTGAAGGTTTACAGGAGATTGTAAATTATAGAGCTTCTCTTAACAATGGATTAACTCCTTTATTGAAAGAATCTTTTCCGAATTCTGTTCCAGTACCTCGATTAATTGAAATAGACAATCCTCAAATACCCGATCCTTATTGAGTAGCAGGTTTTACTGCAGGTGAAGGTTGTTACACTGTTAATCTAACCAAGGATTCTGCTTATAAAGCAGGATACTCAGTTACTTTAAGATTTCAGTTATCTCAACATCATCGTGATGAGAAATTGTTTATAAGTTTTAAAGATTATTTTGGTTGTGGTCAGTATTATCATTTAGACGGTGTTCAACGTAGAGGAGATTTTGTAGTGAGTAAATTGAGTGATATTCGAACTAAAATTATTCCTTTTTTCCTTGATTATCCTATTATAGGTGTAAAAGCTCGAGATTTCCAATCTTGGTGTGAAATCTCCGAACTAATGTTCAAAAAGGAACATCTTAATTCTGAAGGGTTAGAAAAGATTCGGGAAATCAAGGATAGTATAAATAAAACTTTAAATCCGAGGAGGAAATAGTTCTAAAATTAAAAGGCCTATTAACTCGAAAACCGAGGGTGTAGTAGAAGTGCTTGGTTTAGCTTCACCTATGTATACTAAATCACCGAATAGTATAGTAACGGGAAATTTAATTGCTATACTAAGTATGCGCTCTATTTATGGTGAGGTTTATAAGTTAATGGGGTCAAATTGACACTCGGTTGCTGCGCAGCATATGTCCGACGACGATCAGTGGGCGTTATATAATCAATCAACTATAAAGTTAGGTGAGATTATAGAAAGTATCAAAAATTGGACATACTCATGTGAAGCTTCGGCGCTCATATTTCATAGCAGCAACCTGAAGACATGCATTACTCCGTTAGCCAGGAACACTCGGAAGGAGGGTCGGCTACGCAGCCCGGTAGCCCTTGCGCGGTCTACTACTGGTTACACGTATGCTACCTCTACTAAGCCAAGATTTTTACTTATACCATCTCTTAAGGATATATTATTACAAACAGCGATAAAACTACTTATGGAATCTCTTTGTGAGGAAAAAATTTTTAATAAGCAAAGCTTTGGCTTTAGGCCTAACAGATCTGCTCATCATGCATTAAAATCAGCCAAGGAAGGTATGGAAGGGGTAACCTGGATTATAGAAGGTAGAATTAAGAGGTTTTTTGATAATATTGATTTAGGTATATTAGTTAATATAATTAAAACTAAATTAAATCCTGATCGAACTCTTATAGGGATCTTTTATAAACTTTTAAAAGCAGGTTATCTAGTAAATCCCTATTCTGATTTTTATCGCGATTGTGCGTGGAGGGGTAAGGTCTCTTCTAACATTGTCGGCGGAATAATTTCTCCTATCCTGTTTAATATGTATTTAACTCCTTTAGACGAGTTCATGGATAAATTACAAGAAAATTATGGTAGAAGCCCATTTCATGCAAAGATACATTATGTTAGGTTTGCAGATGAATGAGTGATAGGTGTTGGTGAGTGTGTATCAGGAAGCCGATACGATCATAATATGTTAGCCAAAAAGATCCTAGAACAAGTTAAGGCTTTTTTAGTTGATGAACTTAAATTAGAATTAGATAAACAGAAGTTAACTCATCTAGGGAGAGGATGTGGAAAATTCTTAGCTCATTATCTCAGATGACCTTTAGTCAAGGCCGGCGCACCTGGCAAATTATCAAGTACACCTAACTCCGGTTTAGTTCCTGGTAGTTACTACCGCCCATCAGTTCACGATGAAACCGCCCCTATTGTTTTAATTCCTTGTTTAAATGACATAAAATCTCAGCTTATTAAGAAAGGATTTGCAGATGATTCCGGTTATCCTAAATATGTGGGAAGATTCTTACATTTATCTGATTATGATATAGTTAAAAATTATGACTGCCTAGTAAGAAACATACTTATTTTTTATAATATGTCTGGGAATCGTACTGGTTTAAGTGAACTATTTTATATCTTAGAATACTCTTTAGCTCATACACTTGCAGCAAAACACAGGTCTACTTTAACAAAGATATTTAAGAAGTATGGTAAACCCATCGCGGCGTGCGACGATTTATCAGGTACAGTGAAATTTTCCCGACCTAGTTACTTAAAGGCATATCAATTTAACAGACATAAAGAATTTAATGTAGAGTTAGAAAGGTGACAAATAGAGTATAGAACAGATGATCCTATTTCAATGTTAGTGGATTATAAAAATTTTACAACATAGGTAAAAATCTACTAAAATTTAGTAGGCAAGCTACTCCTCCCCTCTCTAAAGGAAAAAAAAATAAAGCTACCCCTTTTTGCAAAAGAAGCTGGGCGGCCTCATTAGATCTCACTAGGTTTAACCGGACTTAGTTTGGCCGTGTGTGAATGGTACAGCCCAGCCTTAAGTGTGTTGATCGATTATAAAATCGCTTTGCTTACTGTTTCTGGAGAGCCGTATGCTATGAAAGTTGCACGTACGGTTCGGAGGGAGCTAGTAGAACATCCCTCTCAACTTCAAATGAAATTAAGAGGGACTCTGCTCGCGACCCTACTTATTAACAACTATGATAACTCCTATAGCATTATTAAGTAATTGAAAGTCTATTCAAGATAATGTAAGATCTTATGTTATAATTATACTATTATTAGAGAGCTTGTTACTAGCAGTATTTTTAGTATTAGATATCTTATTATTTTATGTTTTTTTTGAATCAATACTTCCTCCTTTATTTATCCTGATAGGACTTTTTGGGTCAAGTAATAAAACTAGAGCTAGTTTTTACTTATTCTTATACACACTTTTTGGTTCATTATTCTTGTTGTTATCCATATTAACAATATCTTCAATAATGGGAACTACGGATTTTGATGCATTATACAAAACGAATTTTTATTATTCTACACAGTTGTTTTTATTTTACGGTGTTTGTATCGCGTTTGCTGTTAAAACACCCGTTATTTTTGTTAACGGTTGATTGCTTAAAGCACACGTTGAGTCTCCTTTAGGTGGAAGTATATTATTGGCTGCCATTGTATTAAAATTAAGTTTATATGGTATACTAAGAATTATGCTACCTTTGTTACCTAAAGCTTCCCTAGTGTGTACTCCTTTAGTTTATTTAGTTCTAGTTATAACTATTTTATACGCAAGTTTTAGTACTTTACGTACTATAGATGTAAAGGAATTGGTTGCTTACTCTTCTGTTTGTCACGCAGCTGTTTACGTTTTAGGTGTATTTAGTAATACTATACAAGGTATTGAAGGTGGAATCTTCTTAGGTTTAGCTCACGGTTTAGTTTCAAGTGGTTTATTTATTTGTGCTGGGGGTGTTCTTTATGACAGAACACATACTCGTTTAATCACATATTATAGAGGAATAGCTCAATTAATGCCTCTTTTCTCTATATTATTCTTTATACTATGTCTAGCCAACGCTGGTACACCTTTAACTATGAATTTTGTAGGTGAATTCATGTCTCTATATGGTGCATTTGAAAGACTACCTCTTCTAGGGGCTATTGCTTCTTCTTCAATTGTGCTTAGTGCTGCATATACTATATTCATGTTTAATAGAATAGCATTTGGGGGATCTCTTTCAAAATATATCGAGAAATCTATACCAGATTTAAACATAAGAGAGTTTTATATCTTAGTTACTTTAGTAATCTTTACTGTTCTATTTGGTATATATCCTGCTTCATTATTAGATGGTTTACACTACTCAGTTTCAACATTAATTTATACATCTGATGTACCTTCAGAAGTAGTGTTATGTGCTTTACCTGTATTTGGTTTATCTGAATAGGGGAAAGATAGAAGCTAATGGCCTAAAGCCTAGTTATGTAACTGGATTTTGTGACGGTGAGAGTTGGTTTACGATTTATGTTCAAAAAAAACAAAGCCTTCTTGGTCATCAAGTAAGATGCGTTTTTGGTATTAATTTACATGAGAAAGACCTTCCATTGCTTGAACAAATTCAAGCATTTTTTAATGGAGTAGGTGTAATTCATAGACATGGAGAGAGCTCTTTTTCATACCATGTGAGTTCTGTTAGTGATTTGAAGATAGTCATTGCACATTTTGAGGCGTATCCACTAATAACAAAAAAAAAAGCCAACTATCTTTTGTTTTTGGACGCATTTAATTTAATTTTACGTAAGGAACACTTAACACACAAAGGTTTAGAAAATTTTGTTTCTATAAAAGCTTCTATGAATAATGATCAATCGGTTGCATTAAAGGAAGCTTTCCTAATATCTTGCCTGTATTAATACCTGAAGTTAAATTATCGGATAGTGTAGATTCTCAGTGAATAGCCGCCACCCCTCCCCTTTTTGTTGAAGCTGAAGGTTTTTTTTTCTATGTTAAAGCTACAACCAAAGGCGGGTTTGCTGTTTCACTGATGTTTAAAATAACTCAACATGCTAAAGATTTGGTACTATTAGCGAGTTTAACTTGTTATTTAAGTTGTGGACAAGTCTATTTAAGTAAAGATCGTGCTGATTTGGTTGTTTCCAAATTAGCTGATTTTGAGCTAATAATGGAGTTTTTTAAACACAGTGCACTTAAAGGTTCTAAAACCCAAGATTTAGCGGATTTTTACAGAGTGTTTGAGCTAGTTAAAAACAAAGCTCATCTGAAGAAGGGTTAGAAGCCATACGTACAATTAAAGCGGGTATGAATAGGGGTAGATTAGATTAAACGTTAGGAGGCAATAAGGCCTAGGGAAGCAAATATTTATAGCATTTGCTGTAAAAACTCCTACTATATTCTTAAACACATGGTTATTAAAAGCTCACGTAGAATCGCCTTTGGCTGGTAGTATAATTTTAGCTGCTATTGTTTTAAAATTAAGTTTATATGGTATTTTTAGACTTATGTTACCGTTATTGCCTAAAGCTTTCTTAGATTATACTTATATAATATACCTTGTAGGTGTTATAACTATAATATATGCTAGTTTTAGTACTTTAAGAACAATAGATGTTAAAGAACTTATTGCTTATAGTTCTGTATCACATGCAGCTGTTTATATTATCGGTGTATTTAGTCACACAATCCTAGGAATAGCTGGTGGTATAGCTTTAGGGTTAGCTCACGGATTTGCTTCAAGTGGTTTATTTATTTGCGCTGGAGGGGTATTATACGATAGATCTGCTACTAGATTAATTAGTTTCTATAGAGGTATAGCCCAATTAATGCCTTTATTTCCTATTTTATTCTTTATTTTATCTTTAGCTAATGCGGGTACTCCCCTTACTTTAAATTTCGTAGGTGAATTTATGTGTTTATATGGTAGCCAGCTTTGCTGGAGAGATGACCTTTATCGGGTCTTTTTACTAGCTCTTCTATAGTATTTAGTGCTGCATATACTATATATATGTTTAACAGAATAGCTTTTGGAGGATCATATAGTAAATTTTTTGTAGTTAATTTAAAGTTATTATAGTTAATTATTTTGTCCTAAGATGTGGAAGGATGTCACAGATATATATTACTTATAAGTGAATATAAAAAAAATAATTTTTAATAATTCAGCCTACTAATTCTAGAATTTAGCTAATTATTATATATATATATAAATATATATATTTATTTTGCAAGAATTCTTAAACAAGGAAACCTTTATTAGCTAAAGGCTAGAATAAACATGTTATAAAAATGTTTACTATTAAAATGAGGAGTTATATATTTAAGCTAGATAGCTATCTTAAACTAGGTAGCTATGTTAAAAGGGGTGCGGGCCCTCAGATGTTTAGGATTCCTTTATTAGATAAATAATAGTTCTAAATAGAAAACAAAAATATATTTGTTTGGTAGCAAGCTTACTTTAATTTAAGGTGTAGGGTGAGCTAATTCTTATAACTTGGCCTTCACTATAATTTATGTAGTATATAAATATATTAATAAAAACCACAATTACTCGTCATGAGCTTAAACCAAGAACTCTAAAGTGGCAAATCTTAAATAAGATAAAAAAAAACAATTTTTTTTTTTTCTGTAAGCAGGAAACCTCTAATGCCTTAAATACTTAAAAATTATTTTAGATTTAATAAGTAAAAATTTTAAGGATACTATGAGCAATCCGCAGGAAACCAGTATGTGTTTAATGGCTTATGGGATCCTCAGAGATTATATGTAAGAAACCTTTAAAGGTTATGATATAGCCTTTTCATTTTTTCGTCCGTTCTTGGGTTTTAAGTACATTGAAAGTAAATGTTTTTGTTCATAATTCTTTTTATGGCAAATCAGTGGAGGCTAGTAAACGGGAGTTAATCTTAAAAGTTTTTAATGGTATTTTAGTACTAAGTTAAAAGCTTTAAGTAGTTCATCATCTTGATTTGATATAGCTTTTGATTATAAAGAAGAGTTATCCTTCAGGATGGATCTTCTTAATAAGCATCCGGATTTGTGTATGTATCAACTGGAGTTTAAGCAAGATATTTTTTTTTAGCTTTATTAAAGATAAGTAGGAATTTAGTTCCAATTATCCTTTGTATTTTAGGTTTATATGTTATGGTTGTTATATAAGGAATATAAAAACTAATAAAGTCTATCCTTTATATTGAGGGGGCCTTTTATATACTTTAGGCTGCCTTGTACCCCAAGATATAAGTATTCTAAAGATTAATAAAAATCCACTAAAGTCGGCTTTAGTGGTTCTATAACTCTTTACCCTGTGGGTTGAACACCTAAAGAGCGTTTAGGTCGTGGTCTTGCTCATATGCATGTTAAAGTTCCAAAGTGATCATTAACTTATCGCCAAACGGCTATGTCTGTCTTTTCAAGTGGTCTTGAAAATAAATATTTGTATCCAACAAATATATTTGTTCGAGTTTCCAATAATTTATGACTGCGCTAGAAAAAGTAGTAATGATTATGCAAAATTACTTAACAATACAATAACTATTAAAGATCTTTATATGCGTATATAATTTCAGGTATTTACAGGTGTATCGGATAATCTTTTTTTTTTTTTATTTTTAGCGTAGAGAGCTATTTTCAATCTTTAAGTTCTTTAAACTTAAAAGATTTAAATAGTATTTATTCTAATTTTGAAGCACTAACCCGGAGAATTATAACTATCATCACTTTGATTTACTCCGAAGCTGGGCCTATTTTAAATAAATATATTCTTTCTTTAGAAAAAGCCTAGTTTTAGTGTTTTTACTACCACCCAGGTTAAATAAGGATTTTGTATTAGCTTGATCGGCTTTATTTTGTTTTCAATCTGTTAGATCTACGTAAATAGATCTTAATATACAATAGATTTAAGGTTATAAACGGAGGCTATATTTTTATCTTAGTATTAATAGGGTTGTTAGTCACATTTAGGCGAGATGGTCGGGGCGCCTTTAATAAGTATTGTATTAATAAGTACTAAGTATCATATTTATTAGTAGGTAGTAGTATACTCTTAATATAATACAATATAAATTATAAAATCTTATACTACATTTGCCTATTACTTTAAATTTAATCTGTTTATAGAAAAAAATCTCAACTTTAATAGGCTCACTATTTTTATATTTTGCTTATATATAATAGCTAAATTATTTTTTAATATAAACTAACCTAGAGCTAGTGTAAAAAGTTTATGCTTTTTCCTAGACAATAATGAATCTGAGCTTAATTTGGAATTTAGCCTGCCTCTTTGCTTTTTGAACACTTCCGACTATAATATTAGTTTATATTATAGTTATGTACTTTGTTGCTGTTTAGCTTTGTTCCTTATTTATTTTATATTTAAATTACCTGGTTTATTAAGCTCTTTAACTGATGCATTAGATTTATTTAAACCTAAATTGGCTCCCAAGTTCAAGCCTGACCCTAAAGCCCCTAAAGGTGTTATTTACATTACCCTGCTTCGCAGGTGGTCTTACAAATAGATCCAAGAAAAGGTGGTACTCTGTGGGTATTATATGATCGTAGTGATATTGCCTGTACTAATTTACAAATGCTTTTTGCTGGTCGTTACACTAGTGTCGTTAAATTTAAACTTGATGGTATTACTTACTACGGGTTAGTATTATCTGAAGTTCACTAAGATATTGATTTTAATATTAGTTACTGAAGTGATAATCGCTCTGTGCTTAGCTATCTGGAAGTTAAAAAACAAAATAGTGTAATTTTAAGTATTATCGAAGAGCGATATACTATACTTTCTATGAGTGCAACTATAAGTACTGTACATTTAGTGCCCAATCCTAATAGGTGATGTATTTACGCCTCCAAACTTGTATACCATAAAGGTAAAGTAGTAGTCTAGTTGTTAATTATGTCCTAGGAGCCTTTTCTGCTATAAACCTGGAGTCCTTTTTTTTTTCTACCTATTAATATTGTTTAATAGATCTTTTCTGTGCCTTTTCCTTGCATCTTTTTTTTCCCTTTTTTTATAATTATAATCTGATTATTACGTGATAATCAAATTATTTATTATAAAAAATTGCTGCGCTAGAAAAAAAGAAAAGGCAATTGTAAAATTATGGGAGAAGCATTATATTACATCTTCCTGTTTGTCTAGTGAAGTGCAGGGCAAGAAAGACTATATAATTTAAAGCCCTATTTGTTGTCTATCTGTATTTATTATCTTCAGGACTTTCATGCGAAATATACTCGTAGGTAAATATAGTATATAAACTACTAGAGAATTTATACATTAAATAAATTTAGCCTTTAACTTCTAGAAAAAAAAAAATATTTATTAAATTTTAATTATAAAATGAGAATTTTTAAAAGTCATCCTTTATTAAAATTGGTTAACTCTTATATGATCGATTCACCACAACCAAGTAACCTAAGTTATTTATGGAATTTTGGTTCTTTATTAGCTGTTTGTTTAGTTATACAAATAATCACAGGTGTAACTTTAGCAATGCACTACAATCCTAGCGTATTAGAAGCCTTTAACTCTGTAGAGCATATAGCATAATGTGTTCTTTAAATCAGGCTAATTGCTGGAAAACCTTTATTAAGACAATCAGCAGGAAACCTGCGGCTATATTTTATACATAGTAGGATCTTCAGAGGCTATACGCCTGACATCTGATTTAAATTGAGATATAGATGATGATATAGTCCATTCTCTACTGTAAAGTAGAGAAGTTTAGATTAGCTATCTATCCCTTTTTGAGGGTATAACTTTATCATTGTTTATTTTTGTATCGGGTTCTAAAAATAAAATGGGATTTCGTAACTTTACAACTTATATAAGTAAAAACTCTGCGGCCTTCGGTTCAGTAATTGACAACTTTATAAATAAATACTTTTTATTTTGATTTAGTGGATTTACTGATGCTGAAGGTAAATTTTTAGTTACAATAGACCGTAAATATGTTAAATTAAGATTTAAAATAAGTTTGCATATCTTTTCTTCTTTAATTAAATGATTTATTAAGCTATTATCTTATCTTTTTAAATATCCTATTAAAGAGTTAAAGACTCAAAAAGTAGCCATTAAATTTCTGAGACATTCAACCTTAAGGCTGAATAAATTTAAAATTAAATCAGGGGTACGTTATTATTCTACTAGTAGTAACAACCGTACAGTAGAGGAGGAAACAAAGGATATACAAGATAAATCTCCGATTAAATTAAATCCACATAGAGTATCAGGGTTTACGGATGCAGAAGGTAGCTTTATGATTCAAGTCTTGAAACAGGCGCCGCTTGCGCGAGAAAAACAGGTTGAGGTGTTTCACCTTCCTTTGGTGTTCATTTGCATATTAAAGATATAGATATACTATATGCACTACAAAATTATTTTGGGGTAGGTAAAGTATATGTAAATAAAATGGTAAATCTGCAAATTATATTGTTAAGAAATTAAAAGATATTGTTAATATTATTATTCCTCATTTTGAAAGTTATCCTTTACAAAGTGGAAAATGTATTTATTTTCAACTAAGGTTTATGTGTATAAACCTTTTAGCCAATAAATCTCACTTAACCACAGAAGGGCTAAATAAAATAATAAGTATAAAATATGCTTTAAATAAGGGTCTACCTGAAAGTTTAAAAATAGCATTTAAAGATGTTAAACCTTTAATTAGACCAGAGTATAAATCGAGTAATATTTCTTTAAATCCTGATTGAGTTAGTGGATTTTCTGAAGGGGATAGTTCTTTTTTAGTGACTATTTCAGATAAAACTAGCCAAGTAAGAGTAATTTATAGTCTAGGTTTAAATGATCGTGATTTACCTTTAATATTAAAATTACAAGAGTTCTTTGAAGGTATAGGAAGAATAACTAGTTACGATAATGTTGTACAATATAGAATATCTGATCTTAAGGACATCCGTAAAATACTAATTCCTCACTTTGACACTCATTATTTGAATGGTAATAAACTATCTAATTATTTAATCTGAAAAGAAATCATCAACTTGATGGAAAACAAATCCCATTTAAGACCAGAAGGTCTAGAAAAATTTTATAACCTGAGACATAAATTAAATTTATGATAAGTTGCTATGGTTTAACCCCTCCTGCCTAAGGATGGCGGGTTAAAGTGAAATATATAAGAAATATTTAATAAAGTTTAGCGTATCTGTGTTCAATGGGAGGCTAGGAGGTATAATATAATAAATAAAATTATGCATAATTTGTAATAATACTAGGGAAGTATATTTATGATATATAAGTACTTTATACCATTAAATCTAACTTAGGTTTTGGTAGAGTTGTAGAAGAATACAACAGAAACAGTTGTTCTTTTATTGTCTAAGATTTTTTTAAGTATAAGTAAGTTATGTGATATTTTTAATCATTATCCACTTCATCAAAGTCAAAAGTTATACTTCATTAGTTTTTAGGAAGTTTCACCTATAAAATCCACTAATAAAGGATTATCTGAGGTAGATATAAAAAAAATTGTATCTATTAAAAACAATATGAATTCTAAGAGAGGAGTATTCACATATGGTATTTCGGAATCTCAAATTATAATAAACCCAAATTGGTTTATAGGATTTATAGATGGTGAAGGTACCTTCGGTATTAAAACAGGGTCTTTGTATTTTCAAGTAGCACAGAAAAATACTAGTCTAGATTGTTTAAATGCTATAACAAAATTTTGGTTAGACTTGTCTAGTAATGCTGCAATACATAAGGATCCTTATAATAAAATACTACCCATAAACGTTACAAATACGATTAATATAAGAACTAATGTAGTATCTTTAGCTATTGCTAATACAGATGCTTTATTTTATTACCTGTTACCATATTTAGATTCATCTAATTTTTACTCTGACCCTTTTTTTCCTTTTTTTTTTAATTATAATAAATCTATATATATAATAGTTAAATTATTTATCAAAAAAAGGAAAAAAAAATTAGAAGTAAAGAGAGAGTGTTATTTTTATAATAAAACTGTGGTGAGAAGTGAACAAAAATATAAAAAGAAAAAATGATAAAAAAAATGTTTGGATAAAATTAATTTACCAATATAAATAGCCTATTTAATATAAATGATTATGCGTGATGTTGATTGCACTGGTTTTTTGGATAACAACTTGGTTTATTTGTTTTTAGTTGGAGGTATTTGCTATTATACGGCATATAGCTTTGCAAAGCTATATGAAAATGCCGATACACAAAAGTCCTTTATACTAGAGGAGAATAGAGATAGGTCAGGAATATATCTTGGAAGGAATTTAGTTAATGGAAATATGTATGTTGGTAGCTGTGTAAGATTAAGAATAAGATTACACCAGTACTATAATGCTGAATACTTAGAGCGTAATAGTAGCATGAGAATTTGTCGTGCGCTATTAAAGTACGGTTACTCTAATTTTAGCCTAACTATTATGGAGTATTGTGAACCTGAAGAGTGTTTAGTGCGAGAAAAACATTATATTGATTTAATGAAACCCGAGTATAATTTATCGCAAAATCCTAGTTCACCTTGATTAGGATTAAAGCATACTATTGAAGCTAGAGCTAAAATGAGTACAAATACTTTAGGTTTATTTAAATCTTTAAGAGGAGCACAAGTTTAAGTTATCATTAGCCGACCCAAAATCTGTAGTAGTCCTAGTTACAGATTTAACAACCAATATATCTACTGAGTATAATTCTATGAGCGCAGCTGCAAAAGCTTTGGGTATAGGAAAGGCCAGTGTTATTCATTACTTTAGTAATAATCAGAAGAAACCTTATAAAGGTAGATATCTTTTTTCTAAGGTTGAAAAGAGTTAAGCGATAGATTTAAAATTATGAAGAATGGCTTTATTACTGAAGATTTCTGGATATTACTATACAATAGAAGGTAAGAATTTATTTTTAGATATTTCATAAATTATTAATAAAAGATATAGTACAGATTCATCTGTAAGCGATATTAATAATGTTATTAAGAATATAACTGAAAAATTTAATGATATTATGCAAAAGGACTCTCCTTTTGATGTAAAACTTAACCTACGACATACAGAAAATGTGCGTAAGTATAGTATAGCAAATAAGTCTGAGAATTCTAAGATTGTTTATATTTATGATGGTAATGAAATGGTACATGGGTCGCCTTTTGCTTCATTCAGTGCTTGCGTAGCCAGCATAAAAACCTGTAAATCAATATTACAAATAAAATGTAAATACTTTGTAAAATATTCAATGATAAAATTACCACCGAGAAGTTATAGATAATTTAAATAGTTGATTATGCGTGATGTTTACCCTAAAATTTGTTGGTTGGCTTCTAGCTTTAACCCAGTATTAAAGTATTTAAATGCAGACACTGATAAATTAAATATCTTAAAAGAAATAAAAGATAAGGCCGGTATATATCGCTGAATTAATAATGCGAACGGTAAAAGTTCTGTAGGAAGTAGCGTAGACTTATCTAAACGTCTTTATAGATATTATAGTTTAGCTCATATAATAGTTCAGTCAAAACATCGTTTAATATGTAAAGCTTTAGTAAAATATGGTTACAGTAAATTTAGCTTTGAAATATTAGAGTTTTGCGAAATAAAAATTGTACTTATAATAGAACAATTTTATATAGATTTACTTAAGCCGGAATATAATATTTTATTAAAAGCAGGGTCTCCCTTAGGTTATAAACATACTGATGAGGCCAAGGCAAAAATGAAGGGAGCTAAAAATTTTAGCTTAGAACATTTAACTAAAATAAAAGAACATATTAATAATTTAAATGCTAAACGTGCTGTGGTAATTGAAGTTTTTGACACTGAAAAAAATATTTACACCGAGTACGCTTCAATTCGTTTAACTGCTAGAGAGTTGAATTCTAATGACAGAACTATCACAAGATATATTAATAGCAATAAGCCTTTTTAGGTCGTTATATCATTAATAAAAAAAAAATTGATTAAATAATTTTAGTGCCTTTTTTTAATTATTATGTACAAATAGGCAAATGGCATTGGGATTAAACCCTAGTAGTAATACTTGTAATCGTTATATTGATACAAATAGACTTTATAAAAGTAAATATCTTTTCACATCTAAGCCCATAGATAGAGCGTCTAGGGATTAGACCATAGTAGATAATAATTTTAAATAGGCTCAAGCGAGCAGAGTTTGATTATGCGTGATGTTAACAATGGATGATTAATACGTTACTTACACAGTAACACAGCTTCAGCTTTCTTTTTTATAGTCATAAGTGTTTTATCCTGTTGCTTTTCTTTAGACATTTTTAGTGTATACCTATATATGGCTACCATCCTTTACTATATTAATAATAATACTAATCAAGGTAAATTAGAGGTAAAATACAGTAACCCTGCAGAAGGTTGTCTTGCCTTTCCCCGCAAGCTTGCGGAGAATAAGGTAGGTCATACTTCTAAACCCAAAATGCCATCAGACTCCCTTTCTGACGAAGACTTTTTCGAATGGTTTAGAGGTTTTGTAGATGCGGAGGGTAATTTTTTTATACAAGTCATTGAGAACAGGTTTAAATTTATATTTACCCTTTGTTTACACAAAGACGAGACCCCTTTGATTAAATATATTTCACAAAGACTGGGTGTTGGTAATATTTCCATTGGAGATAAATCTGTTAATTATACCTTGTCTAGTAAAGGGGATTTACTTAAGATCTTTAGTATTTTTGACACTAGAGCTCTTAACACGAGTAAATACTTGAATTATATAACGTTCAGACAAGCGTATGATCTGTATTTTAAGCGTGAATCTGTTAAAGTTACTGTGGAACTTCGTAAGGAAATTTTGGATCTTAAAGAAGAGATGAATAGTAAGAGAATAGATTTTAATCTACCGAAAGATCATTCTATTAAAATTACTCGTTATTGATTTCTAGGGTTTACAGAAGGTGATGGATATTTTTCAGTTAATTCTCAAAACTATTCGTTAAGATTTGGTATTGGGCAGGTTGCTAGTGAAATAGCAGTAATGGCAGCTATACAGGGATTTTTATACGAATTACCGGGTAAATATATCATAAAAAGAAGTAATAGTAATATAGTAAAACTTGCTACTTATAATGCAGCCAAAGATCGTGATCACCAACGTATGGCCTATATAATGGTAAACCAAACAGATTTTATTACGAACGTTATTCTACCTTTTTTTGATAGTTTAGTTTGACTAAGTAAAAAAGAACAAGACTATCAAGACTGAAAGTTAATTCTAAATATTATAAATCAAGGTAAACATTTTACTGATGAGGGTCAAGAGCTAATATCTTTAATAGCTAAAACCATGAACAATAATAGATTAACTACTAATTTAGCTCTTACTAATTTTTTGGAGGCACGCCAGCCTTTTTTTATTATAAATATAATAAAAAAAGGGGAAAAAAATAAGAAGGCGGAACATATAGATAGTTCTTCCTTGATCACCCTTAAGGAAAGAGCATTAAAACTTTTATCTAGCCCTTCGAATTATGAACTACAATCCGATGGTAAGATACTTATAAAATCATCAGGTACTTATTTTAAAGGTAGGGGAAACGTAGGTGTAAGAGTCTTAAATGAAAACAGTGAACTAGTATATAGCTTTAGTTCTATAAAAGAGTGTGCTTTGTTTTTTAATGTTCACTTGAGAACTATTAATAGAAGATTAGATAACGGTTCTTTTGTTGAGTTTAACGGTAAAAATGTGGTATTCAAACGAGAAGTATTGTTACCTTAATGCTAATAAAAAAAGGTGTATACATAAAGCCTAATTAAATGCCAATAGGATATTTTGTAATAAAAAGGTGCATAAGTCTCCTTCTATTTCATCATTCTTTGAGAGGGATGAAACTCTTTAGTTGGGTGTAATTTGCTTAATTGGTTATAGAATAAATTAAGGTATCTGAGAAATCCTTACGGCTATCTTGTGAAAGTGAACCTTTTGCTACAAACCATCAAATTGCGGGAAGTCCCTAAAGCAATTTCAACCAAGCAGACGTGGCGACACAGTTTGTGGCACAGGTAATGACTCGTGGTTATTTTTTGGTTATTCATTCGGTGAATGATAAAAAAATTAGGTAAAATCGAAATTGATGCACGAAAGGAAATGGGTAATCCGCAGCCAAGCACCTATGTATATTGGCATTATTAAACATGACCGATTCGGTGTGCAGTTCATCGACTAAATGTTGGTTGGCACGAAGTATTTGTTCACACTCTTATTTCGTGCTTAAGATATAGTCAAACCCTACTCGAGAGAGTACAGGATAATAAATATTTAAAGAGAACTTTGTGTTATTATCCGCAAATTAGGTAGTAGTAATAGAGATAAAAAAAAAAATAGACAAATCTCTCGTCTTATTACTTAGGGAGAAGGACCCCTACTCGGCCTGTTTTGTAGGGTTTTCTTACAAATGGCTAAAGGGGTAGATTTGATATTTACACATAGGTCGCGGGTTGTATTATGGATCATACAGAGCTCCTAGAACATTAGTTTGAACAATAGGTGTAGTTATATTCATATTAATGATAGTTACAGCTTTCTTGGGTTATCAACATAGCCCCAAACGATTTAATACTAGTAATAAGTTAAATTTAATAAATTACAACATAGTAAATAGTAAAAGACTATTTAACAAAAGTATAATAAAAAGAGGGTATTGTACAAATCGTTCTTCAGATAGTCCTAAACTTACTGAAAGTTTAAAAACAATTATTTATGAATTAGGTCTAAACCCTGTATATATTTATGAGAACTTAAATCTAGAAGATACTAGAAAACAAATATTAAATGATACCAGAGGTTTAAGCGGTATATATATGATAGTTAATAAAACAACTAAAGATTATTATATAGGTTCTGCTTCAACTAATAGGCTTTATGCTAGATTCTGTAGCCATGTTATTTATTTTAAAGGTAGCAAAATAGTTAAATTAGCTATTAAAAAGTATGAATTAAAAAATTTTGCTTTTATTATATTAGATTTATATCCTAATGTTGTTACCAAAGAAAATAACAAGGAATTAATGGATTTAGAAGATAAATATTTAAAATTGTTAGTTCCTAATTATAATATTTTAACAGAAGCAGGCTCTAGTTTTGGCTATAAACACACTGAAGTTGATCGTCAAAAGATGAAAGATCTATATGATGATGCAAGACGGGTAAGAGTTGGTAGCCTAAATAGAGGTAAAAAGCTTTCTTCTGAAACCATAGAAAGGATTAGAGAGAAAGCTTTAATTAGACCACCCATGTCTGAAGCAACTAAAAATAAGTGTATAATTAATACAAGACCTGTTGTCTTGTACAACTTGAATAGAACTGTTTACGGTAAATACCCGACTATTTTAGATGCAGCTAAGGCTATAAGCTGTGATGAGAAGACCATCAGAAGAGCCTTACAGACAGAAAAAAGGGTAGTTAAACGACAATGGATAGTAGAAGATATACAAGATAAATAGGTCTTTAGTCGATAATATTTGTTTTTATACTGGATTACATGTGCTAATGGAGTAATGCTAGATAATTATACTTTATTACGTATAAATCGTAGTTCCATGAGTAACAATCTTTTTTATATAAAAAAAATAGATTAAAGTGGTATAGCCCGACGGCGCTATAGAATAATTTTTTTAATTATTTGACGATATTAGTGCAAACGATCAAAGAAATTCTGCTAGTTTTTAGATCGTCGGTCATATAAATGGTCGCTACAGACTGGGTCACTAATAGGTGGCTGAAATGCTGCTTAATGCACAGTCGGAATTTTGAGTTAAAAAAGAATTTGACTAATAGAATATACGAATTTAAAGTTATTCTAGCTTATTATTGAGAGGTTAATAATAAGTAAATATTTTGTATGTTCTGCCCTACGGGCAAATGTCACTGTGAGGTGCAACTGTTAAGTAAGTAATAGCAGTTGAAAAATATCACTATATGCTGGAAACTCCTAAAGCCTTATATACTGTAATATTCGATATTATTGTTAAAATTATAGCCAACTGGCCCTCCTCTCTTGTGAATAGCTTCGTTTAGCCAGAGTGGAGGTAGGATGTAACAATGGACAATCAGCAGGAAACCGTATCCGGCTTAGGGTAATTTGATCCTAGGCGGATCCTTAGAGACTATATGTGGTACATCTTTCTTCTTTCCATCCCTGTTTTACTTGGCAAGTGGAGCTCCTTCCTTGTTTAGATTAGTCTGGGAGGGATAGGTTGTAATACAAGAAGAGAGTAAAGAGATAGTCCAAACATTAAATTGAAAAATTTAGTGTAACCTATAACTTTATTAGGTTATCAAATGTAAAATTTTCAAGTTCCCACAATCAAAAGTACAATGTGCTATTATCTTGTATATACTATTTTATACTTTTTAGCACGTATGTGGGACAGGGTTGATTTGAAAGGTTTAAGTATTACTTCTTTAATTGTTCCTTTTAGATTATTTTCATCTGTTGAGCTTGAAAATAATCAGGGTTCCCATGAGGTATTAGCTAAACTTAAACCTAAAATAAATTTAGAATTTATTGAATGATTTGTAGGTATCTGTGAAGCAGAGTCCTGTTTTTTACTCCGAGCGCGTAAAAATAAAGATGGATTAGTAGTAGGATTTGAATTTGTGTTTAGAATTGCATTGCATCGTGACGACCGAGGTGTTTTAGAACACAAAAAATGTACCTTAGGTTGTGGGAGACTTAATACGGAGCGAGACACATTAGTTTTTACAATATCTCAACTAAGTGATATTGAGAAAATCTTGATCCCTTTATTTGAAGAATTTCCATTAAACACAACTAAACATCTAGATTATTTAGCATTTAAAAAAGCATTTTTTATGTTCTTTAATCGACGAAGCAGTGAACTAAATAAACCAGATTTATATACAGAGATTCTTGAATTAAAACATAGTATGAATACTAAAAGGGTATCTGATGTTTTACCTAGAGGTCATGATATAAGAATTACAGGTAACTATTTAGTGGGTTTACTGGAGGGGGATGGTTCCTTTTATTTTAATAAACTTTTAGTTAACCCCAACTAACTGCATAATTTATACCTACTAACTGCTTAATATATACTTACAAACTGCTTAATACATATCTACTAACCAAAAATTTTTATTTGAATTAACCTAATAATCAAAGTTGTATAGTTTAATTAATATTACATATACAAAAATTACGTATTACTTTTTTAGTGAAAAATATATTGGTTACATTTTTCACGGCTGAGATCCTTTTTGGCTTTAAATCAGTTACTGTAAACTCTGATTTTTGTGTGGCTGTAGTTCCTTTGTTGATATATTCAAACGCAGATGTCGACAAAGTTTTAATTGTCAAAAATAACAAGGGTAAATCTGGAGTGTATTGTTGAGTAAACAATGAATCTGGCTTACGTTATGTTGGTAGTTCTATAAACTTGGGCATAAGGTTGCTTCAGTATTATAATTTGAAGCATTTAATGAAAGTACACATGCACATTTATAAAGCAATATTGAAATACGGGCATTCCAAATTTACTCTTGAAATTTTAGAATATTGTGATGCTAATTGTACCATAGAAAGAGAGCAGTACTATATTGATACTTTGAAACCAAGATACAATATACTTAAAGTAGCTGGCTCTCCTTTAGGTTATAAACATACACAAGAGGCTTTAGAAAAACTTAGGTTGTTAGGTACAGGTCGTACACATTCTCAGGAAGCTAAAGATAAAATAAGAGCTGCTAATTT
The DNA here is from genome assembly GCA_902810775.1 of Myriosclerotinia sulcatula. Lineage (NCBI taxonomy): Eukaryota > Fungi > Ascomycota > Leotiomycetes > Helotiales > Sclerotiniaceae > Myriosclerotinia > Myriosclerotinia sulcatula. The sequence continues at coordinate 74,671 of CADDYZ010000001.1, read as the reverse complement.
AGGTAGCACTGTCTCAGAAGAGATTAGATTAAGGATTAGTTCTTCTAAATTAAAAGCTAAACTTAAACACTCTGAGAGTGCTAAATTAAAAATAGGATCGGCTGCTTTAGTTCGTAATGGGAGTGTAACATTTGTAACTAACATAGATACGGGTATAGTTGAGAGTTATTCTTCTCGGCGTGCAGCAGCAATAGCACTAAATGTAGCACCCCTTACGTTAAAAAGGTGTATAGAATCTAAAAAGATTTATAATGGTGTATATAAAATAACAGACTATAAACCTTAAAGGAATGTCTCATTGGTTACTACAACAGTTAATAAAGTACTTTTAGACAAGATACGAGAGTTTCTTCTAAATCATTTAGACGAACCTTCTGGTATATTGGGTAGTTGTACTAAATTGATTAATATCTATGATAAAAAGATAAAAGGCGGCAATAAACCTATCTCTATTTTAGAAATTTATCAAGTGGATTATATATGTAACATCCTAATACCTTATTTAGATAAGATACAATTTAGAACTAAGAAGCATAAGGATTATGTTGATTTTAGAAGCTTAGCTTTTTTAAACTTAGAGGGTAAATATCTTACAGAAGAGGGTAGAGAATTAATGATTAAATTAGCTGATACTATGAATAATAACAGATTATCAACTAACTCTAACCCCTTAACTCTAGATACGACTACTAAGTCAGAATTAGATCTATTGATTAAATCAAAACCTTTAATAGATATAGATTCTGAAGGTAGAGCTAAGATAATACACGAAAATAAATATATAAGATCTACTTATATTATTAAAGCTATTTTTCTAAATGGTTCTATTTCTTATTTTACTAATGGGGTCTCTTGTGCTAAAGCTCTACATGTAAGTAATAACACTATAACACAGCGGCTAAATGATGGTAAACCTATCAAAAATAAAGAAGGTTTAATATCAGCTCTAGCCGTAAAAAGAATTAAAGCCTACTCTCCTAAGTCTTCTACCTATAATTATAATACAGCCACATTAATTTAAACTATTAGTTTATTGGTTTATAGTATTACAAATCTTATGAGTGCTGTACCATGAATTGGACAAGATATTGTAGAATTCCTATGAGGAGGTTTATATATAACAGATGAACCACACTACGGCAACGTAGTGTTAAAAATTCTGCTTAATGCTGGAACATCTCCCAATTTAGGATTTGCATACTATTTATTCCTGATATTTATATCAATTATTTACGTTGAAATTGCAATGACACGGAGACAATCCGCAGGGGTTAGAAGTATTCATACTTCAAAAGCCTCCCAGAGACTACACGCAGAAGATCTCCGTCAAAAGATCTATTGTACAAATAACTCATTTTTATTAAATACGCGTCCCTGTTTCTTGTTTTCTTTAAATGCACGTTCCTCTTACTTATTAGGTATTAGAAGGGGTGGATTACTTCCTTTTGTTGATACCAGATGTGTAGGCCAAACTATGTCCAATTTATTTGCAAAAGGCTTTTCAACTACCTCTGGTTTATCTCCTTATGTCAGTGGGTTTTCTGATGGGGAATCGTCTTTTCACGTTTCAGTTTCAAAAAAGACAGGTTACAAAACGGGGTTTCAGGTATTCCCTGTCTTTACTACACAGTTACATATTAAAGACCTTCCTTTATTATTGAAGATCCTGTCTTTTTTTTCTGGTGTTGGAACTATTACCAAGAAAAGTTTAGCAGAAACTGTTATATACTCAGTTCAATCCTTGGAAGAAATAAGTTCTGTTATTGTTCCTCATTTTTCTGCTTATCCTTTATTAACTAAGAAGAGAGCTGATTTTTTATTGTTTAAAGAAGTGCTAGAGTTAATGAACAGTGGTGAACATCTTACAAAGGAAGGGTTAGCAAAAATAGTTAACATAAAAGCTTCTATGAATAAGGGTTTAAGCGTACAGTTAAAGGAGCAATTTCTTGATGTAGTTCCAGTACAAAGACCCGTAATTGAAATCAGTCGGAGTGATGTTTCGAATCCTTCTTGATTAGTTGGGTTTGTGGAAGCTGAAGGCTGTTTTTTATCTTTAGTCCGTAAAAATGCTAGCCATACAATGGGTTTTCAAGTTACATTGAGTTTTAGCTTAGTTCAACACATAAGAGATTTAGAACTAATGCAAATGATTCTGGAGTGTTGAGGTTTTGGTAGAATAAGTCAAGGTTCTTCTTTTGTAAGATTAACTGTAACAAAGAAATCTGACATAGATACTCTTATAACTATGTTTAACACATGCCTTAAAGGGTCTAAAAGGCTAGATTTTGAAGACTTTTCCAAGATACAAGAAATGGTTAATAATGGTATCCATAAGACAGCAGAAGATGGTCTAAATAAAATACTTTTAAGAGGAATATGAACAGTCAAAGAATACATGGAAAGTAAACTACCGGTTTTACGAAATAAATTTTTTAAATCTCTTGAAAACGGAGATAACAATAGATCCTTTTTACGCTACGCTTATTTAGTCGGATTATTTGAAGGTGATGGGTATTTTTCTATTACGAAAAAGGGTAAATATCTAACGTACGAACTAGGTATTGAATTATCTATTAAAGACGTACAATTAATTTATAAAATAAAAGCTTTATTAGGTGTAGGTGTTGTAAGTTTCAGGAAAAGAGGTGAAATAGAAATGGTAACTCTAAGAATTAGAGATAAAAACCATTTAAAAAACTATATAATACCTATATTTGATAAATATCCTATGTTTTCTAATAAACAATATGATTATTTAAGATTTAAAAGTTCTTTACTTTCAGGTATTATTTATTCTAAAGATTTATCAGAATACACCAGAAGCAGTGAGCCTTTAAATTCTATAGAATCTATATTAGATAAGTCTTATTTTCCGGCTTGATTAGTAGGGTTTATAGAAGCTGAAGGTTGTTTTAGTGTGTATAAATTAAATAAAGATGGTGATTATTTAGTAGCTAGTTTTGATATTGCTCAAAAGGATGGTGATATTTTAATCTCAGCTATTCGTAAATATTTATCCTTTACCACTGCTATATATTTAGACAAAACTAACTGTTCTAAATTAAAAGTTGGAGGTGTAAGATCACTAGAAAATGTTGTTAAATTTTTACATAATGCTCCCGTAAAATTAATGGGTAATAAGAAATTACAATATTTATTATGAATAAAACAATTACGTTCTATACCTAGATATTCTGAAAAATTTAAATTACCTCCTATTTACTAAATAAACGTGAGATCAAGATATAGTCCGATCAAAATAGAGATATTTTGAGCGTAGTGAGAGTATTTAATATAGATTAAATACGGGACTACCAACACAAATGCTCTGTTAATAACGCAACTTTAAACAGATTCTTTGCCTTACACTTTGTATTACCTTTTAAAGAGATAGGGGTAGTAAAATTTGCCTAATTGCTTGAAAGACAATATTTTTTTTGTTAATAAGCAGCGAAGTATGTTTAAAACTTATCCCTTTATTTATAAGCCTTAGTATTTAGTTTAAATCTAACTTTAGAGAATAAATTTATCCTAAATTATCCATTAGTTTAAATACTACATTAGGCATATAATTTAACTATAAGCAGAATACAAGGGATAGGTTTAATTATATGTTCAACGACTATACGGCAAAATAAAATATATTATGTTTTATAAAATATAGTCTAAACATTATCGTGAGATAATGGTATACTTGCTTTATAAGTATACTTAAAATTATGTTTCTAATTCTGTATCCTATTTAATCTTTCCTGTGCTAGTATCAAAGTCTAATACGTTAGGTTCTAAATCTTATGACTACTGAGTTAATAAGATAGAACTAACTAAAACTCATGTTACTAGCAAAAAGGAAATTATACATCATTTTCTTGTACATAAATGTCTATATTTGATTCTGGCTGTGTTCTTCTTTATACTATGTATAGTTTTACTTTTTAATATTTTATCTGTTGTGGGTTTATATGCAAAAGATTTTGTTTTACTTTCTTCTGTAGTTCCTGTAAAAACTTATTTTAATGCTTATGCACAAAGAAGTAAAATAATTAAAGACAATAAAAATAAATCTGGGATTTATCGTTGAATTAACATAAAAACCGGACATTTTTATGTAGGTAGTAGTATTGACTTAGGAAGAAGATTTAGTCATTATTTTAGTATAGGTTTTTTAAAAGCCTCAGTATTAAAACACAAAAGTATAATTTATAATTCTTTATTAAAAAGGGGTTATTCCAATTTCTGTTTAGAGATTCTTGAATATTGCGATAAAGAATCTTGTATCGATAGAGAAAAAATTTTTTTTTACCTCTTTAAGACCACATTATAATATCTCTAAAAACGCTTCTTCTTCTATGCTTAATAGAAAACATACCAATGCAACACGACTTAAAATTTCTGCTGGTAAAATGGGAATAAATAACCCTATGTTTGGTAAATTAGGAGGCTTAAGTCCAAGGTATGGAAAAAAGCATTCTAACCAGACACTTATTAAGTTGTCAGCTGCTAAACTAGGTAAGATTATTAAAAAGGAAACACGCGCTAAAATTTCTGCAGCTAAATTAGGTATAATTCTTAAGGAGGAAACACGAGCTAAAATGGCAGCAGCTAAATCAGGTAAAAATCACCCTATGTTTGGGAAAAACACACCTTGGGAACTATAGCTAAAATTTCTGCTGCTAGATTAGGTTATAAACACACCTTGGAAACTAGAGTTATTATGTCTAAAGCCAAGTTAGGTTCTAAACATAGTGAGGAAGCTAAAATTAAAATGTCTGAAGCCCAAAGAGATAAAGCTCAGAGAATAGAAGTAACAGATGTTTTAACAGGAGAAATAACAATATATCCTTCTATGAAAGGAGCGGCTAGAGCTTTAGGACTAAAACATACTATAATTTCTGCATATTTACGTAACAAACAGGAAAGTCCTTATAAAAAGCAGTATATTTTTAAAAAAGTCTAGTCGCTAATCTGTTTATTTTTATATATATTTAAATAAGGGCCTACTTCCTTTACGGTATGTTTTCAGTGCTGTTTTGTTTTATAAGAATTAGTTTTTGAGGCCAGGGATGTAAGCTTTTTAAGCTTTTTAGTTGGTATTATAGATGGTGATGGTTACATACAAGCGAGAAAAAAATCTAATGGTTATATAGAGTTTAATTTAGCTATCTCGTTTCATAATAGAGATATGGCAACCTTTGAACATATATTGGGTAAATTACATTTTGGAGTTATTGCTAAAGTAAGTCCTACTATAAGTAGACTTATTATATATAATTTCGAGTTAAAATATATAATTGTTCCTTTACTTCTAAAACATGGTATATTCTTCTTAACAGAAAATAGAATTAACCAGTACAATTTACTATTATACACATTAGAGTATAATATAAAGAAATGAGAGCTATTACCTACGGTTATTCCTAATTATAATACATTGGTGGTTAACAATCCTATAGATGTTTTAACTAATGTTTGATACTTTAAAGATTGATTTGTTGGTTTTGTGGTTGCTGAAGGTTCGTTCTTCATCCAAGCTAATAAGGAGATCTGTTTTAGTGTTGGCCAGAAAGGAAATAGTACTTTGATGAAGGCTATTCATTTAATGTTTGAATCAAGGAGAGCTATCTATTACTCAAGCAAAGATAACACATACCTTGTTCGTATTGGAGCAAAGGAAGATGTACAAAAGATTGTTGACTTTTTCTCTTTTGATAACCGTCACCCTCTTATTGGATTTAAAAAAGATAGTTATGATATTTGATTAAATTCTTTAAAAGAATCAGATAGATATAAAGATCTTAGACTTCCTTAAAATTAAGTTTTGGTTCTATAAATGTATATAATCTTGTTTTATATATATCTAATAGAAACTTTCTATTTTTGTATTGTATAGACTTTTTTATTTTTTTTCCATTGACTCTTGCTTATCTATCAGCCGCGCGTATTTGCGCGGCTGTTTAGCTTAGATGGAAAAAAAAATAATGTGGATTAAAATAATGAGTGTTATACTTTTATACTTTTTATATGGCATCTATGTACTTAGATGATTAGATATTTAAATATGTTTATATTTATATTTAGATATTCTATACTTGGATACATTATTAATACATTTTTTTTTACTGATTTGTTATCTTAGCAGCTTTAGCCTTAATGCATTTAATTGCACTTCACGATTCCGCGGGGTTTGATTCGAATTTTAACTCGTCTATCCGAGGTAACACACAGTATTACCTTAATAAATACTTTTCTCCCTATTATCAGTTAAGATATGTAGTTATTTTTACTTTCTTTATTACTTTGTTAAGTGTCTTATACTGGGTTATAGTTAATCTTGATAGTACATTTAGCGAACTATTTTATAGTAAAAGTTCTGATATCATACCGTATACACATATGAAAGATTTCAGTATCTTATGTGCATGCACATCTGGTTCTTGTACCACTGGTTTACCACCGGCAAACAAAAATACTGACCAACTAGAACTAAGGCTACAACCAAGATTAACTAATTTCTATGTATGATTTTCTGGGTTCGCCGACGCTGAATCTTCTTTTTTCTTTAGAGTTAGATCTAACATAGTTGAATTTGAATTTAAAATAGGTTTAAACCTAGATGATTTAGCAGTTTTACTTTTCATTCGTGAAAAGCTAGGGATAGGGAAAGTTGATACATCCGGTGGCAAGGCATCGTTCCGTATTAGTAAATATAATGAGCTTCTTTTTTTTATTTAAAATATTGGAAAGTTTTCCCCTTAATTCTACTAAGTATCTCAATTACTTAGATTTCAATAAAGCCTTGTGACTTTATAAATCTAAGTCATCAGTAGCCATAGAAGAAATATCTAAACTAAAAATTAGGATGAACACTCTTAGAACTGATTTCACTATGCCTGAATCACATAAACTACATATAACACCTTATTGAGTATTAGGTTTTACAGAAGGGGAAGGTTCCTTTTCAATAAAAAAAAATATGCCCTATAGTCTAACTTTTTCATTAACTCAGAAATTGAATACACCTTTAATGACGGCTTTGCTAGAATTTTTCAGCACTTTAGGTGTTAGCCGTGCTTGACGTGGTAAGGAAGGTTCGGTATCAGTTTCGTTTGATAGAAGAATAGCCAGTGAAGGGGAGATAACTGGTTTATATATAAATCGTGTAGATTATATATCTGAAGTGCTTATCCCTTTTTTTGACTCTTTAACATGACACTTGAAGAAGGAACAAGATTATAAAGACTGAAAGGTTGTGCTAGAACTTAAAAAACTAGGCCTTCATTGAGTTGAAGATGGTGTGAGAGTTATAAACCTTGTTCTAAATCAAATGAATCTTAACAGGTCAAGTTCTAATCCAACTAAACTATCATCAGCCCAAATTGAGCTTCTTAAGCTGGAGATCCGTAAATTATTGGCAGGACCCTCTAACTTAGAAGTGAAAGCAGATGGTAGGATATTTATTAAGTCTTTAAACAAATATTATATGGGAGGAGGTAGTATAAAACTAGACCTTGTAGATAAAAATGGTTTACTTTGTTATTCGTTTTCTTCGATTTCTGAGTGTGCTAAGTTTTCGGGTATATCAGCAGGGACGATCGCCAAGAGGTTTCGAGACAATAAAGCCATATGTGTGGCTGACAGAGAATTGTATATACGTAATAGGAGAGATAGTGATAGTATTATTGAGTAAAATAAAGGATTTTTCTGGCCCCAAATTTGTATATATTAAGTCTAACACAAAGCTAGGTAAAGCCGAGGTACTTCCGGAATATGGTAGGGTGCCTACGGAACGCCGCATCCCACAGCAAAGTTTAGGTAAACCTTTTTCTTTTTTTGCAGAAAAAAAAACACTAGGTTTTTCTAGTCGTATTTATGCAATGTCTAATCTAAAACTTTTTAAGATTACTTCAAGACAATTACATAACAAAACAAAGCTAGCTTTTATTTTGCCTAATATTGATGGTGCTAAAAGAATAGGTCCTCATAATTGAGATGTTGTTTCTGTGCTTGTCGGATCATTATTAGGGGATGGGTGTGCAAAGCGAGAGAAGAGTGGAGGTGTTAGATTTTCATTTAAACAGTTTGAAGCGAATGAGGTTTATATTTTTTGGTTACATGAATTTTTTAATAAAAGAGGCTATTGTTCTAACAACTTACCAGTGTTATATAAAAATGCGGATTTTTTGCGCCATTCATATTACAGTTTTGTTACATATAGATATACTAGTTTACTTTGGTTGTATAAATTATTTTATAACCAGCGCAAGCAAAAAAGAATTTCTCATAACATATCTGATTTATTAACACCTTTGAGCTTAGCTATATGGATTTGTGATAAGGGTGCTAATTCTAAGTATGGATTTAGAATTATTAACAGTTGTTATACAAAAGAAGAGGTGTTATTGTTAAGTTTAGCTTTAGAAAGTAAATTTAATATTAAAAGTACATTACATTGTTATCATGGTAATGTCTTTATACAGGTTAAGCCGGAATCTGTCCCATTATTAAAAATATTACTAGAACCATATATTGTACCAACAATGCGCGACAAATTAGGGTTGTAATTATATATATGTTAAATAGTCGTGAGAAAATTTGGTTTTTCTCTAAGTTTCCGACGGGAGACTTAAACTATAAGACTTTATTGCTTAGAGCTAGCTATATAACACTCGGTGTAGTATAGCTAACCCTCGAGGTTGCGCGTGTACACAGGTACCATTGTTCTTGCCCTAACCTGTTATTTGCGTCTGCTTTGCAATAGGTGTTTATGGTTTGGCAATGCCGGTGAAAACGGTTAAGTCCTTAGTTCATGTATGAATAGTCTTTATAGGCTAATACAGGTACAAGACCGTCGGCTGTATTAATCCTATATAGTTTAAAATATGGTCGCCACAGACTGGGTCACAGGTGGGTGGCTGAAACGCTGCTTAATGTACAGTCGAAATTTATGCAGGTAATCCTTTAGGTATATCTGGTAACTATGATAGATTAGCTTTTGCTCCTTATTTCCTGCGAGCTTTATTGGGAAAATAGCTCATTTGTGGGTAGAATCGTCAAACTCCGGGGACGCCTTAAAGCTTCAGATACCAAGCTAGAATACTTACCTTATTTATTTCAACCTTTTGTTACAACCTGTAAGGTAGCCGAAAGGGTCTAAGTGGACGGAGTAATTGCCCGTGTATGGTGATAAGTTTGAAGATTATTCTGCTAACTAATCTAGTAGCAGAAGAATAGGATATCGCGGATCTAAATCAGTATTTGCTTTTAACCGACTCTTTTTGGGGCTTGCATGTATTTCAAAAAAAATAAAGTAAGCATCTATAATAAGTTTGTAGCCTGTATATGTTTATTAATAACATAATTTATCAGACTTTAGGTTAACGGGTTAATACTGTAAAAGAGCAACGAGTATACGGCGGTTAATACAATACTTATTATATTTTGTAATATAAGCAAAATAATATGTTGTATTTAAGATGTATTCTACAGGTTATACCTTTCTTGTCTAATGTTATGACCAGGGTAAATTCGAGAGAAGCCTGCAACCAGAATCCCTTCTTTAAATAAATAAAAACTCTTTTTTTTTTATTAGGTTAGTATATAGCCCTGATTCAGCGGCTCCTTATTTTACATACTTTTATTCCTTTATATATATAGGTGGTATGTTTTTATAATAAGAAACTACACATAATTTTTTTTCTTGAAAATAAACTAAAAAATTAACTATACACTAACTCTTTATTTTTCCCCTTTTTTATTCTAAATAATTGCTTATTATGTAAATAGTATTATATAATAATAAAAAACTAAAGGGGGAAAAAATTAGAAGCAAGCATGAAAAAAAATGCTTTTTTTTATGTTTAAAGATAAATCCGGTAGCCGTGAGACGAATATAGTTCCATTCACAGTTGTAGCTACAAGGTAGCTGTTTTAAATCAGCCGACGTCTTTGGTAGGTCACAGGGAGTACACGTGTTTTAGCACGCTATCAAGTAAAAGAGGGGTGAGAAGATTTTCTTCTAGTTCCTTCGCTTTATCTCTTATCCCCACTACGCGGGAATCAGATAAGGGGTTAGCTGATTTAAAGACCGCGTCTAAAGCTTTAGCTAAAGCTATTCAGGAGTATAAGAAGCCATCTACTTCTTCTGAATCGTTCAGAGAGCTTGCCAACGGTGTGTTTCAAGCTGAAGGTTGTGTATCAGCTTGATTTAATGGAGGACTTTTGAATATATCTCCGGTGGTTAATTTAGGGCAGAATTATTCCCGAGAATCTCTGGCTTTTTTTGTTCGATTGTATTATGAATTGGGGGAAATAGGAAGGTTGACGATGAGACTAGATGGTTCGCAGAGGAATGTATTTATTGTATGACACTTGACTAATTGAGATTTAATACTATCCGTTGTATTAAAATATTTTTCCGGGGTTTATGGGGAAAAACTTAGGGCTTTTAAATTACTACAAGATCTTTATAAATTAAAATCTAATGTGGATACTGATGAGAATAAGATCTTATTAGTTAAATTAGTTTATTCTTTAACTTCTGCAGGAAAAGCCCGTAAGTTGTCATTGGAAGACAAACTTAATAGCCTGAGCTTAGTCGATTTAAAGCCTAAAATAGTTATTTCTTACCCGTCGAACACTCAAACGCCTTCTTTTTTATTTCTTTTGGGTTTCCTTTTAGGAGATGGATCTATATACATTAGAATTCGTAGGGGTAAATCAGGATCTCCGAGCTTTATACCTAACATAATTATGTATCAGAAGGCTGATGCAAACGCAACTCTTGTTTTTGCATTACTCTCCAAGTATCTGAATAGTATAGGTGTAAAATCTGTAGTTATAATACCCAATAAAGCTGGGCAAACAAGTCTTAGAATTGAGGGAGTTATGGCCCTGGGTCTCTTAATACCTTTGTTTAGAGAGTACTTCAGTTTAGGCTATTGAAAGTCTAATAGTATTAAGATGTTGTTAGATTTTTATATGTATCATACTGCAGGGGCACACACTTATCCGGAAGGATTAAACGCGGTTTTGGCTCTTTTGTATAAAGATAGTAATAAGCGTACTACAACTCTGGCTGAGTACAAACAAGTTGTAAGAGATTATTTTATACTTGTAGATAGCAAGTATAAATCAGGTCACCAATACATTACACCTATAACTAAGAGTAGACAACACGCGGGTTGAATAGTCGATTTTTCTGATAAGTTATTATGGATTAATGGTCAGAAGCTAACCAAGATTAATAAATCTTTTTTATTTACAACTTACGGCTCGGATAATAAAGCTCTAGAGGCAGCAATTTTTTACCGAGATTCCCTTTTACACTCACATTTAAAGGAAATTCAAGGTTAATTTTTCAAGAAAGCAAAATTAAATCATAAAAGGCTTTTATCCTTTTATTTAAACGATAAATTTGGTGGCCGTGATTTAAAGATTTAATAACTATATTTTTATTTATAATAATATTAAGTATATTTGTATTCTTTATGCCAAATGTATTAGGAGATAGTGATAATTATATAATTAGGGAAAAAGCTTAGTTATTGTCAGAATGAACTTCTGGCTATTAAACCATCAAATTGCGGGAAGTCCCTAAAGCAATTTCAACCAAGCAGACGTGGCAACACAGTTTGTGGCACAGGTAATGACTCGTGGTTATTTTTTTGCTTATTTATTTAATAAATAATTTAATTATTACATCTATAGCTTTATTATAATTAAATAAATAAGCCAAAAAATTAGGTAAAATCGAGATTGATTATCTATATGATTGCTACTTTCCCCTTAAAACGATTTATCGTTTATTGGATGGTGAGTAGGAAATACAGATAAATGGGTAATCCGCAGCCAAGCTCCCATAGTAACAAGTATGGGTGTGCAGTTCATCGACTAGATGTTGGTTGGCGCAAGCTTAAGATATAGTCAAGCCCCATTCGAGAGAATGCAGGAAGTTATTTTAGGATAAAGTTCCGTTAAATGGATAGGTTTAAACCGACGCCCTTCTTTTCTCTTTTTCTTTTTCACAACATTATAATAAAAAGGGCGTTGGTTTGGACCATCGGGAGGCTACGCACTCCCGACGGTTTAAACCTATTTAGGGAGAAGGCCTTAGTCAGGCACATCTGTTATTTAATTGCTTTCTATACTTATTTAAAGACTGAAAGCTATATATCCTCTACAGATCCAGATAAATCTCTCCTTACTGAACCAGGTAACGAGATTAAACCACTTGTTCAAGGGAAAGTAGGGGATAGTTTAATGACTCTTCCTGAAGTTAAAAGTATATTTTTTACTCTAAAAATTTCAGGTCCGTCTGGTAAAGGCTCAGATAAAGAATTCTGTTTACTTGCCAACGGCTTCTGACAAGCGGAAGGGTATATTGGAGGTATCTTTAGATCTGAGTTGAACTTTTATCCTCTTTGCACGGCTACTCAGCTGTTTTCTGTGGAAAGCGCCGAATTCTTTATTAGATTAGACAAAGCTTTAAGCAATAAGGGTACTTTTAGCATAACTTTAAATAGTTTTGGTAAGTTTGTTATCGCTTATAGATTGTCCGGTTGAGATACTTTCTTTTCTGTGTTTGTTCCTTATTTCCGTATGTTATATGGTGAAAAATACCAGGCTATTCTTAAATTAAAAGAAATTCATGCTTTAAAACCCTTAATTAAAGATAATACGGACAATATGTCTAAAGTTCTCTTAGTAAGTCTTGTTTATTCTTTAACTGCTCATTCTTCTCGTTATAAAGTAAGCCTGGAGGATAAATTACTTTCTTTAGGTCTAGATCTGGCTTTATTGAAAGAATTACCAAAGGTTTCTTATAAAGAAAATGTTATAAAACCTTCTTTCTTATTTATACTGGGGTTCTTTTTAGGTGATGGTACTTTACATTTGAAACTCGAATGAAAAGAGAGAAACAGTACTGTTGTAGTTGTTCCTTTATTTAATATAGTACAATCTAACATTGAATCTAATAAGTATATAATGGAAACAATGGCTAACGCTTTAAATGCTCTTAATATCAAAACTTCTTTAGATAAAAGTGTTAATACTTACACTCTAACAGTTAAAGGTATTCACAATGTATTTAATTCTTTATTTCCTTTATTGAAAAATTCTTCACACTTCTTATACGGGAAAAACGAGAGTTTTAATTTATTAGTTTGAGTAGAGCGACTGGTTAGATCAGGTGGTCACCATACTTATTTTGGTTTAAGAGCGCTCATAAATAAAATGTACGATAGTACTAATGAACGTTACACAGATAAAGAAGTTTGAATGGGCCGTATCGAGGATTGATTGAAAGCAGTTTCTGCGCGTAGAGAGTGGGGAGAATACTTTATTTCTCCTATATATACTCCTAATCGTGAGATTAGAGGTTGACAAGTACGTTTCCCTTCTACTTTTAAATTCCCTAAGTCTAATAAAGCACCTAACCCTAATAAAGCATTTATCCTAAGAGGGAATGAAGAACCCGCCAAAGCCTTGCTGTCTGCGGTGGAATATAGAGATAAAATACTTTCAAGCTGAATAGATAAATTATCTAGGGGAGGATAAGGAAGCAGTACGTGAAAAACCTAAAAGGGGTTTGTCTGTATTTTAGACAAATCGTTTAATTATGTTCTGATTAAGGCCCTCTGGGCGATTTCAGGTTTACCTACTGCTATGCTTATTCCTTTCACATCCTTATCAGAGGGTACCAATTCAGTTAGGCCAAAGCCTAGCGGGTCGACTTTACACCCCTTATGAGTTACAGGATTCTCGGATGCTGAGGCTTCTTTTGGTTTGGATTTCGCTAAGTAGTCTGGTTCGTATGCAGGTTGACAAGTATTACCTGTTTTTAAAATTAATCTGCATGTAAAGGATTTAGCACTTTTACAATAAATACAAGTTTATTTCAATAACTTAGCTCAGGAATCTGGTCAGACTTGTAGTGGACGTTTTGGAGTTTCAGGGTACAATGCATCGTGACGGGTTGGTTCTATAGCAGAACTTAATAATGTTATAATACCGCACTTTGATAAATACCCGTTGATAACTCAAAACTAGCAGACTACCTTCTATTTAGGGATGCGGTTAAATTAATGAGTACTAAGCAACATTTAGGCCCTGGTGGGTTAGATCAAATTGTTAACCTAAAAGCATCCCTTAATTTAGGTTTATCAGAGGAGTTACAGGCAGTTTTTCCTAATAGTATTAGAGTAAACCGCCCTGTAGTGGACAATAAATCAATTCCTCATGGTATGTGGATGGCCGGCTTTACTTCTGGGGAGGGTTGTTTCTTAGTTAGTATATTCAAAAGTACTACAACTAAGTTAGGTTATACTCCTAGATTAAGGTTCAGTATAACTCAACACTCACCTTCGGAGAGATGAACTACTTTTACGTAAATTTGTAACTTATTTTGCATGTGGTCGGTTTTCTTCTCGAACTTCAGGCGCGGCTGGGGATTTCTTATGTACTAAATTTTCGGATATCGTTGAGCAAATAATTCCTTTTTTTTGATGAATATCCGATAATTGGTTCTAAGCGTCAAGACTTCGAGGTTTGAAAGAAGGTAGCGGCTTTAATGGCTTCTAAGGCTCATCTTCAAGCAGAGGGTTTAGATAACATCCGCCAAACAAGTGCTGGGATGAACACAGGTAGATCACAAGATTAGTCTCCTTACACAATTTAAGCTTTTAAATTGTTTTATGACGACAGGTGTTCAACTTGCGGCGGTCAAGCTAAAGCTTTAGCAGCTGCTGTGCAATATAGAGATAAAATTCTTTCAGATTGAATTAACCAAAAATTTTAGGTTAACTTTAAGAATCTGTTTTCACCCTCGTAGTTTTGCTAAGCTAGCGGACTAGGGTGCTAGAGGAAATAACATTGTCAGACTAACTAGATCTGGGCTAATCCAATGCAAACACCACCAGCGATAGTTCCGGAATGATACCTACTTCCTTTTTATGCTATTTTAAGATCTATACCTAATAAATTATTAGGTGTTATTGCTATGCTTAGCGCTATTTTAATACTATTAGCTATGCCATTTACTGATTTAAGTAGAAGTAGAGGTATACAATTTAGACCTTTAAGTAAAATAGCTTTCTATATCTTTATTGCTAACTTCTTAATATTAATGGTATTAGGAGCTAAACACGTTGAGTCTCCATATATAGAATTTGGACAAATAAGTACAGTTATTTATTTTGCCCATTTCTTAATTATAGTGCCTTTCATTAGTTTACTAGAAAATAGTTTAGTAGAGTTAGGTGTATCAATAAATCCTAATAGTAGTAGTTTAAATATTAGAAAATTTAATCACACAACTTCTTTATCCAGTATTGGTGGTTTAAAATCTAGCATTGTTTTACAATCTAATATTAATAAGAGAGGTTTTCATACTTCTTCAGTTTTATTTAAAACAAGAGAGGAGTTAGTGCTTGAATTACATCGTCTTGAAGGGGAGTTAAGACGGGCGGATGAAGACTCCCAACCACTATTTGACCGTATAGGTCGGCCAGATTGTGGTCCTAGAGAAGCGGCTGAATTAGATGATTTAATTGAAGAAGCCGCGTACAAACGCCATGCTATAGAGGATAAAATAGAGGATGTTAGGGATAGAGTTTCAACTCTAGATAGTGCTAACGTAGATTCAGAAGAAAACTTAGATAATAACCCTGAAAATTAAAAGTCTTGGTTTTTTTATTAAATCTATCGTTATTCTTTCCGTGGCAGGCTTTTTTTTAGGTAGTTTTATTTATCCCTATTTAAATAATTATATCGATTGCATAACTAACTTTACAGCTGAATTATTAGTATATCTTATTAATCATATAGATAGTCTAGAAAATGTAGATTCTACGAAAGATATTTTAAAACATTATGTAGATTACATTATAAAATTATCTATATCTTTGTACTATATTAGAAATATATTTAAACTAGTTCAAATTATTGAAAAAAAGCTTAAAGGGAAATCCAAAAATAGTCAAAATTCATATTTATATATAATATCTTTAAAAAAGCCACCATTTAAAACTAAAGATAACAAATCTGAACATAGTTTTATTGATAAATGGTCTAATAAAGATAAAGAAATAAAGTCTTTAGAGACTAAGATAACGGAAGAAAAGGATGAGTCAAAGATCTTGGACTTAAATAACCAGTATCTAGTTGCTTTAAAAGAATTAAATGAATTTGCAAAAAAATATAATGAAGCTAAAAAAAATAATGCTTTTTAGCTATATTAGTTTTATTTGGCTAGCGAAGCTCAAGGTGCTTTTTGCAAAGTAACAAATATAATTATATCTAACTAGCTTTTTTTTTCGGCTGCGCCGGCATAAATTCTTTTTCGGTCTAGCCTACTTTTTATATCGAAGTAAAAAGGCCAAAAAGACTACTACTTAAGTGTTTAAACACCAGGAGTTATATTGTAAAGATAGATAATTATCTGTTTTGAAGGAAGATAGCTATGATAAGGGGCGGAGGCTTAATTGTAACCAAAGGAGCCCTTAAATTATTTAAGTAGTGTTTAAATAGAAGAATTGTATTTTGTTCTATGCTATTTTAAGATCTATACCTAATAAATTATTAGGTGTTATTGCTATGCTTAGCGCTATTTTAATACTATTAGCTATGCCATTTACTGATTTAAGTAGAAGTAGAGGTATACAATTTAGACCTTTAAGTAAAATAGCTTTCTATATCTTTATTGCTAACTTCTTAATATTAATGGTATTAGGAGCTAAACACGTTGAGTCTCCATATATAGAATTTGGACAAATAAGTACAGTTATTTATTTTGCCCATTTCTTAATTATAGTACCTTTCATTAGTTTACTAGAAAATAGTTTAGTAGAGTTAGCATTAGTAGGATCTAACCCTCTGCGAAGCGGGGGTATATCTCACGCATTCGGCAGTTTACGGTTAAAGAGTGCTTGTATTCATAATGTTGTAGGTTATTGCACACTGTGTGCTAGCATTGCTAAACAAAATACAATGCTTTTTTGCCAACATAACTGAGCAGCAGTTACAGATTCTAGTATCGCAGGGGTAAAGTGTGACATCTGCACTCATGCTATAACAAGCAGTATGGCAAGTTATTGCCAAGTTTGTTATGCTGTTTCTTTTTTATTCTGTAGTTAAGTGCAGGATACTTATGAATACCTAAAATATTAGGTGGTATTATTGTTATAGTTTTTATTAGTAGCAGTAGTAGCGTGTATTACGGAGCACATAAATTCTATCCTTACTAATATGATTAGCGTTTAATACTTTACATGATCTTTGAATGCATGTCTGTGTAACAAGCCAGCCAGGAAATATCGTCACCTAAGTTGTTTGATCTATTAAGTAGATTTTGTTGAATTGTTGTATTAGTGCGTGTATTACGGATAAGGTATAATAGTTTAAATTATTCATTGTGTCTATATATTTTAGGGGCTTATTCTAAATAATTTTCCCTTTCCCCCTAGCTAGCTTCGCAGCAGCAGGGGGACAGAAGCAGCCTTTTTTTTTTTATCCTAATATATTTAATGTTATCCGTTAGACCTTGCGTCTAATTCGGTACAAGTAGTATGGTTGTCAATCATGCACTACAAGATTAACAAAGTTCTAGTTATATGTGTATTGTGCTGTTTGAAATAGTCAACACACTACGTCAATATCTAGTGTTGCCGATTTATAATATTTGTTATAAGATACTTATAATAGTTCTATTGTTAGCTTTTTCTACTTGTTATATATTTATTATATATAAAGAGATCTTTCCCTGCCTTTTTGCCTTTTTTTATATTTATAATCTGATTATCTGCTCCTTTTGCAAAAGGTGATAAATAATTATTTATAATAAAAAAGGCAAAAAAAAGCTGGAAGGTGGCATAACCAGTATGGCAAAAATATGGGCTTTATTTTTTTTAGCGCTAAAAAAAATAAAGCCCATATTAAGGGATATGCTGTAGATGGTTCTATGTTTTGATTGCAGATCTTAAATTAGGGGGGGTTCAATTCCTCCATATCTCTGTATATATGCTATATCTATTATATATAGTATATAAACTATAAATAATATTGAATAAGTAGAATAGTTCCTTATATTTTAACAATTATAAGTATATAGATGAACTAACCACTAAAACAAAGGCTAAATATAATTTAGCCGATTAATAAGCCATAAGAATTTTTCTTAAGTTATATATTCTTACAGATTAGATGGTACAAGCCGCTAAAATCATAGGGACAGGTTTGGCTACTACCGGTTTAATCGGTGCAGGGGTAGGTATTGGGGTTGTTTTTGCGGCATTAATCTTGGGAGTAGCTAGAAATCCCTCGTTAAGAGCACAACTTTTCTCTTACGCTATATTAGGGTTCGCATTCGCAGAGGCGACGGGTTTATTTGCATTAATGATGGCTTTTTTATTGTTATATGTTGCTTAATTTTTTCTATTTGTTGGATTACGTCTGAGATTTTTTTTTGTTTAGCGGGTTATATAAATTTAGACTATTTTTTTTCAGTTGCTTTCATGAGTTGAAAAATTTACTATATAGCTGTTATTTGACTTTAAGTCTATCTTCAATGTCAGAACATGATGTCCTTTTATCTTCTTTGGTAAACATAAAAACCCTCCGTAAAAGAGATTAAAGTTTTGGATGTCCAGACTAATGTAACAACTAACTATTCGTCTATACGTAAAGCTGCATTAGCCCTATAGATCGATACTTGGTAAGTGTTGTATTATCTAAGCCAGAAATCTTGTCTAGCTCTTTCGTGTCTTGTGTTATAGGTGTAAATATACACACCTTGGAATTAAATAAATTGTTTGTTTATTATGTAGACAAACAGACATTAGCTTATGTTTTTGATAGTGCGGGGAAGGCTTGCCGTATGTTAACACCCGCTTCGCAGAGATGTAAACATTTATCTGATTCAGATTTAGAGAAGAAAAAAAAATATACAACATCTTCTTCGTGTTATAAACAAGGGATATTAAGTAAAACAGAGTTAGGGTCGTTTTATTTATTTAAAAACCCTGGCTATTCTACTTGTTTAGCTTTAGTCATTTGAGGCTCTAATTTAGGTAGCACTTGAGGTAGTGTATTTACAAAACAAGAGAGACATAAGGTAAAATTGCCTAATTTTCATTTTGATGTTGTTATAGGTCTTCTTTTATCAGATGGGTCATTTGCAACTACGAACCGTAGTATTAATAAAAGTTTACGTTATAAACAGTCTTTAGAAAAAAAGGGTTATGTATGGTTTGTATTTTCCATTTTAGCTCACTATTGCCCTAATTTACCTTACCTAGTGCCAGGAGAAAGAGCAGGTGTACGAACTACTGGTTTAGAGTTTTATACAAGAGCCTTGCCTTGTATCAGTGAACTTCATTCTATGTTCTATTTTAACAATGTGAAAAGAATTCCATTAAATATATACGAAATATTAACTCCTGTAGCTTTAGCACATTTAATAATGGGAGACGGTTCTGCTAGAGATTACGGTTTAAATATTTGTACTGATTGTTTTACTATATCTGATGTGGTAAGGTTAAGGAATGTTTTAATTATACGTTATGGTTTAAACTGTACTTTGCAAAGAAAAATAGATAATCAGTACCGAATATACATTACGTCCGGTTCTATGCCTTTACTTAGATCTATTGTTAGTCCGTACATGCATTCTTCTATGATGTATAAATTAAATAAATCTAAGATTTAGTTTTTTATTGCCTATATACGGGGTAATAATTTAAGAAGCAACTGGTTTATTCGCTTTGATCTCGGATGGTTTTTTTTTATTACTATACTAAGCTTAATGGGCCAGAATTTTGGTTTTCTTACCTTGAATGTAGCAAAGCTAGCGCCTCATTCATCATATGTACAGAATTTTCCCAGCGAAGCAGCCCAGGGGAGGACAAGTATTTTTTTTCTTGCCTACAATACAGATGGCTTCGCTAGAAAAAAGAATGCCACCGTTGCGCAGCCGCCACGAAAGGGAGCTTTTATTTGGGTTAGCTTTAGGTTTATGTAAAAAAAGATCGTTCAGTTCGACTATAATAAGTAATTCTGATAAGAGTCTTAATAATATTGTTTCAGGCAAATCTGAGTCAGATGGTGCTGAGGTCTCTTTTACATCTATTAGTAAATTAGGCACTAAAGTTTCTGTAAATCCTATATAATCTGGTGAACTAATTCGTAAAGATAATAATGGGAAAGTAGGAGTCTATTGTTGGTTTAATAATGTAAACGGGAAATTTTATGTAGGTAGTGGGGACCCTTTATATATGAGATTAGGTGATTACTACCAAGACTGATACTATGTTGCTCGTGCTAGTACATATATCGTTAGAGCTCTTACTAAACATGGGATGGTTAATTTCTCTTTGGTTATACTTGAATACACTACTTCTGATAGTCTTATTAAATGTGAACAAAAGTGGATGGAGCCGTTTACTAAAACCTGAATATAACCTTAGTCCTAAAGCTGGAAACTCTAAGGGTTATATACATAGACCTGAAAGTATAGAAATAATGCGCAGTCTTGCATTAGGTAGAAAACACAGCGAACAAGTTAAAAAACTTCTGAGTGAATCTCGTAAGGGAATTAATAACAGTTTTACGGTAAAAAACACACTACTGAAGCTTTAAATCTTATTAGAAATACTGCGTTAAATAGAACTAAACTTTCAAAGCCCGGTGTTGAAGTAGTAGTCACAGATCTTGAAACTAAACTTACTAGTACCTATGAGTCTATTCGTAAGGCAGCTAATGCAATTAATTCCGACATAAATTCTTTATCTCGTCGGGAAAAGTCCCAACTAGAGAAAGGTATTAACACACCTTATAGAGGCAGATATATTATAGTATTTAATAGACCTTAGTATTTGCGCTTATGATGGCTTTTTTATTATTATACGTTGCTTAGTTACTAACGAAAGTCTTTTTAAGTGCTACAGGTCCCTCTTTAATGGCTTGATTTCATACCACAGATTAACGTTAATAGGCGTTTCTTTAGATACGTGCTATATGCATGGTTCAAGTTATTCGATATCAATTGAAAAAGGGGGTTCTTATTTAATGTGTAAAGTAAATGAGCCCTCTTTAGAGGCTGCATCATACACTCCACACATATGTAAGTATGGTATTAAAACTTGTGATGATCCATTTAACACACGAGCCTTGATACGTGAGGACAATAAGGGTAAAGTTGGTATTTATTGTTGATTTAACAAAGTTAACGGTAAATTCTATATAGGTAGCGGTGATTCTTTATACGCAAGATTAAGGGGTTATTACCTAGATTGGTATTATTCTACTCGCGCTAATTTATACATAGTTAGAGCTTTAAGTAAATAGAGTAGGTTTAATTTTTCTCTGGTTATTTTAGAGTACACCACAAGCGATCCGCGGATCGCTTGTGAACAAAAATGAATTGATTTACTAAAACCTGAGTATAATCTTTGTCCTGTGGCTGGTAGCTCTAAAGGTTATACACATACAGACGAATCTTTAGAAAAAATGCGTAAAGCAACCTTAGGTAGAACTCATACTAGTGAGGTAAGACAACTTATGAGAGAGTCTCGTATAGGTGTTAATAATTCTTTTTATGGTAAAAAGCACTCTGAAGAAGCTATAGCTTCTTTTAGGCTTGCTGCTACGAATAGTACCAAACCGGCTGTTCCTGGTATCGAAGTAGAGATTACAGATATTGAAACTAATATTACTACGACGTATGCATCTATAAGAAAAGCAGCAGATGCCATTAACTCGGATATAAAATCTTTAAGTCGTCGAGAGAAATTGCAAATAAAAAAAGGTATTAACACAGCTTATAGAAATAAATACACGATAGTGTTTAAAAGACCTTAATATTCGCATTGATGATGGCATTTTTATTATTATACGTAGCATAATTGACTCTTTATTTTTAGAAGATTTGTTTTTACAAGCTTCATTTTTCAACTTTGCTTTACAAAAAAAAAGGGGTTAAATATTAGTAAACCTTCTTTAAACTCTTCTATATTCAGTAAACGTTCTCTTTCTTTAGGTGGAGCGGATAAGAAAGTTAAAAATCCTTGCAAAGCAGGGATTACCGTTACAGATCTATAAACAAATATAACTTTTGCTTATGATTCTCTATCATAAGCAGCAGAAGGAATTGGTACATCTATAAAATCCCTTACTCAATACATATATAGATCAGACCCTGAAAAATTCCCGTACTTAGATAGGTATTTTTTGATTAGCGATGAAGCTATTACGACTGTTAGACTTATTCCTGATGGAATTTAGATTTCTAACAGATTAAAAATCCCTAAAGCTTATTGAAAAAAGGAGTTAGGTGATCAATATAGAAAACATAACTTAATTGTTAAATTTCTAAAAGAGGGTAAAGAACCTAACCAAGAATTTTTAAATGAACTCCTTTCATTTAAACCACATTTAATTACAGATACTCATTTAAAATTATGTTAGATGATTTCTAGTTACAGGCTTGCAAGCCTATACCTTTCCCTAATACAGAGCATGTTTTAACATTGCAAGCAAGCTTCTAAATTTTCCCCTTTTTTATTATTATATAATACTATTTACATAAATAGCAATTATTTATTATAAAAAAAAAGGCTGGCGTGCCTCAAAAAAAATTAAGCCAGCAGAAAATTAGTAGGGTGAAAGTTATGAATCAAAGGTTAAAACTGCCGGTTGTTATATTTTTCTGGTGCTAATAAAGTTGTTTCTATTATTACAAATTTAGAGAGTCTGGAATGTTATTTAGGTCAAAGTTTGCATATAGGTAATAGAGTTAAATCTCATACTAAGGGTGCTAAGAGTCATTCTACTTGAGAATTTATCAACTATATACGAGCTAAAGGTAAATTAGAACTATGTATTGTCCCAGACGATTTAATTCCTAATGATTTAACTAAACCCCTATTTAGAACTTTACTAGAACAGTATTTTATTCTAATGTTAAAACCCACTGTTAATAGGAAACTATTAGCTAAACCAGGGATAGTTTTAACACCTGAGGAAATTAAAAAGCACAGATATAAGTTATGTACTACTGTTTATGCTTATATAAGAGAGAACGATGACATGATACTTTTACATGTATTTCCAACTACAAGATCTGTTGGTTTACCATCCCTCCCTTTAGGTAAAGGAAAGTATTTCTTTTCTAACTTAGTTACCAGAACAGATGGGCGATACATGGATTTATTTTTCACTAATGGTGAACTAGAAGATGCAGAAAAGAGAATAATGTCTATTCAATATTTTACCAAAGTTGTAGAGAAAGATTCGGCTGAAAGAACAGGATTTGGTATACGTGTGACATCTGTAATCACTGGGGAAATTGCTGAATATTCTTCTATGAAAGCTGTAAGCCGTGCATTAGGATTTTACAATAAAGGTATAAAAACCAAAGTAGGGAGTTTAAAGTTATATAAAAATAGATTTAAGTTTGAATTAGTTTAAAGTTAAGTATCTTTTAGTATAGCTTTATATTAAAAAAATTGTATTATTTAAAACAAAAGAGCGATGGGGCTGGCTAATATCCAAATTAAGTTCAGGTTCACTATATTTATATAAAGTCTAAAGATATTTATACGGCGATAGAGTAAAAATCCACAAATATGTTTAATAAAAGGCACCACAAGAAGTTATATCGTTATTCTCGCACTAATCCTTCGTTTTTTTTTATGCCTCTAAGTCTATATCCCTTCTCGCTAGTATTGTAGCACGTTAGCTTCGCCAGCAGAATTATATAAGTTTCAGTCTCTAATAGGCTTAAGGTTAATCCTTTATCTAGTTCTTCATCTAGTTCTTCATCTAATTCTTCATCTAATTCTTCATCTAGTGAGGAAGCAAGTGCAGACGAAAATGAGGAAGCAAGTGCAGACGAAAATGAGGAAGCAAGTGCAGACGAAAATGAGGAAGCAAGTGCTTTAGAGAGTGGGTATAGTACAGATGCAAATCGTTCTGCAGTTTCGGAAGGTCGGGATGATACGGCTATTAGTCATATGCCTGTAAGTGAAGTTCCGGAAGATGTACTTCCTAGATTTGTCCGTGAAACCCAAAATATTTCTGATCAAGCAATGAACGATAGTGAGGATTATTTTGGTTCATTTTTAGTTTCACGTCATCAAGAACTAAAGGATGAATTAAAGTCCCACCAAGAGGCAGGTATTATGCCTAGAAGTTCAGTACCAATTGGTAGTTCAAGAGATGATGGTCCAGAGACTTCTTCTGGTGGTAGTGCCGATAATGAAGGAGGTACTGGGACTTCTTCTGGTGGAGGTACTAATAATGTAGGCACTTCCTCTCTTTCTTCCTTTTTTTTTCAGGTAGTAAAAGGAAACATAACGAAGGAGAAGAAGAGTCTAATTCTCAATCTTCAAGACAATTCAAACAAGATTCTAGTTACATTGCTGGGGATATAGAACCATACGATTTCACAGGTGGGATGAGTAGTAAGAGCTTCGGTTTTATTTCGAAGTCATAATATCCTTTAAATTTTCAGCCTTTTTTTTTTTACTTATTATGTATTTATTATATATAAAGAGATCTTTTCCTGCCTTTTTGCCTTTTTATATATTTATAATCTGATTATCTGCTCCTTTTGCAAAAGGTGATAAATAATTATTTATAATAAAAAGGCAAAAAAAGCTGGAAGGTGGCATAGCCAATATGGGAAATACGGGCTTTATTTTTTTTTTTAGTGCTAAAGTAATAAAGCCCGTATTAAGCGATATGCTGTAGATGGTTCTATGTTTTGATCGCAGATCTTAAATTAGGGGGGGTTCAATTCCTCCATATCTCTGTATATATGCTATATCTATTATATATAGTATATATACTATAAAGAAATTTTAATAAGTTTAACTGTGTTTTTCTTCGAAAACAGAAGCAACTGGTTTATTTCCCCATGAAGCAGGCATTTTATTATATATTGCAAATATATAAGATATTTAATAATAAAATTTTTTTATTACTTAATACCAATTTTTTTTTATTGCTTATAATCTGATTAAGTATTTAATACTGTATTAATAAACACTGCTCAGCTAAAGGGCAATGTTTATTAACTCTTATTAGCTCAATGGTAGAGCAGGATATTTCTAATATCTAGATCTAAGTTCGAGTCTTGGATAAGAATAATATATCCATAGCAATATGGGTATATTTTTTCAGGCTTGACAAGCTTTGTGTATATAAATACTCTTAAATAATAGGTAGCTTTTAGATAGTGTTATTTAGATATCTTTAGTTTAAATCTAATGTATTTAAATATATTCTCACTTAAGCTATTTTAATAAATATTCTTAAAAATAAAAATTATATTATAAGAATAATATTTTATTTTTAATAAATTTACATGTTATATAAATAAATGTTGTATTTACCTACTTTAATTTCAGTAATTGAAGTCCTGTTAGTCACTGTACCTGTTTTATTAACTGTAGCTTATGTTACAGTAGCCGAAAGGAAAACCATGGCTAGTATGCAAAGAAGATTAGGTCCTAATGCTGTAGGGTACTTGGGCCTTCTTCAAGCATTCGCGGATGCCTTAAAACTTCTTTTAAAAGAATATGTTTCACCTACACAAGCTAATTTGGCTTTATTTTTTCTTGGTCCTATAATAACTCTTATATTTTCATTACTAGGTTATCTAATTGTACCTTAGGATTATAGGGTAATATAGTCAAACTCCGGGGAGGTCCTAAAGCTTATTTTACCAAGCTTTAACCGAAAAGTTAAAAGTGGATGAATTAATTACTCATGTATGGTAACAAGAAATAAGATACTTTCATTTTTTCTTCTTTTTTTTTTATTATTTTTATTTATATATTATTTTTTGAAAAAAAAAGAAAAAAAAATGAGTAATGGATGATCGCGGATCTAAACTAGTTGTTAGATCTTACCCCTGCAACTGTAAAAGAGCAACGAGTAAATGGCTATAGATATATACATAACTTTTGTAATATATTTAAGATGTATTCTAATGAGCTTAGAAATAAGCTAAGGTAAAAAAAAATTTGTATAAAAATTTCTACGATTCACCGTTAAATGGTTCTAATTCTTTAAATGTTAATACTCGTCGTTATTATGTTACATTATGCGATAATAAACATAAAATTGACGATTTACATCTTGGTCCTTGATTTATCACAGGGTTTAGCGATGCCGAAGGTTGTTTTTCTTGTAGTGTTATAAAAAGTTCCTCATACAAATTAGGTTGAGAAGTTCAACTAAATTTTCAAATCAAACTACATGTTAAAGATTTTGCACTTTTATTAGCAATTCAACGTAGTTTAGGTGGAATAGGAACTATAAATAGCAATCAATCTTCTTGTGCCTTTAGAGTAAGAAAACTTAAGGAGCTAATAGAATTAGTTAAATTTTTTGATAAATATCCTTTAATTTCTCTAAAAAGAGGTGATTATTTATTATTTAAGCAAATTGTATCTATTATGCAATTGAAAGAACACAACACTTTAGAAGGTTTACAAAAGATTATAAACATAAGAGCAACCTTAAATTTTGGTTTATCCAAAGAATTACAGTTAATGTTCCCTGAAACTGTTCCAGTTCCCCGTCCTTTAAGAGAAACCTGTGTAATCCCTCATTCAGATTGAATAGCAGGATTTACAAGTGGTGAAGGTAATTTCTCAGTTTCCTTAGACAAAGGTATCTTTAAATCTCTATTGTTTAAAATAACTCAGCATGAAAGAGATGAAGTGTTATTAACTGCAATTAAAGAATATTTTAATTGTGGATATTGTTATTTAAGAAAACAAGAGAATACAATAGATTTTAAAGTTACAAAATTTTCTGATCTTAATAAAATAATTATACCTTTCTTTATTAATAGTCCTATATTAGGTGTTAAAGCTTTAGATTTCAAAGATTGATGTTTAGTTTCGGAAATGGTAAAGAAAGAAGAACATAAATTAGAAGAAGGTGCTATTAAAATAAGAGAGATTCAAAGGGGAATGAATAGGGGGAGAAGTTAGTAAATTTATATTATGAATAGTTTTTTTTGTATGGTCCAGGTTTAGCTTTAAGTGATATTAATCTGGGTATACTTTACATGTTAGCCGTTTCTTCTTTATCTACCTACGGAATACTATTAGCGGGGTTTTCAATTTTTTATTTTTCGGCCGGTTTACACACTAAAAATACTCAAATCTGCCATACCGAACGAAGTTTTTCTGCGCAAGCGACTCCTTTAGTGTTTAGGAGCTTGCATATAAAATACGAAGGTGAACGGCAGAGCCGGTATGTCTATAATGTATCCAAACCAATATTTATCGTAAGCAGAATACCGGTAAATTTCAAGCGATATCCAATACTATCTTTCTATTCATATAAATGTTTTATTCACACCTCTCAAGACAATATAAATAACAGTAATAAGAATAAGGAACAGTCTGTCCTGGATCTTTTTAAAGACAGAATTGCTCCTGTTATACCTTTCGAGCTAAATTTAATAAAAGGCTCTTGTTTAAATTACACTGATAAGATATCTAAAGCAAAGTTCCTTAAAGAATGAGGTTCAAAAGTTGGAATTTATCTTATAGAATACAAACACTACCCTAATATCTATTACATAGGGAGAACAAATTTATTTAAAAAAAGATTCTTTGAGCATTCCAAAGCTGAATCCCAGAGTAAATTCCACCTTTTCATGCGTTTGAATGGTATAGAGCATTTTAACATTCATATCCTAGAGGTCTGCGCTGAAACTAAATTAGGTGAAAGGGAAACATATTATTTACAAAAATATGTGCCTATACTTAATTCTGTTTTTTCTTCGTCAATAACTGAGGGTGTAATTAAACAAACCTTATTATTAAAACTTAATGATCTTAGAGCTACTAATAGGGGAAAAGACTCTAGATCTATACTTGTTTATGTTTATGAATGAACAGAGAAAGGTATAAATCACGAACCCACTATATATAATAGTAGTAATGAAGCAAGCCGATCTTTAGCCTACCCTATTTCAGGTATTCTGAGATATAAAAACACATCTATACCATATAGAGGTAAATTGTTCTTTAATTATCCTATTACTGATTTTAACCTTGTGTTCGAAGAATCCCAAAAACTTACACCTAAAGGTCTATTGAATCGAGTTATTAGTACTCAAGTTTGGGCGTACGATGCTACTAATTTAAACCTAATAAAAGGAAGCCCTTTTGCTTCCAAAAATAAAGCAGCTAAAATTTTAGGTATTCCTAGAGCAACTTTAGATTTAGTTTTAAATAAAGGTCGTACTGCAGGATCGAAGGCTATTTATGTCTATTCTAGAGCTCTAAATGTTAAAGAAATTAAATCTCTTATGGCTAAAGTTGAATTTATCCAACTAGGTCTCAAAGTACCAGTCTATGTTTATGATGCTAATACCCTAGAATTAGTAAACAATGGACCATTCGATTCCCTTTTAGACACTGCAAATTTTTATGGGGTAGACTATCGGACAATTGCTCGTCATCTAAACACTAATAAAGCTGTTATGCTACGCAGGGGTGATAGCTTAGTTTATTTCTTCAAGCAAAAGTTGGATACGCAGTTTAGCAAACAGTTATTCACTGCTGCAAGGATAATAGGAGATAGTCGTAATTATAATAGGAAAGTATGAGTTTATAAAGCAGATAGTCTAGAATTAATAAATAATCGCCCCTTTGACTCCATTTTTTCTGCAGTTAGCTATATTGGCATGGATAAATCAACTGTCTATCGAAATTTAGATACCTGTAAACCAGTAACCTTAAGAAAAGTTAAGCTCACTGTCTACTTTCTAACTAAAGAAATGAGCTCTGAGTTAAAAGAAAAATTGAATGAAGGGTAAAATTTGTAACTTGTATTTAAGGATGGTGGTTTTACTAATTCGGGGATTCTTATGAATAGATAGATAAGTAGATATATAGGAAGATAGATTAAAATAAATTAGTGTGTAATATTGGTATGTATGATTACACTTATCCCTAATCCACATCCTACGGATTAGGATTAGGATTAGGAATCGTGAGCAATTTAGTAGTCACGCATCCCTTATCCTCTGGATTAGTAACTTGAGCATGGATTATAAGCAGAAAATTAATAATTTTTCTCTGTTTAGTGTGTCATATTAAAGAAAAATTAAACAAGCCCATTAATTATGTTAGTAATTAATAAAAATCGAATTAATTTCAAGGATAACTTATATAAGTTAATTTGAAGCGAAGCCTAGTAATATAAATAAATAGGTACGTTCAACGACTAGCAGATATAAATTTGCTGCCATGAGAATTCGAGGTCTATATATAGATCATGACTTAGTCTGAACCATGTCGTGAGATGTGGAATTAATATTTAATTATATTAGATAACAAAATTGGAAGTGCTAATAGTAAATATGCTTTCCTGGGGTCACTTAGAAGTACAGCACAGTTAATAAGTTATGAATTAATTTTAAGTTCTGCTATATTACTTGTAATAATGTTAACAGGTAGTTTAAATCTTACGGTTAATATAGAAGCTCAAAGAGCTATATGATTCGTAGTACCCTTATTACCTATATTTATCATATTCTTTATTGGATCTATAGCAGAAACTAACAGACCTCCCTTCGATCTGGCAGAAGCAGAGTCGGAGTTAGTTAGTGGGTTTATGACAGAACATGCTGCAGTTATCTTCGTATTTTTTTTCTTAGCTGAGTACGCATCTATAGTACTTATTTGTCAAGTTGCAAGTATGTTATTTTTAGGTGGTTACTTATTCAACATTTCGCCTCTAGTTTATATAATACAATTTTTTGATTTTGACTTTTGACTATCTTTAACGAATAATGGTGAGGATACTTATGTAATACTTGATTCTGTAGTTGAAGGACTTCTTTATGGTCTTTCTTTAGGATTTAAATCTTGTGCTCTTATATTTACTTTTATCTGAGTGAGGGCGTCTTTCCCTAGAATACGATTTGACCAGTTAATGTCTTTCTGTTGAACTGTCTTGTTACCAATTGTTATTGCATTCGTTATATTAGTTCCTTGTATTCTGTATAGTTTTGAAATTATTCCTAGTAATATTTCTTTATTTGCAATACCTCTAGTAACACTAAGAGAACTTCCAGAGTTACAAACTAAAGCTACGGAAGCCTCTAAGGTACAGAGGTACATCTCTTAATCCTCATTGAGTTACCGGTTTTACTGATGTTGAAGGATGCTTTATGATTAAAGTTAGTATATCCAGTGTAAATAAATGAGGTTGGAAAGTTCAAGCCAGGTTTCAAGTAAAATTGAATAGTAGAGACATAGGTATTTTAAAGCGTATACATGAATTTTTCGGAGTCGGGACTCTAGTTGTATACAAAAATGACGCTGTTTTTTACGGTTGCATCCGTTAAAGATTTAATTAATGTAGTACTACCACATTTTTAGTCTTAACCCTTATTAACTAAAAAGTTTGCAGATTATTTATTATTTAAACAAGTTGTTTTAATGTTGGAAGCTAAAGAACACTCTAGTTTAGATGGTATATTTAAAATTATAGGTATAAAATCTGCCATAAACTTAGGGCTTTACGAGTCCTTGCTTAATTCTTTCCCAGGTGCTGTACAAGTGGCCCTAGAAGACCCCAGGCTATCTTAGGGAGAAGTTGTAGAGCCTAATTGATTAGTTGGTTTCCTAGACGGTGATGGTTGTTTCCATATAGTTACTCAGAAAACAGAGTCTAGCTCTAAAGTTTGACTAGCTTTTCAAATAACTCAGCATTCTCGAGATACTTTACTAATGGAAAGCCTAGTAAAGTACTTATATTGTGGTAGGTTTACCACAGAAATTCTACACCTGCTGTCGATTTTAGGGTTTATAGTTTGGATATAATTTCTTCTAAGATTATACCTTTTTTTTATAACATAATCTACAAAGTGTTAAATCTCTATACTTTAACCTTTTCCAGGTAGCCTGTGTTTTACTTCTTAACGGTGAGCATCGTACACCGTCAGGGTTAGAAAAGGTAATTAACCTTAAAAGTCAAATGAATAAGAGTTATAGTAGTGACAATATACAAGAGATGGAGCCGTTTACAACACTAACGTACATTCCTTTTTATTTAGCTGCGGCTGAATAGGAAATTTAATTATTAGTGGTTTATGACAGAATAGGCTATCCCTACCGGTTGGCTTGGGAAAAAATAAACTAATTAGCTAGTTATATTTATAATTAGGCTTATCCCTTACATTGTTTTTGTATAAGAAATAAACGTAAGGAAATATAGGGAGAAAGCATAAATAGAGTCGGTCGTACTTATTTATTATAAAGCCTTTTATATATCTTTTTCACATTTTACAATCTTTGTATTAATACTCTTAAATAATAGGTAGTTTTTAGATAGTGTTATTTAGATATCTTTAGTTTAAATCTAATGTATTTAAATATATTCTCACCTAAGCTATTTTAATAAATATCATTAAAAATAAAAATTATACTATAAAAATAATATTTTATTTTTAATAAATTTACATAATATATAAATAAAATGTTTTCTTTTTTAATTTGCATAAAATTTGTTGTTCTAGTAAGTAGTCTAGGTGTAGGAGTAAGTGCATTTGCACGTTTAATCGAATCCGGGTCAAGTATACTAGTATATAAACTGGCAGAACGATCCGAGTATATGGCTAACGTAGTTAGCGAGAATCAATTTATGTTTAATTGAATACATATAGTGTTCATATTATCATTAGTCGGATATTTTTCTATTGTATTTATAATCTTGGGAGTTAAAGGTATAGCCAACAAGGTTCTTACACTTTTAGGTATAACAGGGGGAATTTTTATAGCATTATTTTCTAACAACTTTTGCTAAGTATTATGACCCATTTTAACTAATTTACGTACTGAATTATCTACAAATGGTAACTTAAGTATTAGTGCTTTACTTTCTCAAAATGCTGAGTCAGTAAACTTTATGAACGTAATGGGTGGTTGGGTTGGTATACTACTTTTTGTTCTTGGCTTAGGCTTTATTGCTAGTTCATATTGGTATTTTAATCGTGGTAAATATACTTTTTGAAAAGCAGTATTTGATTGTTTAACCTACAGTTTATTAATAATATTCCTTAACTTTTTTGTATACTTATTCACTCCTTTAATCTTTAATAGTACCCCTTTGTACAACATTGAAGTTAGTAGTACCCTAGATTTAAATACAAGGTCTTTAGGTAATATACCTTCACCTTCTACGAATATATCTGGTGCTTGAGTGTTTATTTGCGGTTGTGAGTTCTTTAATGGTTGCTGTGCTAGCTATAGGTAGTACTGTATTAATACCCAGTGGAGTAGTTTAAGCAACAAAACTCGATTTAGCCGAGGCTGGATCGTAATTTGTTAGTAGTAAGAGATGCAAATTTATAAGTATTACCACCAAAAGAAGTTACTCTACTTCGTCTAATTCATCTATGCCCACGGAGGTATGCAAGCCAATTATAGTATTTAATAGTTTAGACGACAACCTTGTAGTTTTATCTTATCGTGAAGTATTAAAAAATAAAGGTGGTGTTTATTGCTTTATAAATACAGTTAATGGTAAGCTATATATAGGTAGTGCTAAAGATTTATATCTAAGACTTAGCGAACATCTTTCTAATATAAAATCTAATGTGGCATTACAGAGTGCTATACTAAAATATGGTTTAGACAAATTTAACTTTGGTGTATTTAAGTATTTGACATATAACAGTAAAGAAGCTAGTCATAAAGCTTTGACTGACTTAGAGACAAGTTATATTGAAAAGTATTCTTTTGATCGTTTGTACAATTTTAAGCAAACAGCTATTAGTTCAACTGGGTATAAACATACAGACGAAGCCAAGTTAAATTTGTTAAGATGATATGAAAACAAGTCTAATCATCCTATGTTTGGTAAAACATATAGTGCCGAAGCACGTATGCTTATCAGTAAACCTGCAGAATTAAACGGCTCCTATGTTTGGTGAAGAATATAGTTCTTTAACTAGACAAAGAATTAGCGATAAGATGAGTAAACACCCTGCAAAGCAGGGGTAGGTATTTATGATTTATATAACAATCTGATAGCTAAGTTTAAGAATAACATAGAACTAGCTAAACATTTAAATATATCCAGAGTAACGGTAGGTAAGTCTTTAAATTCAGGCCTTATTTATAACAAAACATATCGGTTTAAAGTAAATAATAAATAGTATATAAGTCAGTTAATGAGCTTAAACACACGCACTACATACTTGGAATCGGAACTTGTTAGTGGTTTTATGGCAGAAGACGTTATCCCCTGCGTAGCTGGGGGAAAGGTTATTTTCGTCTTTTTCTTTTTGGCTGAATATGCTTCGATCGTACTTATTTGTCAAGTTGCAAGTATGTTATTTTTAGGTGGTTACTTATTCAACATTTCGCCTCTAGTTTATATAATACAATTTTTTGATTTTGACTTTTGACTATCTTTAACGAATAATGGTGAGGATACTTATGTAATACTTGATTCTGTAGTTGAAGGACTTCTTTATGGTCTTTCTTTAGGGTTTAAATCTTGTGCTCTTATATTTACTTTTATTTGAGTGAGGGCATCTTTTCCACGTATTCGTTTTTATCAACTTATGTCTTTCTGTTGAACTGTTCTATTATCAATTGTTATTGCTAAAGTTATATTAGTTCCTTGTATATTATATAGTTTTGAAATCATTCCTAGTAATATCTCATTATTCTAGCTCATTAATTTAAGTAATAGCTACAAAAAGTGTTTTATATTGAAAGTTGTGTTAGAAAGATTCTTAAGAATGTCTAGTTAATCTAATCCGAAATGTAAATACCCGTGTGGTATTTTCTAATCATACTTGTTTTGTAATGCTTTCGTTTAATTATATTTTATATAGGCCCACCTAAATTTCAAGGGTTTTTAACTCTACTTTTATAAGCTTCACTACTACAATTGTTCCTTTTTTTATGTCTTCGTTTAAATAATAATCCATAAAGTAAAAAAAAATTAAATGCCACAACTAGTACCCTTTTATTTTATAAATCAAGTAACATTTGCCTTTATCTTATTAATAGTTATGATATACGTCTTTTCAAAATATATTTTACCTAGATTTGTGAGATTATTTATTTCTCGTGTTTTTATAAGCAAATTATAAATTAATTTTTGCTTGTAGCATTACTCCTTGAGGATGCTATTATCCCTTTTTCTTAATATAAGCTTTATTTTTCTTTTTTTTTTTCATTAGGTAGATTAGGTTAGCTATCTTATACCGAATAAAAAAAATATATCTAATAAACTATCATAATATTATTAGATAAAACAATATATTTAATCCTCCCCATTTTGGCCGTATTCTGCTCTTGTTTGTTCGAATATTAATAAAAAAAAAAAAAAATGTTTAATTTAAATTATACTCATATACCTAGTCCTTTAGATCAGTTTGAAATAAGAAATCTATTAAGTTTAGATGCACCTGCCACCCTGTCTGGGAAACAGATAATGTGGGTCAAACTATCAAACTCCGGGAACCTCCTAAAGCTTATGGTACCAAGCTATAGCTGAAAAGTTATATGTGGACGGATTAATTACCCGTGTATGGTAATAAGTCATAAGATTTGTGAAAACAATATGGATTATCGCGGATCTAAGTCAGTAATATCCGGCGGCTCCGCCGCCGGTATTGCTGTAAAAGAGCAACGAGTAGACGGTAGTTGACGTATTCCTTTACGTTTAAAATATACTCTAATGGGTTTCGCGAGAAATTATCAAGTAAAAATCCCTTCTAATCATTTGTTTACAACCAGACGACAATATTCAACGAAAAAAAATAACCCATTTATCTGCAATGAACAATTATGCTAACTGCAGCAAATTAAACTTTATAAATCCTTTCTTTATTACTGGATTCACCGATGGTGAAGGATCTTTCATGATTTCAACTGTAAAGTCTTCTGCTTATCGTTTGGGTTGAAAAGTCCAAGCTCTAAATGTTATAACTCTGCATAAGAAAGATTTAGAGTTAGTTCAAAATATTCAATCTTTTTTAGGGGGAATAGGAAGTATTGACCCTAAGGGTGAGGATTTAATTCAATTACGTGTTACATCTATAGAACAAATAACTAATGTAATTATTCCTCATTTTGATAAGTACCCACTTTTAACTCAAAAGAGAGCTGATTTTTATTTATTTAAAATGGCAGTTAATATTATGAATGCAAAGGAACATCTTACAAGAGAGGGGCTACAAAAAGTAGTTAATATAAAAGCATCTATGAATAAAGGTTTATCTAAAGAATTAGCTGAATCATTTCCTAATACTGTAGGTTTATCCAGACCTTTGGTAGAAGGACAAAAAATTCAAGATCCATATTGACTTGCTGGATTTACCTCTGCTGAAGGTTGTTTCTATGTTAAACTGCGTGAAACTTCCTATAAATCTCTGCCAGCAAATTGGGAGAAGGCGCAAGCTCTAGCTACGCCCAAAATGAGGGAGAGTAGAAAGATAGTTGAGTTAGTATTTATAATAACTCAACATTCTAGGGATAAGTTACTTATGGAAAGTTTCGTGGACTATTTAGGGTGTGGAAGATTATCCACATCAAAAGATGCGGCTTATTATACTTGCTCTAAATTTTCAGATATCTCTGAAAAAATTCTCGCATTTTTTAGTAATTATAATATTTTGGGAGTGAAATCCGAGGATTTTAAAAATTTCTGTAAAGTTAGTGAAATTGTTAAATCCAAAAGTCATCTTACTAGTGAGGGGGAGCTTGCGCCACCATATTCGTATAATTAAAGCTAATATGAATGTAAGATCTGTAAGATAGGGCTCTATTTCGGTTGTATGAACAAGCCGTCAATATAATAAAACATTATGGAGCGGATATCTATGCTCGAGCTTTACTTCGTAGTAAGCCTGCAAGGAAGGAGAGCTTTATCCCGTACCTATGTTGAATAAATGATGGTCAGTTGGACAGGCTTGTTGTAAACTTTGTTAAGATAAATTTTATCGCCATGATATTAGGTAATTTACATATATCTTTAACAAATATAGGATTATATTTAACAATAGGTGGTTTATTAATATTAACTTTAAGTGTATTAACAACTAACTACAATAAAATAGTAAGTAATAACTGATCAATAAGCCAAGAATCTATATATGCTACTGTACATAGCATAGTAACAAATCAAATAAATCCTACAAAAGGACAAGTTTATTTCCCTTTTATTTACACTTTATTTATATTTATTTTAGTAAATAACTTAATTGGAATGGTTAACAGGAGCCTACGTATTATTATTAATAATTTTTTTTATCCTGAGTTTCTTTTTGCCTACAAAACTGGCGAAAATAACAACGTTAGAGTGTATTCTACGACTACACCTGTATTGCCTAGTTATAATCTAAAGGGTAATAATTCTTACTATCTTAATCCTTATTATATTACAGGGTTTGTAGATGCTTTGAGAGGGATGTTTTACTACTTCTATATTTAAAGATAGTAGAATGTCAACAAAATGGCAAGTTAAAGCTATCTTTAGTATTTCTTTGCATAATAAGGATATAAAAATACTAGAAGCAATACAAAGAACATGAGGTGTAGGTAAAATATACAAACACGGTAAAGATTCAGTCGTTTATCGGGTTAGTTCTTTAAAAAATTTAACAGTAATTCTAAATCATTTGGATAAATATCCTTTAATAACTCATAAATTAGCTGATTTCCTTTTATTTAAACAATCTATATCTTTAATCGAAAGAAAAGAACATTTAACTGAGGGGGGTTTACTTAAATTAGTTGGGATAAAAGATGTCTTAAATTGAGGTTTATCCTAAAAATCTCAAGAGTCATTTCCTAACATAATACCTGCAGTAAGACCTGAGATTAAACCAACTCAAATAAAAATTATTTGATGGCTAATAGGGTTTCAATTTTTTTTCTTTTTTTTTATTTTAAATTATTTTTATTTATATTTATATATTATTTGTTGAAAAAAAAAAGAAAAAAAAAATAGGAAGGTGAGGGATGCTTTATGGTTATTGTCCAAGAATCCAAAAACAAAACAACACATAATATAAGTTTAAGGTTTACAATAACTCAGCATGTTAGAGATTCAGTATTAATAGATAGTTTCTTAAATTATTTAGGTTGTGGTAGATGTTACTCAAGTCGTAATGAAGTAACATTTATTGTTTCAACTTTTTCGGATATAAATAATAAAATTATACCTTTATTTAAGAAATATCCTTTATTAGGTACTAAGCAAGAAGACTACTTGGATTTTTTTAAGGTAGCTTCCTTAATAGTATCTAAAGAACATTTAAGTAAGGAGGGTGTAGAAAAGATAAAAATTCTTCAAAGTAATATGAATAGTAAAAGAATACATTAAATTACTAAAGTACTATTTTCATAAGTAGGTTAAACCTTGGGTAATTTATATTATGTCTTAACCTAAATTATACTCGCCTGACTAGGTAATATAAATACAATAATAATACGTTAAATTTCACTATATGCTGGCACTTTCTAACGCTTTGGATACGATATTTAAATAAAACACGTAAAAATTCTAAAGATGATACAATGAATAATCAGCAGGAAACCAAAATAATCTTTTAGATTATAAGAGGGGTCCTCAGAGACTAGCTGTGAAATGCTGCTCATATCTTTAGATATAGCAGTAAAGATATAGTCCAACTTGTTAAGTCTATAACAAATAGTCCATATAAACCCCATCATAATAATATTTCTCCTAGCCCTAGTCTTTCTAATTGTTTACTTAGTGGACTAACTCGTAAAAATTTTTTTTCTACGAGGGGTCGGGTAGTTTACCCTACAGTACAGAACGTTCGCACCCTAAAATTGTCAAATCTTAGGTTCTATTCTACAAATTCACCTGTAAAGAGATCTCTATCAGCTACTATTATAGATCATATTGATCCAAATTTAGTACTTCTTCAGTTCCCGGATAAAGAATTGGTTTTATCTCGTAATTTCCTAGAGTGGTTTCGGGGATTCACAGACGCTGAAGGTAGCTTTATGATTACAAAAATAACTAATCGTAGTAATAGCTTCCAATTTAAATTCCAAATTGCCCTACATATGGACGACTTTAAAGTATTTGAATTCATTCAAAATACTTTAAACGTAGGTAAAATAAAATTTGATTCAAAAAATTCTTTTGCTACGCACAGCAGTTTTTTATGTTACAGCTAAAGAAGAAATTGAAGTCATAGTAGGGATCTTTGTTAATTTATCTTTGAATACAACAAAATACTTAGATTTTTTATCTTTTGCAGAAGCTTTCACACTTTATACAAAGGATAGTAGTCGTAAAGCTAGAGAAGAGGCTCAGCCTATTATTATTAAAATTACAGGGGGGGGGGGATGAACAAAAATCGCTCAAGCTTCAACATGAGTCTAGCTAATCATCAAATAAAGGTAACTTCTTATTGACTACTAGGATTTGTTGAAGGTGACGGTTCCTTCTATCTACACTCCCAAAGTAATAATTTATATTTTTCCATAAGACAAAAGGGGAATCAAGCTTTAATGAATGAAATTAAACACTTTATCTTGTCCATGTATGATATTTCACTTCATAAAAAGCATCCTATTTCCAGTCTTACAAGGGAGGATATAATAAAGGTTGATTTAGATGACTTGGGGGTTAGTGAATTGCGTATTTCTGACAACTATTTATTTGAGAATGTACTAATACCTTTTTTTGATTCTTTAACTTGACAAACGAAAAAGTCTTTAGACTACTGCGATTGAAAAGCCCTATTGGATATCATTAAGTTAGGCCATCACTATACTCCAGAAGGACTAGCTTTAATCGAATGTATCGTGAGTCAATTGAATAACAAAAGATTATCCACATCAAAAGCTCCAAAAGTAGACAGAGTTAAACTTTTGGAAGAAATTTCGGAGTTTTTGAAAAACAACCCTTCTAATTATGAAATAAAAGACGGGAGAACATTTATTAAGTCTTCCAATACATTTTTTAAAAGTACTAGACCGGTTTCAGTTTTCATAAAAGATGTCTCAACCGGGGAGATTCTTCATTCATTTAAAAGCTTCAGTTTGTGTGGAAAGTATTTAGGTTTACATCGCTCAGTTGTAAATAGTCGTGAAGATAAAGGAATAGAATTTACATTTAATGGGAAATTAATTATTATTCATAAAGTTGAAAAGGAAAATTAATTTCTCTTTAAGCATAAAGTAAACACAAAATAAATTAAAAAGAAGGTTTATAAGGCTAAAAATATGTCTTATCAGGTAGTCCATACAGTTTTGCTTCAACAAGTCACTTTGTATTGACTTTTGCCTTAAGTTTTACTATAGTTTTAGGAGCAACTATATTAGGGTTCCAAAAACATGGTTTAGAATTTTTTTCTTTATTAGTACCTGCTGGTTGTCCTTTAGCATTATTACCTTTACTGGTTTTAATAGAATTCATGGTGGAAGGTTAATTACTTCAATTTGTGAACAAGACCCAAACTCCGGGGACACCCTAAAGCTTCTGGTACCAAGCTATAGTTAAAAACTATATGTGGCTGAATTAATTACTCAGGTATGGTAATAAATCATAAGATGAGCGAGAGCGAAGTGGGTCATCGCGGATCTAAATCAGACTCAGTATATAAGTTTGTAAAAGAGCAACGAGTAGACGGTTCTTCAGTATTGTCTTTAATACTGTAAGGTGTACTCTAGTCACCATAAAAGTGGTTTTGAGTAGAATCAAGTAACTCAAATTAAAGTTTCTGTATAGTCTTTGGCCATTATAGATGATATACGAAAATTAAGTAGTCTATTAAATCCATCTATAACTCGCAATTTAAGACTAAGATCTTATAACTATTACTCTGTGGCTGTGACAACTAAGCATCAGACTATAAGTATATTATTACGTCGGCCTTATAACCCTGTTGTTTTTGCCTCTGACGGTCAAAGAACTCTGTCTACATCCTTTAAACCAGTACCGGTTAGAGTTTATCTTAATCCTGACAAGGAAAAAGAATCAATCGTTACTGAAAACAAAGGACGAACAGGTGTATATCGTTGAGTGCACTTAGAGTCAGGTAAAAGTTATATAGGTTCATCGGTTAAGATGAATGTGAGGTTTAAACAATATTTTAATTATAATCATATATCATACCCTAAACGGAATATGATTATCTATAAGGCGTTGTTAAAACATGGTTATGCGGGGTTTAGACTAGATATTTTAGAGTATTGCTCTCCTGAAGTATTACTTCAAAGAGAACAATTCTACTTTGATACGTTAAGCCCTGAATATAATATGTTAAAAGTTGCAGGATCCCCTTTAGGATATAGACATAGCGAAGCAGCTAAAAAACTAATAAGTATAGCAAGCAAAAACAGAGAGGTATCCGAATCTAGCCGTCATCTTAAAAGAGAAGCTTTATTGGGTAAAATTTTTGATAAGGAGCGTATAGAAAAAATGCGTCTAAGTAATACCTTTAGAAGATCTGTCTTAGTCACTAATACGGAAACAGGGGAGATCCTCGAATTTTCTTCTATGACAGAAGCCGCTAAATATCTAGGTATATCTAGGGTTTCCGTAAGTAATTATTTATTAAAGAATGTTAATTACAAGGAATATACAATTTCTACTAATTGTCCCTCTTTAACAGATAAGAAAATCCCCGAGGTTTCCTCTCTAGTCCCGGATGGACAATGCAGCCCTAATGATACTAAACTGTTGCAACAGCCTGTATTATTAACTAACAAGGTAACAGGCGATATAAAAGAATTTTCTACTATGACAGAAGCTGCTAAATATTTGGATGTATCTAGGGGGCGTTTATGATATTTCTTTAGTAAAACGGTAAAATCCGGAGATGAAACCTTAAAAGGGTATACAATTACCAAGATAGTAGATTCTCAAAATAAAGTTAACAAAAACACAAAAAATATAGAAGTTACCGATATTGATACAAATGAAGTAACTATATATCCTTCGTTTACTTTAGCTGGTAAAGCTTTAGGTGTAGCCCCGTCAAGCCTATCCGGGTATTTAGCCAAGAAACGTTCGAATCCTTTTAGAAAAAAGTATATATTTAAATTAGTTTAACAATGCGAGCTTCCATATTACGTATCCCTTCGGTGTAGCCGAAGTGTGGGAAAAAGTATAATATAATATTATATATAAGATTAAAAATTAAGAGTTCAATAGGCCAAGAGTACAGTCGTTCATATTTAGCCAGAAATATTTCATTAGGTTTAAGATTAGCTGCTAACATATTATCAGGTCACATGCTATTAAATATCCTATCCGGTTTTACATACAATATAATGACAAGCGGTATTTTTTTTTTTTAGGTTTAATACCTTTAGCTTTTATTATAGCCTTTTCAGGTCTTGAGCTGGGAATTGCTTTTATACAAGCACAGGTATTTGTGGTTTTATCTTCATCATATATCAAAGATGCCTTGGATTTACATTAAATTTATATATA
Source organism: Myriosclerotinia sulcatula (assembly GCA_902810775.1). Taxonomy (NCBI): domain Eukaryota; kingdom Fungi; phylum Ascomycota; class Leotiomycetes; order Helotiales; family Sclerotiniaceae; genus Myriosclerotinia; species Myriosclerotinia sulcatula. The sequence goes on along the minus strand of CADDYZ010000001.1, from coordinate 33,199 downwards.
TTTATATATAATTATATTCAAATTTTTTCTAAATATACTTGAGTAATGCCTATTATTAGTTATACAGTTAATATTATTTTATTAATATTCTTTTATTTAGACTTACATATAATGTGTGATGTATTTTTAGATGGATATTTAAATATGATGAATGTTAATGATATGCTAAATACAGAAGCCCCCTCTGATAATACTTCAGGAGGTAACCGTCCGGAGCCAGAAGGCAACAATTCAGGGGGTAACAATCCAGGGCATCCGGGTAACAACTCAGGTAATTCTAATGACTTTAACCAGGATAAGCAGAATTCTACATCTGATGCACTAACAAACAAACTGGCTAACCAATTAGATAACCACTCAAGAGGGCTTAATAAAAGGTTAACCATGTCTAGCCAAAAGTGAGACGGTGATTCTAGATTAGATACACCTGAGCTACGACTGGAATTAGCTAACCGAGTAAAGAGTGCTGACTCTCTTGAGGGTAAATTTTATGTTCGTACTAGATCTACAGACGGTGAAACTATCGTTTGCCGTTTGGGGAATGATAGAGAGACTAGTATTACGCGTGATATCTTAGATGTTGTAAGGAAAACTAGATCCAATCTTGAGACGGCAAATGTTATGCAACCGAGACCAAGTTCTAGACATAATGAGATGTATCCGTGACCTGATAATAGGGTATATGCTGATTTTCCGGGGCCAAACGAACCCATAAATTATATAAGACGGATACCAAAAGAATAAAGGATTATTTTATTGGCTCCTTTGGTCATGTTACTAATCCTTTATTCTTTTGGCTGTTTTTGCCCAGAGGGCACAGGAGCCGATGCAAATTTGGATATATTAATATGGTACACAACTATCATATATCCCTTTTTTTATTCCTATAAGTGCATATGAACATTCATCATTATTTAATATGTTTTAATAGTATTAAATTATGCATTAGAAGTAGCTCTTTATATTACTTATTTATCGTATTATTCTTTGGCGTAGCCCAATCTCTAAATCTATAATTAATTAAAAGGTTTAATTATCAATACTTTAGTGTGTAAATATGCATATAATTACATAAGGATAAATTTGTGGAACGATTATCAGGTCACATGCTATTAAATATCCTATCCGGTTTCACATACAATATAATGACAAGTGGTATAATCTTTTTCTTCTTGGGTTTAACGGCTCCCATTAGCTTTTATTATAGCATTCTCAGGTCTTGAGCTGGGAATTGCCTTTATACAAGCACAAGTTTTGGTGGTTTTGTCTTCAAGCTATATAAAAGACGCTCTAGATCTGCATTCACTAAAATGGGATTTAGAGTTATAATTTTTTTTTTTTATATTAACAAACCAGTACAAATACCATATAGTTGGTATTTTTATTGTGAATTAAAGTGAAAACCCCCTAATGAAAAGTAATTTTAGTCTTGATGACATTAAAGCTTACCGTGCATATTTAGCTGGTCGCAGTTCTGTGTCTCTTTTGTGGAGTATTGTGTTACATCAGAATAGAGTTAGAATGTTTTCGCTTTCTAGTCGATTAAATGTTAATTCATCTTCCGCTAATGGCAGTGGATCTGAAAGTGGCGAAAGTGGCTATAGTTCAGATTCTAGGCGTTCAGAAGTATCGGAATCCAGACTTTGCTCTTAACCATATGCCTAATCAGGTTGTACCTGAGGGTGTGCTTTCTCGGTTTGTTAGCACGATGAAAGACGTTGCTGAGGATGCGATGGCCTTATAAAACCGGAGTTTTTTTATTAGGCCACCCAAATGCAAGGGAATTGCGGATCGTCACCAAGCTTTGAAAGCAGAAATGGATTCGCGTATTGAAGCAGGTATTATGCCTAGACCTAGTGTAGGACAAGTAAATTGTTCAGGAAGTGGTGGTGTTGAGATTTCAGTAGGTGATAGTGCCGCTGAGACTTCAATAGCCGGTAGTGCCGTTAATAAAGGAGAGTGTAGTAGTAAAGTAGTTACTCAAGATGCCAGTACTTCCTTTTCAGGTGTTAAAAGGAAGTTTGAAGCAGAGGGAGAGTCTAGTACTCAACCTTCAAAACGCTATGAAGAAAGTTATAGCCAAGTTACTTGTGGTGTATCTACAGGTTTAGTATCTGAAACAAGGGGTCCTGGAAGCCAAGGTAATTCTACTTCGGATAAGCGGAGCCCTTATATTATGTTCTGGACAAGCAACAATCTGAGCCGTTCGATTTTACGGAGAGTGAAGAATAGAATAAATTAAATTAATTAATTATCCTGTAAGTTGTAGGAGCTTGCTATTGTTTATTAAAAAAAAAAAAATAAAGCGGCCACCAAGTTTTTCCCTTTTTTTATTTTTATGATCTGATTATTACGTGATAATCAAATTATTTATTAAAAAAAGGCAAAAAAAAACCAGGAGGAGCCCGCAAAACTAATTAGTTATTTATTAATAGATAGACTTATCCCTTATATATTTTGCTGTATTTAGACAGCGGGCAAATAAGCGAATATCTAAGGAAATTTAGGGAGAAAGCTTAAATTATAAGGAATTTATGATAAAGCCCTTGGTGGTTTTTGCTGTTTTAGGTATTACTTGTTTAGCTAAGACAAAGGCCTCCAAAACTAGACCTTGAATTTTATTTATAAAAAAGCCAGGGGGCCCGAAGGTGGGCCAAAGGTCTTTTTTTTTTTATATATACCGCATATTTATATATATGGTAGGTTATAGTTAGTTGAGTGAATGGGAGAAGCCTAGTTTGCATAGTTTAAAGCTCTTCTTCGATGGGATGTCAGCTAAATTTTTAGTAATAAAAAGGACTAATATCAAGTAATTAACAAAATAAAAATATACAATGAATTTCATCTTTAATAAAAAAAACCTATGTTTCAAATAAAACAAAGAATGTAAGTAACATACTTAATTTTAAAACAGTTAACTTTGATAAAAGCAGCCATCTACCTATAGATTAGATTCTAAACCTGGTAGGCTTTACATCCTACCTGCGGAGGTTAGGTGGCGAAGGGATATAGCAAAAACAGCCAAAAGAATTAAAAGTTTATTTAATTTTGTGGCTGCTCCCCCTTTTTTTCCCTTTTTTTTTTTTATTATAATTTGATGATCACCTTTTGCAAAAGGAGCAGATAATCAGATTATAACAAAAAAAGGCAGGTGGAGACCCAGAGGGTTGCCCTGCATTTACAGGCAGAGGTCCTGAGCTAAAGGGTTTAATGCCTCTAATAGTTACCGATAAAGGGTAGAATGTCCTGTACCAACTAAAGGTTGAAATGTGTTTATAAACCCTTCATGTATGGTAAAATACACCATAGTCATTCTATTTCTACTTTAAAAGAATATATTAGATTAAATACTAATCCAGACATAAGAGATAAAGAAATGAATATTTTACACTTAAATGATAAGGATACCCTTTGGTCGCCTTTACCTAGCGAAACTGTAGATCATAAATATACTGTAACTGTCATTGCCCATAATATACAATAGAACCAAGTTTATGTAAATCATGTTTAGGTAGTTATACACGCGTAGAAAAAGGTAAAGCCATAGTGTATAAAGTAGACTTAATTAGCGGCGGGAAATTTTTAGTTAAGCTTCCTTCCCCTGCTTCATCCTCCCTGCGAAGCTACCACCCCTCCCTTTAGGTGGGGACAAGAGAATAGAAAAAAAAATTTTTTTAATTAATTGTTAATTAATTGAAATTATACTCTGAATTTTTCAAGGAGACTTTTTTTTTCTTGGAATTTCAGGTTTGGTTTTAAATAGAAAAAATGCTTATATCAATTGAAATAATGTTATTAGCTATTACGTTCCTGATTTTTATATGTTTCCTGAGCTTTGATGGTATATTAGGCCAAACCTATGCAATATGTATTGTTGCAATAGCTCGTGCAGAATTAGCTATAGGTTTAGGTATTCTAGTTGCTTTTTATAGAGAAAGTATCGCAATAGAATATAAATAATGTGTTTAGCTATAATAACTTTACCTCTGTTAGGATCAATAGTTGCCGGCTTTTGGGGTAGAAAAGTCGGAGTTAGCTATTTATGTTTTAAATTATTTTTAATATAAACAACTAAAAAGTAAATATGTTTTAATAAATACTATTAAAACCAGGAGTTATAGAGTAAAGATAGATAATGATATTGAAGGCAGATAACTATGCTGTAGGGCGGGCTGGACCGTTTATATGTTTAGGTTTGTTTATTAATAAAGAATAGCTCCCTTGTTTCACCAGTGCTAACCTGATTCCTTGCGTGTCTATAGAGCAGGTTGTTTATGCAAAGCAGGAGAGAGGCGCAGGCATAATTTATTTGTAAAATAAATTCCTCTTTTTTTATTAACTACTTGTTATAACTTTCTGCAAAATTTAGTAATGGCTAAACCTGCCCTTGTAATGCTTTAAAACTAAAAAAATGCTTACTACATGCTGGAAACCTCTAATGCCTTAAGTACTTGTAAAAGTAAAAATTTTAAGGATATTACAATGAGTAATCAGCAGGAAACCTATATTAGTTCTAAAATTTTTAGATTCTTAAATCTAAACCCTAGCGAAGCCATATATTGTGCGAAGTTATATTTTTTGATTTATTAGGGCTCCTCATAGACTATGCGTAGGGTACCATTTAACTAAAAATAGTATAAATATATAGCCCACTCTTTAAGTAAATTAAGATTAATTTCTTTTTATGATTCATAATTATATTATGGAGTCTATAACAAGTAGGTCTTGCTTTGCACCAATAGAAGGTTTTTCTGGTTTTGTCATCAAGCCTCATTAAATATGCCTTGGATTTACATTAAATTTATATTTATTTATATATGATTGCATTATAACTTCTTTTAAATATAGTAGGCTAATGCCTATTATTTTTCTTACAATTAATATTTTTATATCCTTATTCCTTTATTTAGACTTAAATATATTGTGTGATGTATTTTTAGTTGAATATTTAAAAATGATGAGCATTGATGATATGTTAAAGCCAGAGTCTTCAAATGGTAGTGGTTCAGGTGGTAACAAGCCAGGGCCTGAAGATAACAGCTCAGGGGCAATGGTCCGGAGGATTCCGGAAACAATAATCCTGAGATTAATGTATACATGCGTAGTAGGGTAGAAAGTAAATTTGGTATACAATATAATACCAATAAAGATGTAACTATTGGTAAAATACCTAATCTTTATTCACATGGAGGTGCAGGTAAGTTAAATCAAAATGAAATTGACTATGTACATAGAAATGTTCATTTAAATCCGGTTTGGCATTATAGTGTAGCTAGAGACAAGATCTTACGAAGAAAAGGAGTTAAAGCTGCTACTAGGGTAATAAAAGTTACACAAGATGATCTAGGATATATGTCTAGGTTTCAAAAAAATTAATATTTATAAAACAAGATAAGTAATATTCTTGTTAATTAACCTGTAATATATAGTTAGTCTTGGTTCTTAGTTGCTTTTAAGTGTATTTAAGTATATCGATTATAATAACTTAATAGGCCAAAAATATTCGTTACTTAAATACTAACCTAAACATGTTCTAATAGTAAACATTGTTAGAACCGGAGGCTATAAGTTTAGGTTGATAGTCACGAAAGGGGGCGAGGGCGGGCCCCTTAAATGTTTAGGATTAAAATACTTAATTAAATATAAAAAAAAAAGATAAAACGGTTAGTTGGGTTTATGTAGAGGTTATAACTTTATAAATATATTAAAATAATCTAGCCGTTATAAAAAAACTTCGTTTTTTTTTTTTTTATTAGGCTTACCTTTTTTTTTCCTTTTTTTATAATAAATAATTTGATTATCACGTAATAATCAGATTATAATTATAAAAAAAGGAAAAAAAAACAGCATTAAAATAAATATTTTATAGCGCGCGGCTAGTATTTATTTATATTTAAAAGAAAATAGAACTAAAGGGAGTTTAAATGTATTTTTATTCAAAGATATTATAAAAGTAAACATCTAATATAATTGTTTAGTGATAAAGCCGCCTATCAGGAGGCTAAGGATAACTTATTAATTATGTGTCTTAGTATATTATGTATGTATTGCGTCTATACAGGGTTAGAGGCTATTTGTAGTGATAGTTCTATAGGAGTATTACGATTAGAATTTGGTTTAAAAGCTGATTCTTTATATAGGGAAAGTTTCGAGAGATATTCTTAATTGTTATTCAGTATAATAAACATTATATAGTATAGGAAAGTCCGAAGCTTGTAAAACTAAAACTCATATTGAAGAGAGTAAAAGTAAAAATTTGGGTATTAAAGAGAAAATAAAGTCCAGCTTTTATAGTTATAATTATAACTAAATGTATTAATAAAAATATATATATATGTCTTTATTATAGGCAGTAAAAGAAGGTTGTGAAATCACGAGCCAAGGTTAAGCCTTATTTTAGTTTAACAACTAAGCCGGATCCGGCTTAAATGTACTAAAAAGTAATAATAACTTTATGTTAATTATATGGATATATACCATTACGCTAGGGATGTTAGTCCTCCGATGTTTTGTTTCTAAAAATTTCGCGAATAAATCTATTGGTCAACAATTGGGTCAATTTCAAGAATGACTTATAAAGTTAACTTAAAGCGGAATTTACTTAAGCACTATCTAAAAAAAAAAGATAAAGGAGTAAAAGCGTTCAACGACTAGAAGGTGAGTATGCTAACAATAATCCTTCTCTTAAACCCTACATATTTATTTTGCCTGTGTATACAATTATTAATAGTATTATTAATATTAATATAAATTATTAATATTATAATATGCGATAGCCTCAACTAGGTATTGAGCATGAGCAAGCATTATAAAGCAAAATTTATTTTTATTTAGTGAAAAACACTTAAAAACCCGTAAAAAAAATACTTACGCCATTCTAACAGTTGGACATCTGAATCGGTATCGGATGTAGTTAATCTTATCTATTTCGATAGTAAAGCTAGAGAATTTTCTACTTCTAATCCTTTTAATAGCCCTACTTTGGTTAAGTATACTAAGGATAACCCTTTAGGGCAGAAGAATATTGATGTATTGGCCTTTTTTTTCCCTTTTTTTATAATAATAATCTGATTATTAGGTGATAATCAAATTATTTATTATAAAAAATTGCTGCGCTAGAAAAAAAATAGAAGCGCTTAGAGCTGTGGCATTTTATGAAGATTTTAATAAAGGTGTGGATTTATATAAAGATGAGGAATTTATTTAATTAAGGTATAAATCTTGGGTGTACTCTGAAGCTAAGGTTATATTTGACAAGCTGTCTAATAACCATGAAATGAAAAATCCTCGTAACATTAATGATTTAATTAAGCAGGCAACAAATAAATATAAACCAGAATGTGAATAAGTTTTAGGAATGAAAGAGATGACAGTTTATCCTGAAATACCGAAATGGACTGCCTCTAGTTCTGGTTCTAGTTCGACTCTTTCTACCAGTACTTCTAGTACTGGCACTTCTGGTTCTACGTGTACTTCTTCAGCAGAAAATCAGAATACTAGCACTTCTTTTTCAGGTGAAAATTTAAAATATGAAGAAGGAGAGTCTAGTACTCAGCCTTTAAAACACATCAAAGAAAACACTAAGCACATTACTAGTAATGCTTACGGAGATTATATATCTAAAGCTAGTGATCATGTAGGCCAAGGAAATCCTACTTTGGGTAATCTTACCTTCGGGAGCAGTAAAAATATGTCAGCTTATTCTTCAGTTTAGTACTTAAGACATAACTGGAAAAAGATTATATGGGACTTATACTTGAAATATATAAGACATTTTTATCTAATCTCTAGAAAGTTAACTGTTTTTTTTTAGTTATCTAATAAAATATATCCTTTGCCTATTAATTAATATGAATTTAATTTAAAAGGAAAATGTCTAAAATTGGTCTGAATATATATTAGTAATACAGAATATATATTAGTAATAGAGAATATATATTAGTAATACAGAATGTATATTAGTAATAGAGAATATATATTAGTAATACAGAATGTATATTAGTAATGCAGATTAAAATAGAGATAATTATTATTAATAATATGGCTTCGCTAGTTTTCGTTCCTCAATACTTGTTTTGAGGGACAAAACAAGTTTTTAAGTAAAAATAGAAAAAAATATATTTTTTTTACTCTTTTTATAACAAGGGATAGGAATTTTTTTTTTATAAAAAAAGTACTAAAGAATAAAGAGTAATTGTTTTATTTTTAGGAGTATTAAATGGTTTAACCTCAGATTTTAATTTAAATAAAATATATTTAATGAGTATATTTTATATTTAAATTAAGATTTTTAATAAATATAAATGTTATATTTAATTATATTAGTACCAGTATTTTAAGCCTTTTTAGTTACTGCTCCTTTTTTTTATATAGTATATTACAGGGTTTTGAATAAAGTTTAGCATATATACTTTAAATGATATAGAGACCTTAGTTTAAGGGTAAAATACGAGACTTTTAATCTTTGTTATATGGGTTCGAATCCCATAGGTCTTAAAACTATTTTATTTTTACAATTAAAAATTAAACGGCCATAGGTTAATGGTAGACCTTTCGTCTTCCAAACGATTTGTGTCGATTCGAATTCGGCTGGCCGTATGGGGTTAGTATTCTAATTGGTAAGAACCTTCTTTGTCATAGAAGTGTATATCGGATCGAGGCCGGTTTAACCCGTATACTTATATATAATAATTATAAGTATTTAGGAAAAGTTGTTATTGGTAAAACGAGATATTTGCTAAATATTGTGTTCTACACCTGGGTGTTCGAATCATCTCTTTTCCGATATACTAGAAAATATAAAGAGTACACTTTATTAAATTATAAAGAGCATAGTTTAATGGTAAAATTTGAAGCTTCAAACTTCACCTTCTCAGTTCAAATCTGAGTGCTCTTGATGGTAATTTATTCAATATTATTTTTATTATTATCTAATGCCGTCACTTTAAGACGAGACAAGTCTATACTTTTTAGTAGAGTAGCTATTACAGTTTTACTCTATTCTTCTTTAATTGCTTTTTATAGCTTATACTTTTGTTTAGATAGTGGTATAGGTTTATATGGTGGTTTATTCCATGCTACAAGTACAACACATGTTTTTCATGTTTTTATCTTTTTAATCAGTGCTGCAATTCTACAATTAACAGCTTTTTATCCAAGAAAAGTCTGAATAGCTGAATATTCTTCAATAAGTAAGCTATTATTATATAACTTTCTTTACTATAGATCCAAAATAGTAAATAAAATGGGAGAGCAATTTAAAATAATAGAATACCCTGAGCGACAATCTGGGACATTGTCAATATTATGGGGCAAACTGTCAAACTCCGGGGACCTCCTAAAGCTTCTGATTCCAAATCTGGTTGAATTATACCGTGGTGGCTGAACTAATTCCTCAGGTACGGAAATAACTCAGAAGATGACCCTTCGTATTCTCAGGTTAACGATCAAATTTCTTTCGGTTATATACCTAGGGTTATTACGTAAGGGCTGAAAAAATACTGTTTTTTCAGTCGAGAGATCAATGGACAATCGCGGATCTAAATCAAACTACATGTTTGTAAAAGAGCAACGAGTAGACGGCAGTTGATTCATTGGATCATGTCCAGTGAATTTAAGGTATACTCTAAGAGGGTTCGAGAGAATTTCCTGAGCTGGAATCCCTTCTAACCAAATTCTAAGTAAACGGCTATATTCAACAACTAATAACTCAAAAAATCTTCTTCAACCAAAATTATCTACTATAGACAAGGGTAGTTTGAGTTTAAACCCCTGATTCGTAACAGGGTTTATAGACGGAGATGGTTCATTTGCTGTTTCCATTGCTAAGAAGAAATCGGGTATAGGTTGAAAAATTCAACCCATATTAACAATAGGGTTAGATCAAAAAGATCTAGATCTTTTGGTCCAAATTAAAGATTTCTTTAAAGTAGGTAAGATTTATACTAGTAAAAGGGGGATAATTTATTATACCGTAGGTTCTACAAAAGATTTAATAAAACATATCTTACCTCATTTTGACAAATATCCTTTAGCTACTGCTAAATTAAAAGATTATTTGGTATTTAAGAAAATAATTCTTCTTATGGAAAAAGGAGAACATAATTACTTGCCAGGTTTATTAAAAATCTTCTCACTAAGAGCTATTTTAAACAAAGGGTTACCGGTTATAATAAAAACCGAATATCCTAATATTATCCCTGCTATTCTACCAGAATTTAAGGTATCCTCTGACTTTAATCCTCATTGGTTATCGGGATTTATAGCTGCAGAAGGGTCTTTCTTTATTTCTCTTTATAGTAATGAGAAAAGAAAAGCAGGGTACGCAGTAAGTCTAGTTTTTAGTTTAAGTCAACATGTTAAAGATATAGAGTTACTAGAAAGACTCGCTAAATACTTAAAATGTGGTAGAATCAGTGAAGCCAGTAACCGTGAAACAGCTGAATGAATTGTCAGCAGGTCGGATGATATTAACCTAAAATTGATTCCATTCTTAACAAATTATACTCTTTCAGGAGTAAAACTATTAGATTTCGAGAGATTTAAAAAAGCGTCTATTTTAATAGAAAATAAAATGCACTTAACACCAGAAGGAGTTACATTAATAAAAGCTATTAAAGATGCAATGTATAATAGGTAATTGTGTTAATAGAAAGGTTAATCTGGTTTAGTTGGATTTTAAAGGTTATAGTTGTATTCAAAGATTAAAAGTTAATTATTTAGAATTTGTATGATAAATTCAGTTACTTCGTTAATATTATTATTTATTATAACAGGAGCTGTATTTTTAGTGTCAACTAGTGATTTAGTTTCTATTTTTTTATCTATAGAGCTGCAAAGTTATGGATTATATTTACTTAGTACATTATATAGAAACTCAGAATTAGCCACAAGCGGTGGTTTAACTTACTTTTTATTAGGTGGTTTAAGCTCTTGTTTTATACTTTTAGGATCTAGCTTACTATATGCAAATTCAGGTACAACTATCTTAGATGGTATATACGTGATTACTAGTTTAAGTGATATAGGAAACAATAGTCAAACTTCCGCAGAGAATATTTTGTATTGATATAAACCTTATTATATTAATTTTTCTTTATTAATTATGAGCATAGGATTCTTATTTAAGGTTTCAGCTGCACCATTTCATTTCTGAAGCCCTGATAGATGATTTGGGAAATCATCAAAAACACTGTCATCATGTTTGCGGGGCCAATTACCAAATTCCGGGGACACCTTAGAACTTAAGGTACCAAGCTATAGTTGAGAAACTATATGTGGCTGAATTAATTCTTCAGACTTTTTTTATGGTTATGACCGTAAAAATAAGGTAACAAACCTTAAGACTTCTGAAAAGAGAGTAGGTTATCGCGGATCTAAATTAGTCACTAGTTTATCTCTTTTTCCTTTAGTGTTATATAGCTTGCTAATTTTTCCCCTGCTATCGCACACTACTATTTTTTTATCTTTATCTATTTGCCTGTACTGTGTTTTTAATAGTGTTACCTATATTAAACTATGGTTTAGATGTTCTGTTTTCCTTATTAAAAAAAGCCTTGGATATCTATTATCATAATTTCTCTTCTACTTTGGCTTTACTAGTACATGCTTTATATTCTTATAATAAGGGCTTTATCTATAATCCTCACGAAGCAATGGACAGACAGACAATAAAAAACGCGTGCTTCCTTTATAAGAGTAGTCTAATACCCTCGAAATCACCATCACCTTTATTATCAGCCATAGACGGATCTCGTGGGTATTCTACTAATTCTTTCACGGTTCTACCGTCTTTTACGCCGGTAAAAGTCTATGTAAATGCTGATAAAGATAAGGTCCTAATACTAAAAGAAAATAAAGGTAAGTGTGGTATATACCGTTGAACAAATATAACTAATGGGAGAAGTTATGTAGGTAGTAGTGTTAATCTAGAGAGAAGATTGAAATGTTATTATAACATTTATTTCTTAGAAACAGCTATAAAAAAAAGGAAGAGCCTGGTTTATAGTAGTTTGCTAAAGCATGGTTATTCTAACTTTACTTTGGATATATTAGAATATTGTGATTCATCCGAAGTTTTACAAAGAGAGCAATATTATATTGATTTGTTAAAACCAAGATATAATATTTTATTAATAGCTGGTTCCCGGTTAGGTTCCAAACATTCTGAAGAAGTAAAAGCCAAAATATCTGCTTCGGCTAAAGGTAATAAAAACGCTACAGGAGGTAAAGGTCGTATACGAGGAGATGGAGCAGGAAGTCCTAGTGTACCCATAGAACTACTTGATAAGGAAACAGGTATAAAAAAAATATATCCTTCAATGAACGAAGTAGGGAAAGCCTTGGGTGTACCAGCAGGAAGTATTAGAATGTACTTTTCTAGAAATAGCCAGAAGCCATATAAAGGGAGGTATTTAATGCAAAAATTAGCTGGCAAATAAACAATAAAAAAAAAGTTTTTTAATTATGACTATAAAAGAGCAACGAGTATACGGTAATTGATATGGGGCGAAGCCCCCATGTTTAAGATGTACTCTATTAGATTTCGAGAGAAATCGTTTAGTAAAAATCCCTTCTAACCAAATTATGCAAAGACGACTTTATACAAATAGTAACAACCTTAATACATATTCTCTTCTTAGACTACCTTGATTTGTTACAGGATTTACAGATGCTTTGAGAGGGATGTTTCACTATTATCGCACGTAAATCAACTAAAAGTAGAACAGGTTGAAAAAGCGAAGCTAATTTTATTATCAATCTTCATAAAAGAGATGTTAAATTGTTAAAAGATATTAAAAGCTTTTTTGGGGGTATAGGTCGAGTAAGTAAAGAGAGAAACGGTTGTTGCGATTTTACGGTCAGTTCTTTAGACCAGATTATTACAGGAATCCTTCCTCATTTCGATAAATACCCCTTAGTTTCTAATAAACTTGCGGATTATATTTTATTTAGAGAGGTTGTTATGGTTATGAAGCAAGGTGGACATTTAACATCTGAAGGTTTAAAAGCTATTCTTAATATTAGAGCTTCTATAAATAGAGGATTAACTCCGGCATTGAAAGAAGCTTTTCCTGATTATGTTCCTGTGACTAGACCTTTAATTGATATACACAAGTTACTTCCACTCCATCCTTCTTGAATTGCAGGATTTGCTGCCGGTGATGGTTCTTTCATGGTTAAGTTGAGAGTTGATAAGAATTATAATGCAGGGGGTCGTGTTGAGTTGGCTTTTGTTTTAACTCAACATGTCCGTGATCTGCCTCTTATTAAATGTTTAGCGGATTACTTTGAATGTGGACAGTTTTATTCTTATAAGGATTATGCGGAATTTAAATGTCGTACTTTCAATGACATCCATGAAAAGATAATACCTTTTTTTCTTAAATATCCTATATTTGGTGTTAAATCAAAAGATTTCTAAGATTGGGTTAAGGTTGCGGAGATTATTAATTCTAAAGCTCATCTTACTAAGGAAGGATTTGAAGAAATTCAATTGATTAAGGCTGGAATGAATAAAGGTAGATATAATAATGAATAATTTTATATTATCTTTGTATGTAATTGTTAAGCTAATTTGTATGATAAATTTTACTCCCGAGGATGTGTATGATGCCATACCAACAATAGTTACAACATTTGTAGCTATAGTAGCTAAAATATCTATATTTATATTTTTCTTAGAATTAGTACATTACACAAGTAATTCATTATTTTCTTTCCAATATAATTGAACTACAAGTTTATTAGTTAGCTCTTTACTTTCACTAATAATAGGTACAGTTGTAGGTTTAACACAATTAAGAATAAAAAGATTATTTGCTTATAGTACTATAAGTCACGTAGGTTTTATATTACTAGCACTAAGTATTAACAGTATAGAGTCTATTCAAGCCTTTATATTTTACTTAATGCAATACTCAATTAGTAATTTAAATGCCTTTATAATTTTAATAAGTATTGGTTTTTTCTCTTTACTATTACGTTAATGATAATGAAGAATATAAAGAGTTAGCCGATAAAAACAATTCACCTGCCAAGAGGTCTGGGAAACCTCTATTAAGGGTATTATGACCAAACTCCCGGGAACTTCCTAAAGCTTCTGGTACCAAGCTATAGTTGAAGAACTATATGTGGCTGAAAGAATAATCACTCAGGTAAGGTAATAAGTCAGAAGATTTGTGAAAACGAAATGGAATACCGCGGATCTAAATCAAATAATATATTTGTAAAAGAGCAACGAGTAGACGGTCAGAGGTGTGTAAAGTTTACACATTTAAGGTATGCTCTAATGGGTTTCGCAAGAAATTATCAAATCAGAATCCCTTCTAATCATTTAAATACATTAAGATCATATACTTCTCTAGCCACACAACACCAACTATGCAGTTTATCAGATAATCTAAACCCCTGGTTCCTAACTGGTTTCTCCGATGGTGAATCAAATTTTCACGTGAGAATAATTAAGAGTAAATCAGTAAAAGTAGGTTGAGTTGTACAACCTTGTTTTCAGATAGGCCTACACAAAAAAGATCTTGATTTATTAGAAAAATTAAAGTATTTTTGGGTGTAGGAGAAATTTATCATAAAGAACAATCTTCTAATTATGTGGTACAGTCTTTAAGAGGTTTAAATATAATAGTTAATCACTTTGAAAAATATCCTCTTTTAACTAAAAAATCTGAGGATTTAAAGCTATTTGCGCAAATAATGACCTTGATGAATAAAAAAGAACATTTAACTCTGTTAGGTTTACATGAAATTATATCTCTTAAAGCTTCTATGAATTTAGGTCTTCCTACGTCACTGAAAAGTGCCTTCCCTGATATTATTCCGGCTATGAGACCAAAACGTTCGGATGAAGAATTATTAAATTCTAAAATTCATCCTTATTGAATGGTAGGTTTCACGGCAGGAGAAGGGTGTTTTAGTATTAAAATTACTAAGTCATTAACACTAAAGACAGGATACCAAGTACAGTTAAGATTTAATATTACACAGCATTCAATTGATAAGATATTTATGAATAGCTTAGTAAACTTTTGAGGCTGTGGAAAAGTTTATTTAAGATTTAAAGAAAATAAAGTCGATTTTCAAATTTTAAAAATTAAAGATCTGTCCGATAAAGTTGTTCCTTTGTTTAAAAGTATATCTTTACAAGGTGTGAAGTCCAAGGATTTCGCAGATTTTTGTAAAGCAGTAGAGATATTGAAGATAAAGGGACATTTAACTGAGGAAGGATTAGATAAATTGCGTAAATTAAAAGTGGGTATGAATACAGGTAGATAATAAAAACCTTATTATATAAGGTTTGGTTATTATTTACTTAAAGTATTTTTGGTCTTACGTTGTGTGTATTATTTGTAGGATAAATCTGACCGCCGTGATACAATTAATTAGTCAACTGCAAGGTTACTTTTACATAAATCCAGTTTTAGCCTTAAGTTTTACTATTACAATCTTTTCTTTTGTGGGTATAGTTGAATGCCCATATTTTGGTTAATATATATGTATAATTCTTACTACGAGCTTGTCGGTTACCAGCCTAGCTCGAGTTTTGCCTTTTTTATTAATATATATATTATATATAACGTTATAAATACTTTTTTATTTCTAAAAAGGCAAAAACACGTAGGAAAGAAGCAAGCTCTTTTATAACAAGGTTACTTTAAGTAGGTATACGAGGGGCCGTATATTATTAATAGAAAAAAAATATCCACTATATGCTGGAAACTTCTAATGCTCTGAATACTAATGTTTTATATTAGTAAAAATTTTGGAGTGTATTAATGAACAATCAGCAGAAAACTACTCATAAAAGGATTTATATAACCTTTAGTAGGATTCTCAGAGACTACACGTGATACATTAGGCTGTCTGTTAGCTTAATGAAAAGATAGTCCAAATTAATTTTAGATTCCTTATTTTTATCTAAGCTCAAATTTGCGTACGTTTCTATCCCGGAGGGTAAGAAGCCACCCGTAAATAGTCCCTATTCTTTTTAGTAATATATTTAACAGAGCTCTACCGAGGGTTTTAACCTATCTAATAAAAGATACTATTCAATTAATAGTACACCAGTTGTTAATTCAAATAAGGGACAATTAGGTCCCTACTTAGCGGGTTTAATCGAAGGTGATGGGCATATTTATGTATCTTCAGTAGGTAACTTATCAACAAAAAAAATATGGCCATCTTATATCGAAATAGTGTTTGATATTAAAGATTTACAGCTCTTTATCAAAATAAAGGAAATTTTAAAGGGTGGTTATTTAACTATTAGGCCTAATGGGCAAAGTGGTAGATTAACTATTAAAAACCGTGATACTTTAATAAACCTGGTAAAATTAATTAACGGTCATTTTCGTACACCGAAAATTGAAGCTTTACATCGTTTAATTGAAAATTTAAATAAATATAGTAGTGAAATCCCTTTACTCGGTTTAGATTCAATACCTTTAGTTGAATCTGCTTGGTTATCTGGGTTTTAGAGGCAGACGGTTATTTTATTTAAACTGAAAATTAAATAAAATGATTTACCTATTGGTATAACTTATTATTTATATATTAGTCAGAAACAGATTTATGAAAGAAAAGTAGATTCTTCTATAAATGAAAGTAATTTTGCTCATATGGAGGCTATTGCTAAACTACTTAATAGTAGAGTAATATCCATTGAAAGAAAAAGGACTACATGTATTGAAAAGCTATATGTTATAAGAACAGATAAAAAAGATTCGAAGGTTATTATTTTTGAGTATTTAAATAAATTTCCTTTGTTCGGTTATAAATCTTTTGCTCATAAAAATTTGCAAAAAATTCAGGATTTAATTCTAAGCAGAGAGCATAAAGAGCTAGATGGTAAAATTAAGTTGGAGAAATATACTGAAAACATGAAAAAAGATGTACGCGATATAGAGTTCACACATTTAGATAAATTCTATCAAAATTAAAAAGATACCACCTTTAATAGGATTCTTTGCGAAACAGATGGTTTTAAGTGCTGCTTTAGATAGTGGTTACGTATTCCTTACATTAGTTGGAATATTAACAAGTGTAATAAGTGCAGTGTACTATTTAAACATAATAAAACAAGTTTTTTGTGAAAAACCTGAATATAAAATAAACCCGGAAATAGTAAATATAAACTTACACGGTAGTATTATTAAAAATAATGTTTTAATTAAAAAATTAACATTCAAATTAGACAATATTGTTTTATCTAGTTCTTTAACTATAACAATTTCTGTATTAACTTTAATAATACTATTATTTATATTTACTCCACAAGAATGATTAAGTATGGCTAATATATTAGCATTAATATTATTTAACGCTTAAATGACAAGTACTACTTTTTTTTTTGTATTTATACCTATACTAGCAGTTATATTATTAGCTGTTAATCTTATATTTGCTCCACATAATCCTTATGAAGAAAAGGATTCTGTTTTTGAGTGTGGATTTCACTCATTTTGGGTCAAAATCGGACTCAGTTTAGTATCTCCTTTTTTATTTTTGCGCTTTTGTTCCTTTTATTTGACCTAGAGATATTGTTAGTTTATCCCTACGTAGTTAGTGCCTATACTAATGGTGTTTATGGTTTAGTAATAATGCTAATTTTTTTCTTAGCATTAACTTTAGGTTTTGCCTTTGAACTAGGTAAAAATGCTCTTAAGATTGATTCTAGACAAAACTTACAGTTCTTAAGTGTTGGAACTGACCGTGTCTATAGTTATTGTGACGAACTTACAAAACACTCAGCGGTTCAGCAAGCGCGTGCGAGGAAAGGTTTTAAATAAGAGATTGTACTCTACTCGCGTTTCAAAAAAAAGTGACATTGGGAGATAACAACCCTAATAAAGCTTTGCTTCTAATTTTTTCCTTTTTTTGATAAATAATTTAACTATTATATATATAGATTTATTATAATAAAAAAAAGGAAAAAAAGAAAAAGAGTTAATTTAATAAGAAACCTGTCTTTAGGAAAACTGAAAGATTATCCTAGATATTGTCAAGTCGGAATCCTTTCTAAGTTTATAGATAGACTGAGGATTATTTTTTTCAATATTGTAGGCTAAATTACAGTTAAATTTACTTGCTATATACTTAAATAGTCCCCTAAACCTTACGGGTTTGTAACCTTGCTTTTACAGAGTGTAACTAGTTTTTCTTTAACAGCTTTTAAGTCAGCTTTTTTGAAATTATCTGAATTTAAATTCTCTGTATTTAAATTCTCTGATTTACCTTTTTATAATAATAGTCGAGTTTTGGTTAACAATTATCTTATATATATATTAAGCTTCATTATATTGATCTACTTAGCTTTGTTTACAACAAACTTGGTATTATGCTGAAACGACAATTTTTAGCTATTATTATGTCATCTTTTAGTTTAATAATTGTTTTTTTTTTTTATTATAGACCTAAGTTAGTAACTGATATGTTAGTAGATAGAATAGTTTTATTGCTGGTTGTTGGTTTGTTCATATTATCATGTTTATTATCGGCATTTTTTTTTCTGTAAATTTTGTGCAGATTATAAATCATGAAATATATGGAATTATTGTATACGTTATACGGGGTGTCTTTGTTCTTATATTATGTATATAATATTATATATGCCTTTAAATTTAAACAATTTTTTTTAATTATTAGCTTTTTTTTGTCTATAATTGTTCTTAGTATATCTCTCCTTAATTTTTTTTTATGGCTATATTATTAAATACAGATTATGGAATTTTTATGGATGGCCCTCAAAGTGGGGGGAATGTAGGAGGTGAACCTCAGGGTGAACCTCAGGGTAATCCTCAGGGTGAACCTAACCCACTCGGCTATGACAGAGGTAATACTCCCGAGAACTCTAGAGATGATATGGAGGGAGCACGTTCTGCTTTATGGAAAATAACCAATAAATCCAGGGATCTTAGCCAGGGTATTCTTGAGTCCAATATAGCTGGTTTTGTACCAGGCAGTCCAGATAATTTAAATAGGAGAGAGGCTAATGTTCTTATTTCTTCTATAAATTCCTATATAGGAAACCCTGAATACGCGTATTTAAAGGGTACGAGGCCCGAAGGGAGAGGGGGGGTAATATATTAGCACCCTCAGGTCGAGCAGCTCAAAACGGTGAGCTACTGGTTAAGTACGGCCAGAGGGGTAATTACCATTCTGGTAAGTTTAAAAATAAAACCCTAGTTACTCTGGCTAAAATTTCGTTAGAAGCGAAACTGAACGAAACTACATCACCTATACATAGTGATATAGACTACTGTAACTACACTTCAGGTTGCTTGTTTCCATGCTTGTCTTGTATTGCTTCGCACAACCAAGGTTAAAAAGTTAAAGTTGTATTGCTTCAACTCTTGGTTTAAACAAGGCTTAAATTTTTAAGTCCTTGCCTGGTTTGGACAGAGTAAGCTGTCCAGGAGAACTATTCTAAGTATATTGCTTGCGATTTCACCATAAAGCAGCCTGGTATGTGATAAATTATTTTACCTGTATATAGATACGATAAATCTGATCGGCCGTGAGACATATCAGAATGTTATTTTTACTTTTTGATATTGAAATTTTACTAGTTTGTCCTTACGTAGTTAGTGCTTACACTAATGGTATATACGGGCTTGTTATTATGTTAATATTTTTCTTAGCTTTAACTATAGGTTTTGCGTTTGAACTAGGTGAGAATGCTCTAAAGATTGGCTCCAGACAAAACTTACTGTTCTTAAACGTTGAAACTGACCGTGTCTATAGCTATTGTGACGAACTTATAACCACACCAGTTCTTGGTTCCTTTTTTTCCCTTTTTTATATTTATAATTTGATTATTACGTTACAATTAAACTATTTATTATAAAAAAGGGAAAAAAAATAGAACGCGGGAAACCATTAAATAAATGGTTCTACCCTACTAAGCGTGATGCGTTTAACTCTTATACTGAAGTAGTAGGAGAAAAAGTTTACTTAAATGCTGATATGCAGAGCTTTGATTAAGTATGGTTACTCTAAATTTAAATGGGAGGTTTTAGAATATTGTGCTCCAGAGGTGAGATTTGTAAGGGGAGAATTATTACATAAAGGTATGATATCCTGAATACAATATAGTTCTATAATCTAACACTACGCCTTATAGAGTAGGTTATATACATAAATATTGTACTAAAGGCAAAATTTTACATAGTCAACCAGCTAGAAAGATGGTTGATGTTACAGACACTTTGGCTGGGCAATCAACTATCTTTGATTCTATAGCTTCAGCTGCTAAGTTTTAAACGTTAAGGGTACTCAGATTAGTAACTATTTTTAGGAAACCCCGTCAAACCCCGTTTCTGGGGCTTCTAATTTCCCCTTTTTAATAAATAATTATATTACTATATAAATAATAAACTTATAATTAAAAAAGGCTGGCGTGCCTCTAAAAAAAATAACCAAGAAAAGGTACATTTTCAAGTTAATAGATAAGCCAGTTATCAATGAAAAAGTGGATGTAGTTGAAAGCTTTGCTTCGCCAGTGTAGGTATAGAAATAGAGGTATTAAACCGAATTACTAATGTAACAACGACTTACAGTTCTATTCGTGCCGCAGTTAGAGAATTAGGGTTAGAACATTCAACTCTAAACAAATATATAAATTTAGACGTACCGTACAAAGACCTCTACGTATTTAAGAAAAAATATTTTTTTTTCTTTTTTTTTAGTGTATGGCTTATGTTAAGGTAAGGTTTTAATTTTTACGGCCAGCTTTGCAGGGGCGGAGCCCTAGAAGCCATTAACCCTCTCATTTTGGGGTCAAAATCGGACTCAGTTTAGTTTATCCTTTATTTTTGCTTTATTATTTCTTTTATTTGATTTGGAAATTCTTTTAGTATATCCCTACGTAGTAAGTGCCTATACTAATGGTATTTATGGTTTAGTAATAATGCTAATATTCTTTTTAGCATTAACATTAGGTTTTGCCTTTGAATTAGGTAAAACCGCTTTAAGTATCGATAGTATACAAAACTTTACTTGACAATAGGTCAAGTAAAGTAGTGTTTATCTCTGCGAGGTATATCTCTGCGAGGAAAAAAAATTTTTAGTCACTATTTTATTAGTAATATAATTAAAAAAATATCTAAAAACGTATATTATAATTTTAAGGACTTTTAATGGATTTTTGTTTAGATAACTCTTAATTTAAAGGCCATTTCTATATAATACAATTAATCGTTTTTATGTTAGTTATAATGACTGCTTTGCAACCATCCCTCCCTTACAGGATGGGCTGGCATATTTGTGAATAATTTAAACATATTTACGTATAAATATGTTTAAATTATTGTCCTCATCTTTAAAGATGAGGTGACTAATTGTAATTTTGATAAGAGTGGGAGGGCTTGCAGAGTGAGTGCAAGAAACAATCAATATTTTATTTTACTAGTACATCCTACAGTAAACAGATACCTGGCTGGTCTTTATCCTGCTTTGCAGGGCGCAAGTAAATCTTAGACTTATCTTTAAATATCTGCTTCTTTTTTTCCCTTTTTTATAATAAATAATTTTATTGTAAAAAAAGGGAAAAATGGGGAAAACATTTATTAGCTAAAGGCTAATCTAAACATGCAATAATAGTGTTTACTATTAAGCCAGGAATTATTTGGTAGAGGTAGATAGCTATCTTGAAGGTAGATAATTATGTTAAGGGCGGCGGCATTCTTTTTTTTTCCCTTTTTTATAATTATAATCTGATTATTACGTGATAATCAAATTATTTATTATAAAAATTGCTGCGCTAGAAAAATAGGGGCCCTTAAATGTTTAGGATTAAAATACTCTTTATATAAATAGATTATTAAGCCTAAGAATAATGTAGGAAGCATATGTGTTTCAACCTGCCCTTCATCTGTTTCTACTTTAATATTTTTATATTATATTCTCTTACTATAAAATTTTATTTTTAATATAATACTTAGAGTAGAAAAACGTTTTTATAAATATATATATGCTTAATTTGTTAAATCTTAATCTTCTTAACAATTGTGATACGCCTAGACCTTGGGGTCTATATTTTCAAGACAGTGCTACACCTCAATGTGAAGGTCTAATTGAATTACATGATTTTTAACGTTATTGTGTAAAAATAGCCAAACTCGGGAAGCCCTAAAGCCTAAGTTACCAAACATTAGATCTAATAGGATCACGGTGCGGCTGGACTAATCACTCAGGTATGGTAAGAAGACTTAGTGATATCTCTTAAGATAATGGGTTATCGCGGATCTAAATTACCTCTGTTGTTTAGATATTTATCTTCTACCGCAAGTATAAAAGAGCAACGAGCAGATGGTTATTAAGGATCTAGTTGAGATTCTGTAAGGTGTGCTCTGGTTACTGTGAAAGCAGGTTTCGAGAGATATATTGACGTAAAATTTTGGTCTTTACTACCCCTATATTTCCTAGGGAATGGATTTTTATGTTTATACCGTAAAAACGTGGAGATTAAAATAAACAAGCTTTAGTTATCTCAATCTAATATCTGGTACTTTTATTTTTATAAATACCTGCTTCGCTGCTAAAGAGGAGTCATCAGCATACTTGAAGCTTTTCTGATTAAACAAGCCTGCTGGGTATAAAGGTTTGCATAAGACTAAAAGTATGGTATTAGATAAATATACGGAAAATGTTAAAAATAAAAGTTTAGATTCGTTAAATCCTTTTTTTTGTTACCGGGTTTTCAGATGGTGAGGCATGTTTTCATCTTTCCATTGGAAAGAATTCTAAATATAAAATAGGCTATTACGTTAATCCTGGCTTTTCTATAGCTTTACACAGAAAGGATACAGCATTGTTAAAAAATATACAAGCATACTTTGGGGGCATTGGTACTATAAGCCTAAGAAAAGGTGAATTTGCTCAGTTTAGAGTTTTTTCTCTGGAGGACTTAAATATAATCATTAATCATTTGGATAAATATCCTTTGATAACAAAAAAAAAAATAGATTATGAATTTTTTAAAAAAGCCTTAGAATTAATTAAAAACAAACAACACTTAACTAAGGATGGGTTTAATAAGATTGTAGCTCTAAGGGCCTCTATGAATAAAGGTTTACCTGAAAATTTAAAGGTAACTTTTTCTAATATTAGTCCTCTTGCAAGACCTTTAGTTAAATCAACAGACGTACTAAACCCCTACTGAGTAGCAGGATTTACAGCGGCTGAGGGTTGTTTTTTTGTAAAATTAGCTTACAATAAAAACAAGGAAAAACCTAGCATTAAGTTAGGTATTCAAATCACTCAGCATAATCGAGATGCAGAATTAATTAACCAATTAACAACTTTTTTTAACTGTGGAAGAGTAGAAAATCTTTTAAGAGCACCTGCTGTAAATTTTGTTGTTACTAAGTTGTCAGATATAACTGATAATATTATTCCTTTCTTTATAGATCACCACTTAGTTGGATCTAAAGCAGATGACTTTGAAGATTTTAAAAAGATAGCTAGTATGATGACACTAAAAGTTCATTTAACTAAAGAGGGTTGGAGGAAGTAATTCAAATCAAATCTGGTATGAATTCTTCAAGACAATAGTCTTTAGTAACTATAGTTAATTCAGATTATTAACAATAGTTAATAATTTATATGATAATTCTTAAAGATGTCTGATTTAAATAATGTAGTATCCATAATGGATATTAGACAATTAGCGTCCAGCTAAAATTAGTTGGAAGTAAACCGGATTTAATCTTAAAGGATGTTATTTGTATTAGTCTAAAATAATAAATAATTATATCTCATGTAATAATATTCGGATAACATTATGTTCTATTTAGTTATAATCTTATTTGGTGTAGGATGAATAATGATCTCTATTGTAAGAAATTATACATCTGTAAATTCACCTATAAGTCATAAGTACTTAAATCATGGTACACTAATAGAGTTAATATGAACAATTACTCCGGCCATAATTTTAATTTTAATCGCCTTTCCATCTTTTAAATTATTATATCTAATGGATTAACACTTTAGTCCACTATACAAACTCATAATTGTATGGTTAAAGAGGATTAATTTCAAGGAAGACTGACTAGTTTTCAGTTTATTTGAAGCGAAGCTTGTTGTTAAAGGTAGATCTTCAGCCAGTGCTGATGACGAACAAGAACGTTCAACGACTAGAAGACAAAAGTTATTTACAAGAATAATCTTCCGTTGCCTTTGCCACGGCATGCTTATATATCTTTTTATTTAAGACAAAAATGAATAAAGCTGTATGTGGTAGCTAGAATATCCTCCGTTAATGAATTTAGACTTAATACGAAATAAGTTACTTAGTATTAGTAAACTTATATTAGGTTTGGATTAGTTTTTGTATGGCCTAGGTGAGGACGATGGGCCATATCAAAAATCTACTTAATATAACGAAGACATAGTCTGATCCATATTGAGAGATGTGGAATTAAAGAATAAAGAAAAATCTTTAATTAACATATGTGAACATTAACCAGAGCTCTACAATGTCAGCTTCTCCTGCTACGCGGGGTTATATGAATGGTAGACCTAAATTATTTAACTTAAAAAAATATACTTGCTCAAATATATGAAGGCATATCAACCAAATTACACCACAATTGTCTATAAGGCCTAGCCGAGAATTTAGTTTAGCCGTCGCGACAGCTAGCGTGACTGAAAATAGGGAAGAAATAGATACTCTACCTAATGAAATGAGGAATTTTTATGAGTGATTAGCTGGTTTTACTGATGCAGAGGGTAATTTCTATATAATTATTAGTAGGAGTTGTGCCTTTAGATTTCAAATTAATTTACATAAAGACGATATAGATGTGTTATATTATATTCATAAAACACTAGGATTTGGAGAAGTCCGGTCCTACCATAACTTTGCATCTTTTACTGTAACAAGACTTAAAGATATAGCACAATTACTTAAAATATTTGCTCAATACCCGCTTCAGGGTTCAAAATGACTTAACTATAGAGACTTCTCTAAAGCTTTTGAGCTCTATTATAACCCTGATCGGAGCTGAGGTATTAAAAGATCTTTTAATAATTAAAAATGGTATGAACCGGTCAAGATCTGATTTTAGAATGCCAAATTCTAAAGAAATTCGCATAACTCCTTACTGATTACTTGGGTTTATAGAAGGAGAAGGTTGTTTTAGTGTTAATAAACGCAACAATTTTCGATTAGACTTCAGTTTATGTCAGTCTTCTACAAATCTTCAGTTGTTGGAAAAGGTAAAGATTTATCTTGATAATTTGGCTAACGAAGATAACACCGAGGGTAATTATGTAGGCGCTTTGGGTATTTCTAATACAAGAGCTAATAACCCTAATCATCAGCCTAGTACTAGAATTGAGACTACTCGTATCCCATATATAACCAATATTTTTATTCCTTTCTTAGAAAGTCTTACTTGACGTAGTAAGAAGCGGTTTGATTTTCAAGATTGAAAGAATATCTTATTATTAAAAGAACAAGGTCATCATTTATCGGAACAAGGTATCAAATTAATAAATCTCATCTTAAGCCAAATGAACAATAATAGACTTTCCACGATTTCTAGTCACCCTACCGTAGATAGGGCGCTTTTACTAGCTGAAATTAATCTCTTAATTAATGGACCTTCAAATTTCGAGTTAAGGAATGGTAGGAAATGAGTAATTTCATTGAATAAGTATTATAATTCTTCTCGTAGAAACATTTGTGTAATCATTACGGATGAAAAGGGTAATAATTTACATTCCTTTGACTCCCTCGCGGATTGTGCTAAATTTTTAGTTGTACACCCTGATACTGTTTCCAAAAGAATAATTAAAGGCATACCTTTTTTATTAGAAAATAGAAGGGCCTATATTAAAAAAGAGGAAGCTAGTAATTAAATATATTCTTTTATCTCTTCGAATATGGAGCGCTAAACTAATTGTGGGTATAATTTGGTTGTTTTAGTCTAAGGTATAATATAAAAGTTATTATACCTAAATATAAATGACAGTGAAAATGTTAATATTTAATATGATATAACATCTATGGAAGTGAGCGATCCCGCCATGTCTGTATTAGCAGAGGGTCTTTTACGTAATTTAAGTGGCCCTGAATCGTATACGTTTAGTTTAATAGAAGGCACCTGTGTATTAACTATATCAGGTAAAATAAACAGTATTAGAAATAAAGTTCCCTATAGCCGAATGTTTCATACTAGAGTAAAAGCTGCCTCTAGAATAGGTCCGCATAATATAGACGTTGTGTCTGTAATAATTGGTTCGTTACTAGGGATTGCTATGCTAATAAGAGATCTGTGGAGGTACACGACTTTGCTATAGACAAAGCACAGTACATAAAGATTATTTGTTTTGATTATATAACTTTTTTTATACTAGAGGTTATTGTACTAACTTAGAACCTAGAATATATAAAAGAATATTAAAAAAACGCGGTAGTGATGATAGGACTCATCATGGTTACGAATTTAATACTTTTACTTTTAGGAGCTTTAATTGAATACATAAATTGTTTTATAAGAAAGGTAAAATACATTCACGCAGATTTGGTTAAATATATAACACCTTTAGCTTTAGCCATTTGAATATCAGATGACGGAGGTTGAGCTAAGCCAGGTGTTAGATTAGCTGTTAATAGTTTTAAATTAAAGGAAGTAGAATTTCTAGTAGAAGTTCTTAGTGATAAATTTGGTTTAGATTGTACTATTCAAACATTAAAACTTTCAGGTAATTATAATATTTATATCAAAGGATCTTCCGTTCCGAATTTGAGTAAATGAATTTTACCTTATTTACATCCTTCTATGCACTATAAGTTAGGTATATAAACACAATATACTTTATGTATTTAATTATTTATAATATTGAAGTTCTTCTAAGTTCCACTATACGTATTCGATAGTCGAGATATAAATAAGAAGTAATTTATTTATGTCTAAGTATCCGACAGGATTCTTCGACAAAAGACGTAGTCTTTTGTCTGGCGACACGAGTGAAAACAGTTAACATATTATTATATTTAATATCGCGCCTGATGTGGCCTGCATGTTTCACTAGCCTAAATTTTATGCGCCAGGGGGTGCTCCTAATAAAAAAACGAAGTTATAAGGCCTTTTTTTAATTGGGAAATCATTTTATTATATATATAGATTAATTATAAAAAAAAAGGCAAAAAATAAAGTGAAACATATAAAGCAGTTGCTCGCAGAGGTTAATGATAATACAAGACTGTCAGTAAATAATTTTTATTTGTTGCAACAGACTTGGTCACTTGTGGGTGTCAAAATATTTGATGCTTAATGTAAAGTCGAATGTTAGAGTATTAGTTATAATACTTCTAACTGTTTGCACCAGTGATATTGAAGTTATCAATACCCGGACTTTTTAAATACAGACAATGAGTTTATAGAATTTGATTCCTACTTAGTGCCAGAATCTGACTTAGAGGAGGGAGGATTGAGAATGTTAGAAGTAGATAATAGAGGGAAAAACCTTAAGCAAGTTTTATTGACTCTAAAGTAGCCAAACTCCGGGTAAATCCTAAGAGCTCAGAGTACTAACCTGTTAACCTAAAAGGGTAAGGAGAGGGGCCAAACTAATCACTTGGGTATAGTAATAAGCTCTGAGATTTGACGAAAGTTAGAATGGATGTTCGCGGATCTAAATCACCTCTTTTTCTTAGCAGATATAGTTTAGCTCTTAGCAGAGCTTAGTCAGGATTAATGTGTAAAAGAGCAACGAGTAGACGGTTACTCGCCATATCAGCTTCGCATGAAGAGGTTTAAACCTTGAGTACCTCAGGTAGTGAGGGTAGATATATGGTGTAAGGTGTATTCTAATAGCCCATTTCTTTTTATCTTTTGGCTGCATGTTTCGACTCTTGGCTAAATAAGAGTAGTCGGAACTTATGACCTGCTAGACATCGTTAGCTAACGAAGTCTAGGCAATATGTTAATGATAGACTGAAAATTACGGAAACGAGGCGTTATGTCTTTAGCTTATACCTAAAAGTTGAGAAATTCTCTCAAGGTAAAAGAAGATTAAAGTATGTCACTATTCTTGGATTGAAATATGTTAGACCTAATCACACTAAGAGGGTCAAACATTCTTTTTATGGATATGCTTTAAGTATAAGAAAATATAGCGCGCCTGGTGCCGGTCCTGAACCATCTAATTTAAGCCCGTGATTTATCACAGGTTTCACAGATGCAGAGGGTTGTTTTCTATCTCAGTATACAAAGATTCTACGCGTCCCTTAGGTTGAAGAGTCTGTGCTGAATTTCTAATTGGGCTTCACAAAAAAGACGTAGGGCTTTTAAAATAAATTCAAGCTTGTTTAGGTGGTATTGGGCGGATAGGTAAATGCTTCGCAGCAAAAGATGCTTATGCTTTAAGAGTAAATACTATAGGTCAAATGGTAAAGGTAATCCACCATTTTGATAAATATCCTTTAATTACTCAGAAACAGGATTATTATCTTATCTGAAGAGAGATTATTCTTATGATGTCACGAAAGGAACATATAACTCAGGAAGGGCTTTTAACTATTCTTAGTATGAGAGCTTCCTTGAATTTAGGCTTATCTGAGGCTTTAAAGACAGCTTTCCTAAGATCAAACCCCTTATTAGACCTAAAGTCCATAATATAGCTGTTCCACATGGCGAATGGTTAGCTGGGTTTACATCAGGTGAGGGTTGTTTTTTCGTTTTTGTAAGTAAATCTTTAACACATGTGTTAGGTTTTAAAGTCCAATTAGTATTCCAAATAACTCAACACTCTCGTGATAAAATACTAATTGAAAGTTTAATCTATTTAGGTTGCGGTATGTTTGTAACTACTTCTGATGATAAAGTGCAGTTCAGAGTAGAAAAATTTTGAGACAATTCCGAAAAAATTAATAAATTTTTTTGCAACTGTAATATTCGAGGGGTAAAATCGGAGGATTTTAAAGATTGATCTCGAGTTGCTAAATTAATGCAAGATGGGAAGCATTTGACTTTAGAAGGGCTTAAGGATATTGTAAAAATAAAAGCAGGTATGAATAAAGGAAGAGCTTAATTTTTCACCATTATTTTCCTTTTTCCTGCCAAGCAGGTATTCTTGCATAAAATTAGTTTTAGTAGGATTTATTGCTCCGCACAGTGGCATACCTAACCTAGTACCTTTTTACTTAAGGACGTTATGTTTTTATAATCGGCGGGGTCCGAGGATCTGTAGAATAGAAAAAAAAAAAGAAATTCTCGGAAACGAGGCGTTATGTTCTCAGCTTATACCTAAAGGTTAAGATATAAATTTAAATATCGGATATTCCCATGGAAAAGAGAATCAAGACTTGTTATTCTACCAGAATTAACACACGTAAGATTTATTGTTACAGCAGCTGATGTTATACATAAAAAGTGAGATTTGGTCCTCACTATAGTGTTTAATAACCAAACTCCAGGGAAGCCCTAAAGCATTAGTTACTAAACATTAGACTTAAAAGGTCATTATGCGGCTGAATTAATCACTCAGGTATAGTAACAACACTAATGATTATTTGAAAAGATAATGGGTAATCGTGGATCTAAATCACCTCTTAGTAACAGACAGTTACTGATGTGTAAAAGAGCAACGAGTAGAAGGTTATTCAGGTTTAGATTTGGATTTCTAAATACTGTAGGTGTATTCTAGTCACCGGGAAACCGGCTCTGGGTAAATATTAAGCAATCCAAGATTAAAGTTAGCACAATAGCCATTCTAAGTTATTAATACTTTAATTTCTAGTTTATTTTTATATAATATAAAGGTGTAGCGTGTAGCAGAACAGTTTTCTTATTCTCTGGCTAAATATTTATATTTAATCCTGTTTTGCTAGGGCGCTGTTATGTGCTTCAAATTAAATTAAATATTTATAGTTATAGTGTGAGGAGTCTTAAATGCCTTAAAGAGGGTAGAAGTTTACTGGTCATTCTAAAGAATAGATTTATAAAAAAAAAGGTTTATATATAATAGGTAATTAATAAGATAAATTTGTGTAACGTCTTTTGCCTTTTTAGGGGTCGTTAATGCCAACTATTATTATAAAAGACCTTCCGTATTAAAAGTAAGAGCTATTATTGGTCTATCTAAGAATGTTTATAGTAATATTAGATATTATTCTAATATAAAACTTTATGGTGATTATAAACATATAACAAGCGATATTTTAAATAAATTAGTAGTTAATCAAGGTGTGTCTATTACACAAGATGTTCTGGATAAATTAATAACCATACCTAGTGTTAAATTTGATTTACCTATAACTGACCAAACTATTCCTGGTTTAGTTGGTTTAATAGGTACACCTAAAACTAGAGGTTTAAAAGCTGGTGTTTATATTTTTACTCATAAAGCTACTGGTCGTAAGTATGTTGGTTCAAGTAATAGTCTTTCCAGAAGATTAGACCATTACTTTAATTTTAAACACTTTAATAAGGACAATTCAGGACAATTAATACCTTTGATTAAAAAAGACGGGTTTAATAAGTTTAACTTAGAAATAACTGTAATGCCTTCTGAGTTTTCTTTTGGTTACTATTTTTTATTTTTAGAACAATACTATTTATTACATAAAAGTTTTGATTTAAATACACAAGAGTAGTTAATTTTAGAGTTAATCAAGGTAACTCTGTTTATTTATATGATTTATATGGAAAAACTCTATATTATTCTTCTAAATCTATAAATCAATTACAAGGTGACCCCTCCGGTGGAATACATCCCAATACTGTTAAAAGTTGTCTTAAGGGAAATAATTATTTAAATTTCTTTAATATTACGGATATTCTTATTCAGGGTGCTATTCCAACAAATTTGAGTCTTGCTGAGTTAGCTAGTTTAATTTCAGATAAAAAAACGTTTAAGTAATACTTCTAGAACTAAGTTTAGTAAACCAATTACTCTAAAAGAGGTAGAAACAGGTAAATTACTAGAGTTTTCTAGTATTATATCCATAGTAAATCACTTTAAACATATAAATATCATTATGGATAGGAATAAAATAACTAAAGTAATGAACACTGGCGAAGTTTATAAGGGTTATTTGTTCCAAAAATAGTGTTTTTTTTATTTAATTAGTTGTACATATAAAGTTTGTGTTTATTTTTGTACCTCCAAAGATGAAGGTACAAAAGCTACCCGCTAAATATATAAGTTAATAATATGATAATTTTGTGTGACGTCTTTCGCCTGTCCTGCTTTAGGTATTAAATGTGATGCATAAAAAATAAGTGTAGGCTACTTATTAATTGTGCAATAAAGAAGAGCCAAACTCCGGGGAAGCCCTAAAGCTCTAGTAACCAAAGTCACCCAGGAAGCTGGGAGACCGGCCTGATTAATGCCTCAGGGTATGGTAACATCACTAGAGATGACAGTAATGTAAATGGGTTATCGTGGATCTAAAGCAGAATTTGTCTGTAAAAGAGCAACGAGTAGACGGTTCTTCAATTTTTATAGTTGTAAGGTGTACTCTAGTCGTCGGGAAATCCGGTTCTAGGAAGAAATCAAGTAGATAGGCTTATCTATCTATAAAGTAAACCTAAATTAAAGTTACTACAACTGCCTTGGCCTAATAACTATTTAGGATAAAGCTGTAATTCGACCCTAGTTCAAACCATGTGTTTAAGGATATAAACATGGTAAACTATAGAATAGCCGTGGTTTTGGATATTATCCTTTTAATTATATCCTTAAATTCTTTAATGTACTTATATAGAGTTACAAAACTGTCACCAACCTTAGAAGATAAACTTAGTATAGGTAGACAGGTACGACCTAGTATAGGTAATAAACTACATTGAATGCCACGGGCCTCTTATATATTAAATGCAAAAGTGGTATGGTTTAAACCCCATTTGCATAAAGGCGTGTAAGTGCATTAAACCCCGTTAGATTTGAGTCGAATGCAGCTACATCTTTTTACAATAGTAAAACATATCGTTCCCAACTTCTAGTTCAAGAACAAATAGTCAAAGGTAACCCTGCTAATAGCGAAGTTATTAATAGTGTTTTACTTAAAAGTTGCTATATCTCCAAAGAGCTAGATGAACTTTTAAGCCTTCCTTAGTAAAGTTCGATTTACCTTTTTCTCATGAAACATACCCTTCATTACTAGCGTTAATAAGGAAACCACGTTCTAAACGTAGTAATACAGGAGTCTATATTTTTACTCAGAAATCTACAGGTAATAAATACGTAGGTTCAACTAATGACTTAGCTAGAAGATTTAAGCAATATTTTGACAAAGATCTATTGTTTGCTAATAAAAGTTATGGGTTATTAATGCCTTTGATTAACCAAGAAGGCTTAAGTGCCCTGTTTAACTTACAAGTTCTTGTAGTATCTTCTACTTATCCTAAATATTCACACTGCTTTTTAGAACAATACTTTTTATTAGACAAAAGTTTTAACTTAAATACTCAAAGGATTGTTGATTTTGGAGTTAACCAAGGACTTAAAGTGTTTTTATACGATTTAGATTGTAAAACTTTATATTATTCAAGCAACTCCTTAAATGCTTTCTGTGCGGTTTAGGAATACACAGCTCATCTTATAGAAAATGTATATCAAGCGGTGTTCCTTACTTAGGTTTATTTGTTATTTCAAATAATTTAATAGAGGATGCAGTACCAGCTAATTTAACTGAATCTGAAGTGAGTGAGTTATTAGCTAAACGTAGAAAAGAGAATTTAGATAAGCAAGCTATAGATTTAGGTAAAGTCATAGAAGTATTTGATAAAGATACCAACGAAAGAAAAACTTATCCTTCTACTTATAAAGTTGCATATATATTAGGTACTACTAGAACTACAATTAGAAGCTATATTAGTAAAGGTGCATACAAGAATCGTTACTACTTAAAATTTATTTACAATAGTAAATAATCGTAAATTATAAGATGTTATGTAATCATGATATTATACACTGGGAGATTTGTTGGGCGACGTTAGGTCGAAGTTGTAGCACGACCCAGGTAGAAGCGGGACTGAGAATCCCAATATATTAGTATGCCTGGTGGTGGGTAGATAATATTCTTATCTCCCCACACTAAACCGTCAAATTGCAGGAGAAAGCCTTAAAGCTGTTTCAACCAAGTAAGAGTGGTAACACATCTTATGGCACAGGTAATGACTCGTGGTATGGTAAAATCGGAACAGATGCACGTAAGGAAATAGGCAATCCG